>JAOTIZ010000007.1:7584692-7601544 GCA_027123425.1 Erythroxylum panamense | reverse complement strand
TATTTCTAACTTCGAATTTTCTTGATTCCCATCTAGATAAAAAGTTTCATAAACAGGTCTATTTTGATAGTATGTCTTGTTAAAGGAAAAATGAATAAATATATTTCCAATAATAAAGAAATTTTCAAAAGAATTGATAAAACAAATCAAAATCTAAGTGACTTTTTTCGATTATCAAAAAATCACTTAATATTTACGTTATTAATAAAAATTTAGAGATTTTCTGTGACGTATCCTCTTTGTCACAAGCATACATTTTTTATAAATTATCAAAAATTCAAGTTATTAACTTATATAAATTAAGATCCGCCCTTCAATATCACGGAGAATCTCTTTTTTAAGCGAATAGACTTTCCTTTTTTTATAAACAAAGTAGAGTTTGAAAACTCAATAGATAATTAATGAATAGTTAAAATCATTTTTTTGAGCACAATTTTGCAAAGAAATATCCCACTTCTTTCTCGAGAAGAGACGGGAAACAAAATACGGAAATATCTTTGGATCTTGAGGGCACTTACTTCAACAAACGAAGGGTGAGCCTCTTCGACGAAAAAACCTTTTTTTATCTTGGTCCCAAATTAACACTAAGCAAGTCCGAACTAATTGAATACTTATGTCCGAAATTCCCTTCCCCCATGAGGAAGTACCAAAACATTTAACTCTTCACCTAATCCAATATAAGGGATTGGTCAATCAAATACATTTTGCTAATAGAACTTGTCGAATTTGTCCCCAACAGAAAACCGAAACATGTGGAGGAAAAGGACTCTTGATACTTCCTTGATTTAAAACATCTGCAAGTTCTATTCTCTAAATTGCTGTAAAATATTGACGTTCTCATAAAGATTTCCTTTCAGTGAAGTTTCATTTACTGATCTTATCTTTTACAAAATCGATCCAATCCGCAGCAATCAATAAAAAAGGCAAATCCCTATGATACACCAGATCTAGCTCGATTATTGATAGAGTGAATAGATCTGCCATTTCTTGAAATCTCTCTTCTGATTCAAAATCGTGGTGTAACGTGTGACAATTGCAGCATTGTCATCATAGCGTATTATCATATTATTTTTGCGTTTGAGTTCTTTACAATTTCGTATAATTACAGCTCTGATCACTTCTGATCTTTTTAGAGGGGAATTGAGTTGAGAGAACTGAAAGATTTTTTATTGGGGGAATTTTTTGGCTTTTTGACCCCATATTGTAGGGTAGATCTTGAAACCTATGAAAGACCTCCCTCCAAGTTCTACATACGACTTTCATCGAATACCCATATAACTATTTTATTAAAAAAACTATCATTATATGAATTATATGAAGAATATTTTGCTTCAATTAACTACCTTAGTGTTTTGGACCTATAGAAATTCCAAAGTAACAACCATATTCTTTGTCAAGAAGTACAACCTCAATCCTTAAGTTAATTAATTGAAATATCTTTCTAATCAAAATCCATAAGAATGAATTAAATGATAGATTCAAACCCATCCAAAAAGATATATGTGATCCTATCTCTAGGATTCTAAGTAACTCTTATTATTCATGGCACAATCTATTCACACATGATTTTTCAATCCCCTTACATGAAATCTAAAATTGAACAAAAATGTTGGCAAGCTTCAATTCTCAATAGAATATCGATGTTCTTTACTTATATGTTAATAGAATTTCCTTCTTTTCTCTTTTAGTTGCTCCATTCTTATGTCAAGATTGTCCAAGTTGTCTCCTCAATAATGTGTTTCCATCTTATTCTTAATTGAAAGAAGAGTATAATGTTAGTTTTTCTTCACCGTTGAAGGAATAGCGTTATTAAGCTTGCCTTGATCCTTGGAAAAAGAAAAGTCGTACGATCTTCTCTTCACACATTAAAGATAAGTGATAATGGATTGAAATTCTTGAGAAGAGGTTGGGGAGTAGACGTAGGTTAAAGAGAACCAAACCATTATCAATTGTTTGTACAATCTCTTACCCATTCTATTTTAGTTACTTGGTTATTATCCTTTACGGATGATACAAAACCATTTCGGAAGGATCTCAAGATCTTTTGTATCTTAAACTTACAGCCTTTACTATTGATCATAACAAATGAAGGTGTAATTAACTTTGGCCTCAATACCAGCATACAGACTTTGGAATTTCACGTTTCTGTTTATTCAATACAACTGTAAACACTTTAATAATCGGGAGCATTATAAACACACAGAATTCGGCAAGTTAGTTCTCCGCAATCGTGGCCTGTTCTTGAAGAGTCTCGTAAAGGGTCTCCACAAGATTGAGCAAGAAACCATCCGAACCATGTTTTGCCAACAATGAAACAGCTACAGGAAGATTATCATGCATCCCTAGTGGTATAGATACCTGTACAAAAATACAATAGTCAGAAAAAGCAACAGTTTAAAGCATAGTCAATGAAGGTAAAAGTCTCCACAATAAAAGAGAGCAAGAGGACCTGGCAGAATCCTGATACCCCTGCAATGGACAACAAACTAAAAGCCTTGGCACGGAAAACTTCCAGTGTGCTCGGATCTGTTTGTAACTTTGGCGGAGGCCCTGGGACAGTAGGGATAGCAAGAACACCAGAACCCTGCAAAGAAATCGCTTCGACATTATTTAAGTTACGAATTAAGTGAATGAAGCCTGCAAAGAAATCGCTTCGGCATTATTTAAGTTACGAATTAAGCGAATGCATCAGAGATAACAACTGTGACTGCTAAGATTTTAGATATTAATGGATTTTGAATCTGTAACAGTTCAGAATATAGAGCTTATGTCAGAATCACACAGGTCCGTTGTAAGTTGAGGGCAAGTGAATGAATTCATGTCTTCAGTAAGAACAAGTGTTATCAGGATGAAGATTATCTATTCTCTTAATGAAGTGTTTTCTTCAGAGGGGGAGAGCATCTTTGCATCAACCAAAACTATAAAAGTTCCAAGTTTGTTGGCTGTCATGGCAAAATAAGTTTTTTACTTACAAGAATGTTAAGTCTATATCAAAACATAATGCCATAAACACACAAATAATTTGCAACCTACTACAATATTGTCTTGGGTATCATCTTCGCTAGATTTTTTTTTTTAATTTAGAGCATTGAGAGAGAGAGAGAGAGAGATAAAATACCCCAAGAAGATCTGTTAGAGCATCACGTAACTCTGACTTAACAGTGTGACAAATATCATTGTCTTCCCCTGTTGTAACAGCTTCCCACACTCGTTCAGATATTCCCGGACCCAAATCAGGCTTGACTCTAGTGATCCACTCCCCATGGTTAACTTTAAATTCGTACCTATGGTTCAAATTGTTCAGAAGTCAGTATCTTTAAGCATCAGCCTTTCCATTTGACACCACAGCCAAGATCCTCAATATCAATCAACTTGAGAAATCTTCCCAACCTTTGAAGTGATCGCATGGCAGTTGAGAGGGCTGCCAAGGATGGAATATTGTGTTGTTGACCCTTCAATTCTTTGCTCATGAAATGATTCAAACTAGGAACCCTATCCTCAACATAGTCTCCAAGATTTATGTGCTTCACAATGTCATCTGTATCATAAAATACATCCCACTCAAGGAATGGTGCGGATAGAAATGACAAGCAAGTGATACTACAATGCATTTGAGGGATGAAATAAAGAATTTAACACTCTGCCAGATATGGCGTTTCTTCTTAGCCAAGATAAATCTCTAAATTATATTGTTCACAGGCAAGATTGAACAAGTGACCACAATAAGGTTGATGCAATTATTCACTAATCAGTCTACTCTGAGATAAAATTACGTGCCTTATATAATTTGAAGTCAAACTGATGTTTCCAGCCTTCTACAATTCTAACTTCAAAATTTTAACAGGGACAGAAGTAACCTACCTCCAATTAACTTCTTCACTGATTTGACAAGAACTTGACTACATCGATCATCTGGAATGCTTGAAAGCTGGAAACAATCTTCTGCGATAATTATCTGAAGTGGTTGGAGAGGACTCACATCAGGCACCTGAAGTAGAGTTTGACCAACTCGATTGAAAATCACAGGATCTCTAGCAAACCATCCTGCAAGAGGATTTGCCCCAGGAAAATAAATATTTGAGTAAAATGGAAACTGAAAGTCCCAACTCTTGTGAGACCACTGTTTATAAATTACTTAAGAACATAAAAATTTATCTGCAAAACGCTGTTGAAAATCTCAAACAAATGAAAAGTATTAGTTTGCCATATCATTTTCAGAGCATGGCACCAAGTTGATGTTATTTTCATATTTTGTTCTCAATATCATAGAATGCTACTAGCTAACTATATAAATGGTTAATGAATTAAGATGGTAAAACACACAAGAATTTGCATTGCATTTCAGGGGTAAGATAATTAACAATTGAATAATGAATTGGTTTAAAGGTCTCTTTATCTGCATCAACATTTCGTACCAATGCCACCAATCATTTATTTCCAGTTCCATACCTACAGTATCAAAACTCTGTGCCATGGGAATAACTCCTACAGTTGAGATTGCACCATGTGAAGGTCGAAATCCAAGAATTCCGCAATATGATGCAGGAACTCTAACACTTCCTCCAGTATCAGTTCCTGTGGTATAGAGGACATTTTGCTTCTAATGTTTTATTATAGATCAACAATATTAAGAACATCTCAAACAGAATGTTTACCCAAGGAAAAATCTACTAGTGCTGCCCCTACTGCAACAGCAGACCCACTGGAAGATCCTCCGGGAACATATTCTGGAGCACATGGATTTCTAGGCGTGCCATAATGTTTATTTTCTCCATTGATGCTGCCACAATTATCAATAGTTGAGTTTTCAAGGAAATTGAATGAACAAGGATGTTGAATAAGCATTTTACCATGCAATGATGAAATAGTTGGTGACATGGCTCCCATTCGGTATGGAATCAGATTTTTCATAAGATTGAAATTCTTAAAGCGCATAATTCCGACCATTAAAAATATTCAAACTGTTTCTTCCTCCTGTTGTCCATATACATGTCAAAAGAATTCAGCAAAATTGCTATACCCATCTAAACGTAGATTACTATTGCAATAGCCCTTTGCACGTACTTTGCAGCACATGGATCTCCAACTTTTAGAATTTCTGGGCCTGGAATTTTGTTTATTGTAGCTAACAATTTCAGAAATGAGCAAAACTTGTAGTAATGGAGGTAATGACTCTTTGAAACTTTGATAAGCATAAACAAAGTAAGCATTAAATGAAACAACCTCAAGGTTACATTGAGAAATTCAACTCCAGAAAATCTTCATATATATTCAGTACAGTCCTTGTTTCGCATCACTTTGAAAGCATTATGACTTAAAAATGTGAATAGGAAAAGATTTAAGAGGTCTTTGGGTTCTCACCTGTATGCCATTTCATCCATGATAGTCTTACCAATACATGTTGCACCTCCTCTCAAGACATCCAGAACAGATGGAGCAGTTGATGTAGCAGCTCCATGAGTCCTTGCCCAATCAGGATTACCAAATCCAGTAACATACCCATCCACGTCAAATCTATTACATTAATCTCTCTAAATAACTTAACCAAACCAAAGGAGATGCAGAAGTCCTAGATTAAACACAAGCACACATAAAACAACACATTCCCACAATTTAAAAAAGAAAAAAGAAAAACAGATTGAAGAGTCATGAGTCAAACTGGTAAGAGAATTTTAGAGAACAAAATAGAGATTTAATAGAGAAAGAGTAGAAGAAGCTGAATTCTATTAATTCTCAAAAAGTAGTTACAATTGTTGATGGCCACTAATGACACGTCCCTCTTTTTACAACTAATGTTACAAGTCTTATGGGTAAAAAGAGGGTCATTAGTGGCCATCATTGGTTCTCCCATAAAACCTGTAACAATTGGTATCAGAGCTAACACCACTTCTTCAAGTCCTCGTGTCATGCCCACGGGTGTTAATGCCGACATTGCAGTGTTCGCCCATAGCTAGAAAAGGTCTAACGCATAACCCACCCGTGGATACATGGGTGGTGACACCGGTATAGCAGTGTTTGCCCAAGATTAGAAAAAGTCTAGCGCACAACTAGCCCACCAGTGCTTGCGCTACGAAGCGCGGTGGGATGTTACAGTCTAATTGTCCTAAATCAGTAATAAAAGAGACTGATATAGGGTTTGTAGGCTTATGGGCTCTCCCACCCTTCAAGCTAGCTTTTGAGGTTGGTTCTCCCATAATATCTGTAACAGCTAAACGAAGTCGACACACTAAAAACTCCCTGTTTTCTTTAGCTAACATCTCATCTAATTTTTCTTCTATCAATTGCCACAAGGTTGACTATCGAGGTAACACTACAGAAGCTCATACAGAAATTTCCA
Source organism: Erythroxylum panamense (assembly GCA_027123425.1). Taxonomy (NCBI): domain Eukaryota; kingdom Viridiplantae; phylum Streptophyta; class Magnoliopsida; order Malpighiales; family Erythroxylaceae; genus Erythroxylum; species Erythroxylum panamense. Next base: position 7,595,207 of record JAOTIZ010000007.1, on the reverse strand, counting down.
TGCAGCATCTTCTTCATCACTATCACTATCACTTCGCTATCCCTCAAAGGTTGGTCAACTGCTATCGAATCAACAATTAAATATTGAGTATGTAAATAAGGAGCATACCCACACACAGAGGCACTTGGAACGGAACACCATTCTGCCAATGGTAACCGCTTATATCACTCACCATGCAATGCAAGTAGGTCTCCAGTGTACAATTAACAACCTCCGTTTGACCATCTCAATCAACAGTTGACATATGAAGCGACACTCCTTAAGGGAAAAAGAGTTTCTACTAAACTAAAAATGGGATCCTGATCCCTTATTATACGTTTAGGCATACCATACAATTTATATACAGGAGCTAGGAATAGTTGAGGGGTCTTAACTATTGTACAAGGATGTGATACCGGCACAAAAAGTGCAACAACCAAAAACAATTAACTCGCCCTTTGATTTCAGTAACGCCTCACTCAAATCAATGCTAATGTCAGTCAAGAATTGTTATGGAATAGATAAGGTTTCTGAAATCCAACGCTTGCTTCCGTTTCATACTTATTTCTCTAGCACACCTCACAACCTCTGTGATATAGGTCCTATGAGATAGGTCAATTCCAAAAGCTATCTTAAAGGGTGAGAGAGCCCATAAGCCTATAAACCCCACATTAGCTCCTCTTATTACTAATGTGGGACAATTAGACCGCAACATTCCACCATGCTCCACAATCCAAACACCTACATGCTAGTTGTGCGCTAAACATTTTCTAGCCCCAGACAAACACTACAATGTCAACATCACCACCCGTGGCCCCAAGACTCAGAGGACTGGTGTTGGCTTTGATACTAATTATTACAAGTCTTATGAGAGAGCTCAACCCTAAAAGCTAGCTTGAAGGGTGAGAAAGTCCATAAGCCTATAAACCCCACATCAGCCCCTCTTAATATCAATGTGAGACAACTAGATCGTAACATTCTGATGTATTTCCTAACGTTTCTCTGCATTTTCCTCCAAAAGAAATAGAATTGAAATGTCTTGTAAATTACTAAGAACCTTGAGTGGCCACCCATAGTACTATTATAGAAGAAGGAAAAGACATTAGATCCCAAAGTGGGCACATTACAGATTACCAACCTAACCTTCCATATAATAAGTCATGAGACAGTTCAATTTATCATCCTTCAATTGAGTCATTAGTGCTTGCATTCCCTGATCAGCTCCCCAACTACTCCTAATTTCTGCTAACAAATCAATCTGAACATCATAAAGCTCACCACACTATCCACGCTTCACAATCCATCAGCTTTAGTATTTTCCACTCGTTTTGGAAATCATCATAACGTAAAGCTCATCACCATCCACGCTTGACAGTGCATCAGCTTCACTATTTTCCACTCGTTTTTGTATTTGCTTGACAATGCATCAGCTTCAGTATTTTCCACTCATTTTTGTATTTGATCGCAAAGTCAAATCCTAACTTCTTGGGTAACTAAGTTTGCTAAAAAGGAGTTGTGATATTTTGCTCCAAATACTTTTCAGGACTTCAGTGATCCGTTTACACAGTAAAATGCCTTCCTGTGAGGTGATGGGACCAGTATAATAAGAGCTAACAACTCTTTCTCATAAATAGACAGGTGTAAGTGTCCACTGGAAAGAGATTTTGACAAATACTATCAAATGGTTTGTTAAATCACAATAGCCCCAAGTCCACTCCCAAACACGTCAGCTTCAATGATAAACTCCTGATCAAAATTAGGTGAAGCAAAGACTGGAGAAGAAGTTAGTGCTTGCTTTAATACGACAAATGTACATTCGGCTGCCGTGTTCCAAAGAAAGGCATTCTTCATGAGAAGAGAAGCCAAGGGCTTACTAAGTTTTCCATATCCCTTGATAAAACGTCAGTAATATCCTGTTAACCCCAAGAAACCTATTAGCTATTTCAAATTGATTTGATAGAAATTGGTCACTGCCTAATAGCAACAATCTTCTTTGGACTTGTAGAAACACCTGCAACAGTAATGTCCCAAGTATTCCACCTACTGAGCTCCAAAAGAGCAATTGGTGAGCTTCACATATAAGAATTGCTCCCTCAAAATCTACACTTTCTACAAATGCTCCAAATGCAATTCATGCAATTTGTTGTAAACTGAAATAATGTCAAAACCGCGAAAGTAAATTTCCTCAAGTATGGCTTGAAGATAGAATTCATCAAACTTTAAAATGTAAAAGGGCATTAGTTATCACCAAGAATTTATAGTGGCCCTTATTTGTTCTAAAAATTGTTTAATCTATATCAACATCCCGAATCCAAATTTGATGATAACCAACTCTTAACTCTTAATTAAGAAAAAATAGCAAGATCCATTCAATTCATCTAACAATTCTTCTATCAAGTTTATTGGAAACTTTACCTTCACAGTTTGTCTATAATACTTCTTCTATTTCTTCTACACCAATTTGGTATTAGAGTTTTGGTTCACAATAGAGAAGGAATAGCCTTAAAGATAATCAAGGACGATGCCTAATTAATAGAACACGGGGAAGAGAATGGAAAACCAACCAAGGAGTGAGTGGCGGATTTGGACAGTTCAATCAAAGATTCGAAATGATTGGATGAAGGTCCTAGAAAGGACAAAAACATTTTGTTTAATATCTCATACCATATAAAACTTAGACTGATTTATAGTAGATGATGTGAAAGAATTGTAAAGACCGCCCCCGCTGTTCTCAAGTAAGGGAAGGACCCCGACATAGCAAAAGATCGTATAAATGAATATTAGATGACCAAGAATAAGAAGAAATCCTTAGATGACCAAGAATAAGATGAAATCCTTTTCAGAATTATGGAAAGATTGGACATTAATGACCCTCAATCACAAGTTGCTCCAAGAATTAGTCAAATAAACATCAGCCAACAAACTACATTGGAAGCTAAGGGTGGAAAAGGTGAAATCCAAGATGAAGAGGCTGAAACTAATCAACAACAAGTGGGGTTAGGAAATCAACGCCTACCGAGAGATCCAAGACAAAGAAACCATCCAACAACACATGAAGAGCGCAGGCCACGATAGAGTTGAAACACACAACGAGCTCAATGATATTACTAAGAAAATTTGTGTTGAAGCCCTTAATTTTGCAAATAAGATGGATCCACACCTGTTCTTAGACTGGACAGCAACAATAAAAGATTTCTTTGACTGATAACATATGTCAGAAAATCAAAATGTTCAATTAGCAAATATGAAGCTAGTTAGACACGCTAAAATCTAGTGGATCAACCCTCAACTTCATAATGAACAAGGTAGTCACTAACCTTCACCTTCCATTAGTTTAAGTTCCTTCTTTTGGAGTGCAAATAGGCAATGTTGTTACCATCAGTTGTAACAGACTACATAAAGGGGTTAAGATCCAGCTCCAAGATCTCTGGATCACCCAATATTTTTATGTTCAGCAAAGACATCCTCCATATGCTTTCAACAACGTTCTAGAAGTTTCCTGAAATTCCACTGGTATTCCTTGCATTGACAATATCACTCCCAATCCCTTTTATGAACATTAGTGGTGATTCAATCCATTGCACTTGTGCACAGTTTGGTTTAAAAAAAAGACAAGTTGCTTGAATTCCCTTTAACAACTTTTCAACTTGCTTAGAAGAAGTTGTAGTTATGCCCCCTTCACATCCATTATGTAATTCCATTTGCTTCCTTTTCCATTCAACCTCATTATGTCTTTTTTGTTTGTAATTACACATCACATCCTCTAATGAAGAGAGCCACTAAATACCCAACACTATATCACTACCTCTAAAATTAATGATGAGTACATCATTCACAAAGGATTAATCATTGATTATCCACTCAAAATCTCTACATATTCTATTATATTTTATTCAATCCTCCACCTAATAAAATTGTCATAGGGACAATATCTATCAATTCTATATTTCATTTTACTTACCAAGTTTTTCACCAACAAAATTAATGGTACTTCTCCATTGAATAGGATATGCATCATTCAACCATTGCCTCTCCCGACCACCTTCATTTGTTAGAATCTAATAGAAGGTATTCATGTCATTGCTTGCAAGGAGATATATAACTAAGATATCATATTTCAACCCAAAACCTTAAAGCACCGAGTTACGAGCCATATCTTTGTATATAACTCACTTTATCCACTTGTCTCTTTCCGATGTGGGATAACTCCACTTATGAATTTCCAACATCTCCCCCTCGCAAGTGGATCTATCCATATTGGACTAGCTCTCCCTCAACCCATAGGTTAGGGAAGCCATTTGAGCCACTCTGACCCAAATCTAGGAATCTCTATTCATCAGACTTCTCCAACCTAGCTCTAAAACCAATGAAGGGTTTTTAGTAAGCCTGGGGAGAAATTGGACCGGATACAAATGAGCCCATATACAACTAGGACATTATATCTCAACCCAAAACCTTAAGGTACTAGGTTATGAATCCTAACTTTGTATATAACTCACTTTATCCATATGTCTCTTTCCCATATGGGATGACTCCACTTGTGAACTTCAAACATCTCCCACTCATTGCCAACCTGGCTCTGGTACCAATTAAGGGTTTTGAGAAAGCCTAGGGAGAAATTGGACCAGATACAAATAAACCCGTATACAACTCGGATATCATATCTCAACCCACAACCTTAAGATACAGAGTTATGAGTCCTATCTTTGTATATAAGTCACTTTATCCATATTTCTCTTTCCAATATGGGATGACTCCACTTGTGAATTCCCAACGGCCGCCACATCCCCTTCCTCCAATTCACCATGCACTTCCACCATGTAAATGTGGAATTGCCTTTTCTTACATTTATGATCAGGAGTAAATGCTTCATCACACCAAAAACAAAATTCCTTGTCCCTCTTTTCATCAAACTTCCTGCTGATAGTAGTCGTTGTTACCCTCTGCTCCCCATTCTGTCTAAGTACTACAGGATGTGAAGTTTGCGGATTTGAAAACAGATCTTGGTAAGATCTCTGAATTGGTTGACATTGTTGTGAAAATTTGTGTACTTCTAGGTTTCCATAACAATCTTGAGAAACCAATTATTGTTTCTTTGCAAGGTCATACAGCTGCAGAAAAATTCTCGGATTTCATGAACTCGTCGGATACTCAATCTTAGCTTTCAACCCCTTGAGAAACAAATTGATAAAATATGGTTTGTAAGAACAAATTGAACTAGATCGCGATATTCTTTAACTGAACCTAGCTGTTTCAGTTCCTTCAGATCCCCCGCAGGGTCTTCAAACACAAGCTCTCCAAATCTACTCTCCCGATTTAGGCGCTAATAAAATATAGTCGTTGCTCCAACACAACCGTTGGTGGCTAGAGCTATCATAGTAGTTGCCAAACATCTCGACTACTAACCACACGTGTCCCTAACTTTACAGCTAGAGCTAAACGAAGTCGTCGAACTAAAACTCCCCATTTTCTTCCGCTAACAACATCCCAGTTTTTTTTTTTTCCCTCCTATCACATACTATCCACTGGTTAGCAAGACAGGCAAGAAAGAGAGACAGAGAGAGAACGAGACGCACAAAAATAGAATAGACGTATACATACGCCCCAAATGAACCTTGATGACACCCATTTGTAAAGATGGACGTAGAAGCTTAAATATGTAGGAAAGCCAGCATCTTCGTCAAAAGTATCGGAAACAAATAACTGATAAACCGAAAAAAAAGAAAGAAAAGTATTGTGGGACTCACATGTCTTTAACTGCAAAGGTGAAGCCACGTAATGGAAGATCATGAGCTGAAGAACTTGGCCTTAGCAAAAAGTTTTCCATGAAAGCTCCATAATTTGAGTCCACTGCCATGGCTGGTATCTTCTTCTTAGGAGGTTCTAAACAGAAAAAAAGAAAAAGAAAAAAGAGGATGGAACTGGGGAAGTCTTGGTTGTTTTGGCAACTTCAATCAGCCACCAAGCTTCTCTTGGGTAGCACACCACTACCAGCAAGAATGCGAAGCATTTTTTTTTAAAACATTTTGCCGATGGATAAGGAGGTAAATGAAGTGACCAAAGTACCCTTCCGTTGTTGGTTTTTTCACTTGCCGAGGAGTCACGTCGCAGCTGTTTTGACCATTTAAAAAATACTACTTTTTACAATGAAAGATATTGCCGAACACTCGTGAATTCCAACTGCTTAATTGGGAAGATAAATGGAGCAGGGAGCGGCTCAGGGACTCCGCATCCAGGTTCTAGGACTCCTCGACCACGGTCTGAAACCTTGAATGAGTTAGCCAGGCATTTTGAAAGCGAAAAGGTCGCGCTCTATTATCTCGGGAGAGAGGGGGAAGGAAGGTGCACAGAAGAGGACGGTGATCAGAACCAAGAAAGGGGAGATGCCGATTCACTGTATTGGGAAACTGTTGTATCTAGTCAGAAGAACCAAATATACGGTCTAAGCGAGCTTGAACCGTGCCACGACGCCACGTAAATCTAGACCCGAAAAAACCCAAATCGTGCAGTCCACACCTATAGATCCAATCCTTGAAACGACGACTCACTACTTGCGCCCCCCTTTTATCTAACTGGTCCAATTTTGCATTAAAATCGCCACCCACTAGCCACGGTTGGATAGTAAAGGTGCCAATCCACGAAAGCGCAAACCAAAGACTATGCTGGGAAGGTACCTGCGGGCTGGCGTACACAACGGTAAGAGCAAAGGAAAGGGACCGATACCGAACCGTCGTATGAATAAACTGTCGATGAGCAATAAGGATAGAGATGTCAAAAGCTTCTTTCCACAGGAGCCAGATACCGCCCGAAAACCCCTCAGCTTCAACGCGAAAGGAAAAATCATACCCTAGGGAAAGAATCACAGCCTGAGCCCGCGGCCCACTAATCCGGGTTCGAGTAGAGCGAGAACACCCGGTTGATAACTGCGGATGTAGTTGCGCAGGAGGTTCTGAAACTGAGCCTCTCCTGCCCCTTGACAATTCCAAATTAATATCGACATAAAATGGAAAAGGAAAAAGTTACCCTACAGCGGAGGAGCCATAAGGCTCCCACTTGGCTCCTCTCGGGGTGGTCCTTGTGACAGGGTTGACTGTCCTTTCTCAGTGGGGCGTGGGTCCAGAATCCCCTCCTGACTAGGCGACTCCATAGCGATATCGGGAGGAGTCGAGGCCTCAGGAGGATCCCCAACTGATATGTCGTTGAGAGTGGACTGGTTCTCGAGCACCTGTACGCCATCCATGCTTCGCGGGCTCTCCGTAGGTCCCGGAGATTGGGCCGTGAGGATTGGAGAAGCGCAAATCATGTCCGTATGGGTGGGTATTTCAACTGCGATGTTCCGCTCGGCTTGTGTTGGGTTGAGTTGTATGGGTGTGTCGGGTGCCGAGCCCTGGCAGCCACTAATATGACCCCGGGCCGGGCGGGTCTGGGGACTGGACATAGGCACTTTGCCTTTTGGGCCCACTCTTGAGTGTCTCACGGGCTCTTTAGGCTTTACTGCCCCAGTTGGCTTTTTAGGTGGGACAGTCCCTTCAAAACTAAACACTGACAACCTCTGTCCGAAACCAACTGGAGGCGTTGGTGCAGTCTTGTCCGCCTGTTGATGGGTCACTTCCTCACCTGCCGCATGCTCCATCAACGCTACATACCGCGAGCACTCAGGACTCCTTACTAGAGTTGAAGGACAGGCTCAGCGCGGAATTACTGCAAGTCCTGAGTGAGGAGGAGATTTATTGGAACCAGAAAGCCAGGTGTGAGTGGCTCTCCCAGGGCGACCGCAACACGAAGGACTATCATACGCTCACCTTGGCCAAACGTAGGAAGTTGCGGATTGAGCGGCTCACGGCCCCTACAGGTGAACAAATTTCTGAACCGGCCCAGATGCGTAGTCTAGTTACGAACTTTTTTGTCCAACTTTACACTGGTGAATTTGGCCCTCCCTTACCTTTCCCGATCTCAGGAGCTTTTCCGTCCCTTTCCGAGGAGCACCTTCAAGCTCTTACTAGGCCTGTTCAGGATATCGAGGTCCGTCAGGCCATTTTTGCTATGAATCCTCACAAAGCCCCAGGCGTTGATGGGTTCAATGCGCTTTTCTACCAACACCAGTGGGGCACGGTCGGACCAACGGTGATGGCCACTACGCAAAAAGTCTTCAGGATGGAGCTGTGGGACTCCACATGGAATCACACGCTCCTCGTCCTCCTCCCCAAAACCCCATCCCCGACTCAGGTGTCTCACTTTTGGCCGATTAGCTTGTGTAATGTGCTGTATAAGATCCAAGGTGATTGTTAATCGTTTGAAAGAGCACATGCACTTTTTAGCCGCAGAGAATCAATGCAGTTTCATCCCTGGCAGGCACATTACAGATAATATCATTATAGCCCAGGAGGTGATCCACTCCATGCGAAAGAAGATTGGCGCTACCGGCTATTTGGCTCTTAAAGTCGACCTCGAAAAGGCATATGACCGACTCAGCTGGCCTTTTGTACGGGAGACCCTCCTCGACATTGGCTTGCCGGAGTCGTTAATTTGGGTCATAATGAAGTGTATTACAACCACGACCTTGCAAGTGGATTGGCAAGGCACTCCCACTGAGACGTTCCAACCAACTCGCGGTCTTCGACAGGGCGACCCTCTCTCGCCCTATCTTTTCGTCCTGTGTATGGAGCGATTAGGCCACCTCATCTCAGCAAAGGTGGGGAAGGGGTGGTTGTGGAAACCGTTCAAGATTGGTCGCACGGGTCCCTCTATCTCCCATCTTTTCTTCGCTGATCACCTCGTTCTTTTTGCTGAAGCTGCGGATAGTCAAGTTCAGGTGATCAGTCAAACTTTGGCGTTGTTTTGCAGAGCTTCGGGTCAACAAGTGAGTCAAGCTAAATCTCGGGTTTTCTTCTCTAAGAACATTTCTCGTGAAACAGCGAGACGCCTCAGCCACGGGCTGCAGGTTACACGCACAGATAATCTGGGACGATATCTGGGAGTCCCTTTACTCCATGCGTGCTCCTCTAGACATACTTACCAGCATATCCTGGATGCGGCCCAGAAGAAACTTACGGGGTGGAGTGCACGGATGCTCTCACTCGTAGGCCGGGTTACTTTAACCCAGTCTGTCCTCTCGACCTTACCAGTGTTCACTATGCAGACGGTGCGGCTCCCCAGGAAATTGTGCGATGACATGGAACGACTCATGAGAGACTTTATTTGGGGGTCCTCCACCGAGCTCCACAAGATGCATTTAGTTAGCTGGGACGCAGTGTGTCAGCCGAAAGAGGAGGGAGGGCTAGGTCTCAAACGCATTAGGTCGTTGAATGACGCTTTACTGGCTAAATTGGGATGGGGCTTGATTTCTAAACCCACGGCCCTTTGGGTGAAGCTCCTTCGAGCCAAGTATCGTGTCGAGACCGAGCATTTACCCCTCACGCTTGCTAGGCCTGGGGCTTCGTCGGTTTGGAAAGGGATCTCTGCATCTTGGACTTGGCTCCGGCTCGGGCTCAAATGGACAGTAGGTGATGGGCAGCGTGTGCTTTTCTGGATGGATACCTGGCTGGACGATTGGGGGCCTCTTTTCCATTTAGCTTCCTCACCAGTACCGGCCCATTTACGGTTGGCTACAGTGGCGGACCTACTGCTTGATGGTGGCAGCTGGGACTGGCAGGCGATCCAGCAGTACCTCCCGGCCACAGTGTGCTTGGCACTGGCCCAGTTCGGCCCTGTGCTCGCGATAGGGACCGAGGACAGTTTACGGTGGGACCATACCCCGCATGGCAGGTTCACCTAGCGTCTGCTTACGCTTTAATCGAGGGGCACCACACGGGCCTCAAACACCCGCTGTGGGGCATAATCTGGAAATGGGCAGGCCCACAGCGCATCCGATCGTTTTTATGGCTCGTGGCTAAGCGAAAACTTTTGACCAATCAGCAGCGTGTCGCCCGTCATATTGTTGTGGATAGCCGATGCCAGGACTGTGGGCAAGAAGAGTCTATCGCCCACGTACTAAGGGATTGCCCGCGAGTGCAAGCTATCTGGCGCAAGTTTCCCCAGGCGGTGACCGGTCCGAGTTTCTTTCAGCAGGACGATGAGTCGTGGTTATCCTCCAATCTCACCGACCATACTCAGGTGTACCAGGATGCGTGGTCCACGATCTTTGGAGTCACTTGCTAGTTTCTCTGGAAATGGCGGAACGGTAGCTTGTTTGATCAGGGCTTCGTTTGGCCAAGCGAAGGCCACCTATTCATCTTGGATTACGTGCGGTGGATCGATCGAGCCAGGGCGATGGCTAATTGTGTGTTTCCCACACTAGGAGTGCCAGTGGGATCTTTTGTGGGTTGGATTAAACCGCAACCGGGTTGGGTGAAGGTCAATTCAGATGGCGCAGTCCACCCGGGCTGTCGGAACCCGACCCGGAGACCGAAATCCAACTCTTCTTTATTCATTTCATTTGGACCCAAAGCCCAATTTATTTTTCCTTCTTTCTTCTCATCCTACTAAATCACTTAAGTCCAAACCATTTCTTCTTCTTTTCATTTGATTTAGGCCCAT
>JAOTIZ010000007.1:7565361-7576397 GCA_027123425.1 Erythroxylum panamense | reverse complement strand
TTCTTTACTCATGAATAATCATTCAAAAATCCTTATTTAATAATCCTAGCTTACCAAAAAGATTCGGGGTCCAATACGGGCTCCACATCATCTACCGCTGGGGGACTGATTCGGGACTGGAAGGGGGTGTGGTGCGGAGGGTTCCAACACCACCTAGGCCAGGGATCCCCACTAGCGGCCGAGCTTTGGGGAGTGCACTCCAGCCTCACCCTGGCATGGGATAGAGGTTATCGTCGGGTGGTCGTCGAAACAGATTCCCTCGAGGTTATTAACCTGCTTTCTGATTCCCCCTTTGGACTGACTGAGTTTTCTCTTTTGGTAACAGGAATCCAGCAGATGCTCCAACGGGAGTGGGCGGTTCGCATTCAGCATGTCTTCCGGGAAAGAAACCAGTGTGCCGACAATCTCGCTCGCCTCGCTAGCGGGTTAAGTCCGGGATTACATATCCTTCAGGAGCCCCCTTTAGGCGTCCAGGAACTTCGTCATCGAGATGCGCTAGGCGCAGTGTACCCCCGATCACTCATGTAGTATGTTTTTTTCCTCTTGTAAAAAAAAATATATTACTCATCATCGTGATCGTCATCATCTTCCGAAGTCTCACAATCAAGTGAAAGCAAGTTAACCCAACAAGGTATGCTTTACAGCTATAAATATTTCATAATTTTTTAATTATGCTAATAATGTTATAATGATATTATAAATAATTCAAACTAAAATTAAGCATAACTAAAAATCATGCATATATAATGATACAAATTTTTACAATGAAGTAAGTTTTTTAATTACAAAACTTAAGAGTATTTTTTATTAATGAAATAAGTTTTCTGGTTACAAATTAAAAAATTATTATGGTGACAAAATTTTTAAGAATGTTCTATGTTTTTTATTAAAGTTTAGAACTTAAATTTTGTAAAATTAAATATCTAATTATTATCTTATAAATTCTTTTTTTAAGTCATGTCATCATAAGTTATTTTACACTTAATCAGTTGTCTTTAGTGATGTCGATGGGTTGGATCAGGTTGGGTCACTCCAACTCAAGGGTTGGGTAGCCCGTTACAAGGCCCATCCCATCCTTATATATTTTTTAAAATTTAAAAAATGACAGGTCAGGTTAAAATTGACATTCCTAGTTGTCTTATTACAACCATGTGATACTATACTAGGCCTCAATTTATTCATCCTGAAATTTTTATTATCTAATTTTTTTTACAGGAAGAAGAACAAATTTGGCCTTAGTGTTTTTTACTAATATTTATCCAGTTATCTAAATCTAACAACAAAATGGTACTTGATTCATTTAAATCATGAAAAAAAATCAATTCATGAGTGTGTTTATACAACAAATATCATAGTAATATTATGAAAATTATGTTATTATAAAAAGAATCATATTGCTAATATAATACAAATAAAAAATATATAAAAATTCAAAACAAATTATCAATGATAGCTAGAGTGTTGAGAGTTGGACACTGAAGTCGAGTAAACAAGCAAAGACAACCTTATAGGATTTTCTCTGTTAACTTATGTAAGAACACACAAGCAAATAATTATATCTTCAATTGTAAAAAGTCAAAGCAATCACATGAAAAAAAAAAGTAAATTCAGAAGCAATGATTAAAGATAAAATCATGTAATATAGGAAAGGGGATAGTTAATCATGAATAGGTTACATCACTTTATGTACATGTAGAAATATTGTTATGTAAATTATACCTAATTATATAACAATTACATTAAATGAATATTCAACTTGTCATAATTAACAATTAAAATATTAATATACCTTCATCATAAATACTTTTTTGAAGAAATTTTCAGTTGAAAGATTAGTCTCCATACTAGTATTTTTGTTAATAGGACAAGATAATATATGATAATATAATATATAAATGTGAAGAAAACTAATATATCATAAAGAAAATAATTTACTCTCAATATCTTCAATATTTAACTAACTTCAGGCACACATAAGATCTTTCATAGTATTAGGATGAAGTCGAGCAAGATAAGGAATAATTATTCGACCACTAGTATTAAAAGTAGACTCTGAAGCAAAAGTAGATGTTGAAATTGCTAAGAGATCCTGTGTAATTATTGCTTGCATGATCAGATAAGCAATTCCATATGCCTTCCACCATAGCAATACATTGAACCCTATATTTTCAACTTCAGTCACAACATCTGTCTCTAAATTATTATCTAACTCCATCTTATTGTAATTTTACGAAGTTTTATCCTTTTTTTAATTTTTGCAAATGTGGGTTTTACACTGGTCTTAGATGAGGATGAACCTGAACCTGAACATGAACCTAAAGTTGGAGTTGAACTACTACGATCCTAATTTTTGTTTGATATTAGTTGACAATCAGTAAACAAATCATATCAAAATTGTTTAATGACATTAACATGCTCTTGAGCTCAGTCATCATACAACATTTCATAATAAAAATAAACCTCCTCCATCTTGTATCCTTGGTTCAGAACAAAAAATAATTGTCATAGTTTGTCCAACCATATACTAGATAGAATTGAGCCTCTCCATCATCTACTTTAGCATGACCAGAATTACCTTATGAGAGTCAAATATCCAATCAAATATAATTTCTTGATCTCACATATACTACTAAAACAACTGTGCCAAACTGGATATTTTGTTCCTAAGAACAACTCAATAGCATTATAAATATTTTTAAAATTCGCACAAAGTGCTTCAGCCAACTCTTATTGCTCTTCTATTAATAAGTATATCAAGAATCTATTTATGTCAGCCTACTAAACAGTTCAACATATTTGGTTATTGTCTCCAACATCTTGAATGTTGAATTCCATCTAGTAGGACAATCTAAAATAAAATTCTTTGTGTAACAAATGTGTAGTTATCATATTGTTTCTTAAAATTTTTCTACTTTTTTAAGTGTTACAATCTAATACACTTTATTATTTTTGATTGACTCTACCACACTCTAATAAATCACATCTATCTCATCCTTCACAACAAATTGACATATGCACACAACAACACATGAAATAACCTCCCACTAATAAACAAGCTCCCAACCAATTACCTATTCTTCAACTCCCCAATCATTGCATTATTCCTTCTATAGTTATTAAGAGTTATAATGGATAACTTGGTATTAATATTTTAATCTATTAAACAATCCACTAACACAGTTGCCAACCTTTCACTTATATATGATGCCGACATATATATAAACCTACCATTTCAAAATATAAACAAATATCAAGTATAGCATAATCAACAAGTAAATGATAACAATATTTAAAGAATATAATTTACCTTAGTAGTTGATGGCATAAAGTAAATTCATTATCGATATAGTGTGACGTCACTACCTAACCCTTCTTTTAGTTACCAGTTGTTCTATTAATACTCCGCAATGTCTTTAATATTTCTTTCTTTTAATCCTTATGTATCTTCAAAATATCTTTCTTTAAGGTATTCTGTGTTAATATCTTGAATATAGGTTAGAGTAATGTCACAACCACTTAAACTTTTTGCTATCGACAGTGGAAAAATGGTTTTTCATCATCAATAATCATATTAGTTAGTAAAAATTTTGATTTATTATTGTCGTAAGTTGTGTAAGTCATTTAACTTTCTCCTCTCATTAGGTTAGGGGTAAAAAAATGTTCGAACTCCTAATACGATATTCTTTTTATTACAGGAATACATATGTGTCTTCAAATAAGCATTAGAACTTCCAACCAACATCTTGTTACAATATTTAAACTTGGTTTTTCTACATTGTCCCTTGATTTAGTTTGATTGAATTGATCCCAAATATTAACCTAATTAATTTCTTCACTTGGTATCATATTAGAACTCTTCACTTGTATACTGTCCGGTACTAGATAAGAACTCACCTTAAAGGAATATGTTCATCCATTTAAAACAATCATGATATAGGAGTATATAAGTTATTCATGGATTTTACATGGATACATATACTTTAATGAACATTAACATAAAAATATATAAGATAATAAAAACATAATTAATCATAATCATATATAGTGTGTTCAAATCACAATTTCACAACAATACTTGATAACTTTTGTTACCATAAGACAAAGAAAACAAACATCAAACAGCTAACTTGAACAATATATTCATACCATATTAATCGTCTATTAATATCCAAATTAAAAGGAAATGTTTTTAAATTGGATTTTTTAATTTGTAGATAACAGGATTCTCTAGGAGCAATTGCAAATAAAGGTTTAATTCCAATGTTATCTAACCAAGTTTTATTTATGAATAACAATTTCATAAATAATGTTCACTACATTAGATTTTGGATAACGTTAAGATGCAAGAGACATTTTTTATGCTAAGGTAGCAACTTAATTTATTAACAGAGAAGAACTCTTATAATTAATAGCAAATTGCAAAGCAAAGTAGGTAATGTAAATTGGTCATTAGAAGCAAGTTGTGATGATGCTATAACTCTAAAAAAGGGTTATATAAGTTTGAATGGAATATTCTACCCAGAGGACTCTATAGAGTGCAACATTGACATTTCTTTTAAATATCAAGTTCACTCTTATGTCTATATTTCTCTTCTCTTTCTAGCATATTCTTTAATCCATAATGAAATCTTATTGTCTTATATGCTAGAATGTGCATAGAAAGATGATTGGTCTTTTCTCTTTAGGTTAGTTTAGAGCTAATGTTCATATTATGTTTGGTTACTGTGATAGAGGACTTGAAGAAAGAGAAGGTGATATTGATTGAAGAAAAGGTTAAACTTGAAATTCAAAGTCAAATTTGGCAAAAGAAGGAAGCTTCATTTGTAAAAGAACTAACCATAGTTGGGATATATATCTTGGCTGAAGAAGTAACTAAACTACCTTTTCATAATGATAAGTCGACTAATGATCTGGGTTCTGCAATAGAGGCTCCTAATAGAGCTATGTTTTTCTAGTTGGCTATTCTGAGTGATTCTAAAATAAATAGCTATGATGGCACTAAAAGAACCCAAGGTTATCTTTTGGTGGAGGAGTTGCGGAATTTAACTTAACATACCAATTAGAAGTTAAGTCGAAGCTACAATTTTGAGAGAGATAAAACAAAAACTTAATTACAAGGATGACTAAATGAAGCTGAGCAGCATAAAGAAGCTTTAGAAAACAAGCTTGCAAATATGTAGGTGTTGGTGGTAGAGACCAAAAAGATTTGCAATATAGAAGAAATGTAATTTGATGCATCTAATACTTCTCAAGCTATTCTCAGAAATGTATCTCTAATGCCTAACATTCATTAAGCAATATCTTAAAGATATAACTACATATGAAGAATTAAAAGCAAGCTACAAAACCATCAGAAGTCAACCAAAACTTTTGCCCTTAGATTACAACTAACTAGCCTACTTTTTCATAAGAAGTTGGACCAGACAATAAGATGTCATAGTTCAAGCAAAACAATAAATATAAAATATAAAATTAACATCTAAAAACTATAAGTTGAAATAAAGCTTTTACCTTTGAACTCTATTACTAAAGCAATGCAATAGAAGTTGGAACTACAATTTGAACTATAGAGGCAACTATGACTGGAACTAGGAATTGCAAAGAGAATGGAGACTAGAGGAGGTGACTAGTGAGGAGTGGAGTAGTGGAGCAATGACACTAGAAACTACAAGAAGGCAAGTAGGTTCAATGAATGGAGGAGGTGTTAGGAAACCAACCATGATTGAATCACAGGTGCAACAAAAGATTTTTCAGAAAAAATTAGCTCGAGGCTCAGTCAACATTAGCTTGGCAGGGTTGCCATCTTTAAATTCATTAAGTCTAAATTTTAAATTTTTATAGTTTCCAATCGAATCATAATAATTGAATAACTTGAAAAATAAAAACCATAAAATATGAAATTATATTTAATTCGATATTCTTGCTGAAATTCTTTTGAAACTTTTTGTGTGTGTCAACCACAAGCTATTCACACATCTAACCTTTAACAGTATCCATGGAAAAGTACAATGCCACTCAACTTTTAGAAAGAAAATTGGCGGGAGTGCTAGCTCCCTTACATTTATTCTTATAAATAGAGAAGGCATTAGGGATTGATTTTTTAAATTAAATATTACGATTAGAATTAAAGTTAAGCTCTAATTGTAATTATTTTAATTTTAGTAAAATCAAATATCTCATATTTTATCCCTAAAGTTTCTTAAACTTTATAATTAATTCCAACTTAACTGAAATTAATTTTCTCTTTTAAAATGCTCTTCATGTGTGAACTATTAGGTTTCTAATTTTTTGGCAATGAATCTAAATTATAATTATAATTAATAATTAAAATTAGATAAATTAAAAATCTTTTAATTCTCTAGTTAAACAATTTATAATATATTAAGATTGACGTTTAGCAACATGTCATAACCACCTAAATATTAGGAATGTCAAAGTGGTTTGACTTAACATGTTTATGCATGGTTATGATGTATAATTTAATTGTTTTATCATCCAATGTTCCAATTGGATAGAGAATAGATATAGTGTCTACTCTTTTGACTCCAATCATGCTTGTTCTTGCTAATTATTAAATGATTTATGATTCATATTTGAAAATATATTTTCAAATGTCAGTTCCCTCTAACCAGAGAATTCCTTAAACCATTACTAATCAAGAATAGTAGAACATTACTTTAGAGTGATGAATCTTTTATCAACTTACTTAACTATCTCCTTATAGTTCATACTCTAAGGCCCCAACATATACCCTAGAAGTATATAACATGTATAGGGTGTATTAAGAAGTGAAAATAACAAATTAAGTACATCTAAGCATAGTAAGAGATATAATGGTAATTAATTTAAAAGACAGGGGTAAATTGGTTATTTCATCATTTAGGAATGAACATGAATAATTATATGCGAGTTATGGACTAAAATGAAATCAGTTGATGAATTTATATGCCAATGTGGGTATTAGAGGAAGAAGAAGGACTAAATGTTCAATTTTGCCAAAAATCAACATATGGACCAATGGGATTCAAACATGTGTGTAAGACTAGAAACTTCTTAAAGTAGGGTGTAGAAGAGTGGGGAGAGGGACGTGTATGGAGTGTTTTAACTCTAGAATTTTCTTTTCTCACCTCCTTTCCATTCCATCTCCTTAATCACATGATTTTGCATAAGGAATGAAGCTAATCCTAGGTGAAAATCAAGTTAAAAGTTTATTGTTTTTCTTTTCATCTTCATCTCTCTTTCTTTGCACATGAAGATCTATAATTATAAAATTTGGATATGGTATTGAGATATGTACTTGTGGTATCCTATTTGGTGAATCAAACAAAGCCAAAGGGGAAGAGAAGGAGGAGTACTAAAAGAAGAGCTAATTGGCAAATTTTAAGGTTTAGGACTACACTTACTCTAATTTCTCTTTGTTTGTATATTTGAATGGATACAAAGATTCATTTGGAAGTGGAATGGTTATTGGGATGATGCTTTGGTGTTATTTTGGTGTTATCTTGCATATAATTGGTTAAATATGGCAAGAGAGTATCGTGTAGTGGAATTCTATCTAGGGTTTGTTGAACCAGTCACATTGATTAGGTCATAACTCAGCCTATAGATCTCTAAATTGGGTGATTTCAGTTGCATATGAAAACTAAGACATATAAATAGAAATCTCTAGGAGTGACTATGACTTAATCTGACTTTATGATATTAGAAATTGAGATTAAAAACAGTGACCTGATAATGCCCCGGTTTTGGAGCAGCTTGTGATGTTTGGTCTTATCTCATAACTTAAAAGTCCAAATGGCCTAATCTTTGATGATATGGAAACTAAAGACATAGGGAAACAATTATTTAGAAGATCTCAAAGCCTAAATTGAATTTTTTTCTATGTGAAAATTTCAAAACAATTTGAGACTATCGTGTGATTTACTTCTGGACTGATTTGTTTGTCTATTTTTAGACCCACCATCTGCTTAGCCCATTTTGCACTATTTTGAGTGCTTTGCTTCCCTTTTTTTTTCACTGAATCATATTGGAAGCTTTTCTAATATTTATTAAAATTTGCAAACATATAGGAATAAATGGAGTATGACTTACTATATTTCAATGGAGGGGGGACATTAAAATTTATGATTGAACATAATGCATGCTAAAGAAAATTTAAATATATATAGATGATTTATATGCATATTTATTGCTTATATGCGTATAGTATGATTATATAAGTGTGAATTTGATACCCTTTGGTAAGTTATGATTTGTTTGTATGAACTCAAATACAAATTTTATGATTTCAATTGGATATCATATGACATGTCAATATATTAATCGTGAAAGTGGTAAATGATTAAAGGAAAATGTTACAGTGACTGCTTCATTGTCTTGGTGATGGATAAACAGGCATGCCTATAAGGTTACAGTGCAGCTGCTACAGTTGACACCACTGGTCTCTTCGTTTCGAAACTATAATGTCTCCATAGTTCGATACCTTCGAGTATCCATAGTTCGATGCCTTCAGGTATCCACAGTTTGATATTTTTAGATATCCATAGCTCCCATTATTCACACCCATAGAAAATGTGTAGGTTCAACATAGAAAGAAAATTTAACAGTCATAAATAAGAGATACGACATGATAACATAGATAATTTGTACTGATAAGCTTTGAATGTCAATATTTGTCTTATAAATTTGCATTTTTTTATATGGAAAATATATTGAAGCATATTTGCATTATGTAATATGTTTAATTATGCCATCATTATTTACATGAGTTTATGATATTCATGAATGTGTGTGTGTGTGCTTGGTGGATGATTGTCGTGAGTGGTCATCCAAACTAAGTATTTCCCCATTAAACTTTCAAGCTTAACATGGGTATTAATATATGTAGGCCCAAGTAATAGGAGTAAGGCACAGGGATCATCTGCAGAGACCAAGGCCAGCTGTTAGGAGTAAACATACCTTTGGATTGTACATGTAATAAAGGACAATGTAATGATTTCTTTTGGACTATCATATAAACGTAATGATATAATACTACTTTTAAATGATAATGTTAAGGGATATGAAATTTTGTAATATGTATATATACAACATTGAATAGATAAATGAATGATGACAATCCTTATAAATGAATAAAATTATATGCCATAAATGTATGTATAAGAATTTAGGTGTCATATGTGTAGGTGATTATAGGTTCCGTATAGGAGGTGTTACATTTTGTTGTATCAGAGCTCGGTTTAGGTAGTTCTAAACAATAAGAGTTTAATAATGTGTAATATGGTTTGGTATTGTGTTGGCTTAATGTAGATGTCCTATTTTCTTATTGATAGTAGAGATGAAAAGAACTCATGAAGCTATTGATGAGGGGTTAGCTGATAGTGTTAACCAAATTGTGAATGTGGGATAGAATGTTATCAGTATATCGACTAGCCTATAATATACACATGACAAGTCCATTAGGCTATAACATATATTTGAATAGAATATATAGAGATTTCCCTATTATGATCCATGGGAAGCAGTTTGCTGCTGATCCGATATAGTTACCCTTTCATGAATTTGACTTGATCTTGTACATAGATTATTTATCTAAACACCAAGCTATAGTTGATTGTGGGTTGAAAATGGTTGTGCTCAAAGATTCTGATGCTTCATAAATAGTCGAGCATGGTATTCTATCTAGTTCTTTGACTAATGAAATATTAGTCATGCAAGCAAGAAGACTTCTTAGAAAAGGTTGTGAGGAGTATTCATTTTTAATACTTGATTTAAAAAGGGAGAAGGCAAACTTATAAGACATATCGATAGTAAATGAGTTTCCTTACATATTTCCAAAAGAGGTACAGAGTTTGCCACCTAAGAGGGAGGTAGAATTATGAATTGAAATTGTACTTGGTACTACTCCTATTTCTAGGGCACCTTATAGAATAACTCTTATAAAGTTAAAAGAGTTAAAGACTCAATTACAGGAACATTTGAACAAAGGTTTCATCAAGACCAATGTATCATCATGGGGAGCATCAGTCTTTTTTGTCAAAATGAAGGATGGTACCCTACTAACATGCATAGATTATAGACAATTGAATAAGGTGACTATAAAGAATAAATACCTATTGCCCAGAATAGAAGATTTGTTTGATCAATTGAAAGGTGTAGGAGTGTTCTCCAACATTGATTTATGAATGGGTTATTACCAACTTTGGGTAAAAGATGTAGATGTTCCAAAGACTGCATTCAAGACCTGATATGGCCACTATAAGTTCCTAATGATGCCTTTTAGGCTAACCAATACACTGGTTGTTTTCATAGATTTGATGAATAAGGTGTTTCAACCATATTTAGACCAATTTGTTGTGGTGTTTATAGATGATATATTGGTCTATTTGAGGAATAAAGAGGAACATGCTCAGCAATTGAGAATTGTGCTCCAAACTTTAAGGGAGAAGCAATTACTTGCTAAATTGAGCAAATGTGATTTTTGTCTAAAGGAAGTTTCTTTCCTAGGGCATATCATCTTTTCAGAAGGTATCAGGGTGGATCCCAATAAAATTGAGGTGATTGTCAATTGGAAGCTGCCTCGAAATGTGACAAAAGTGAGAAGTTTTCTTAGCTTAGCTGGTTATTATTGGCACTTTGTCAAAGGATTCTCAATAATTGCTTCTCCAATCACAAAGTTCCTTCGAAAAGGTACGAAGTTTGAATGGAATGATAGATGCAAAGATACTTTTGAGTAGTTAAAGAAGATGCTCACTGAAGCTCCAGTGTTAACACAACCAACTCTAAGAAAAGAGTATGCCATGTACAATGATGTTTCTAGGAATGGTCTAGGTTATGTACTAAAGCAAGATGGGAAAGTAGTGGCCTCTGCCTCAAGACAATTAAAGCCACATGAACAGAACTACCCTACATATGATTTAGAATTGGTAGCAGTGGTGTTTGCCTTGAAAATCTAGCAACTGTTGGGCCCCGACTCGTAATAAGCATGCTTAAATTATTTTGAGACTTGTTTAAATTATTTTGAGGTTTTCGTTTGA
>JAOTIZ010000007.1:7544672-7557026 GCA_027123425.1 Erythroxylum panamense | reverse complement strand
GGCGAGCCGGGGACCAATCCCCGGCGCGCCTTTATCTGTTTTGCAGGTAATCTCTAACGAAAAGCCATCGATCCCATAGATCCAAACGGCAACGCACAGTTCTGCCAGAATCCGGCTGAACCAGATAGCAACGACAATGTGTAGGTGGTGATTGGTGTGTGGAGAGCAGAGAGCAGTGGAGAGCAAATTGTCAAAGAATTGGCGAGGAAGCGGTGTAGGAGGAAACAACTAGTGATGGAGGAAGCGACGACAATTAAGGACAGAAAGATGTGCATTAGGATGAGGAGGGTGATGACAACTGAGGATGATTGAGGATGATGGAGGGAGGCGACAAAAGTGTGAGAGGACAAAGAGACGTGTGTTGGTGCTTGAGACGGTTAGAGTCAACGGCTGACGGTTATGAGACGATGACTGCTAAATACTAAAGGAGAATGAATTAGGTTAGGTTTTAGTATTAGCTTTGTTTTTCTTAATTTGGTCTATAACTTTTAGAAATTTTAATTTGTTCTTAAAATATTTTTAATAAAGGGCTCTCCTAATTTAAGTGAAATCGCAAGTTTGATCCGTCTTTATATATGTAGCTGTTTAAAACTTAAGACCTGAACTTTACTTTCTGTAAAAGACCTATCTGACTCAAATGAGAATTAATTTAAGAATGAATAACTTAAAAATATCTTTTTATAATTGGGACTCTTCTAAAAAACCTTGTATGCAACTAAAAAAAGTTTTTTTTATTAAAGGGAAAGAAATAACAGAATTACAATACTAGTCTGGGAGTACAGAGCCCTGATAAATCCTCTAAGAGGATACAGTGGCACCCGGTGT
This sequence comes from Erythroxylum panamense, assembly GCA_027123425.1. Classification (NCBI taxonomy): domain Eukaryota; kingdom Viridiplantae; phylum Streptophyta; class Magnoliopsida; order Malpighiales; family Erythroxylaceae; genus Erythroxylum; species Erythroxylum panamense. The sequence continues at coordinate 7,556,201 of JAOTIZ010000007.1, read as the reverse complement.
GTGTAAAATCGAAAAAAGTAAGACAGACATCCGGAGGTATTGCATGGGTGGCGAGCCAGTCCGCGCATCTATTGCTCTTTCGATAAACGTGACGATGAACAACAGACCAATTCCACGTGAGGAGTTCGTGTATACCTGTGACAATGGGGTGGAAAGTCTGAGAGCGAATCTCTACTGTAGAAATGAGATGGTACGCAGCCATGGAATCTAACTCTAGTTTGATTTGATGAAAGCCCCTGTCCCAAGTTAACGACAGTCCGATATAAACGCTCCAAAGTTCAGCCATCAGTGGGTCACGCTAATCGAGATTATGCGAGAAACCCCCAAACCAGTTGCTGTCCTCATCACGCAAAATGCCACCAGCCGTAGCCGATCGGTAGGAGCAATTATACACTCCGTCTTTGTTAAGCTTGACCCAACCTAGAGGCGGTGTACGCCACCCAATGAGTTGCTGATGACGAGGAGAGGGACCCAATGAGTTGCTGATCACGCAAAAAGTTTTAAGTGTTGTACCAATTTATACTGATTGGTACGATGCAGGACATATCTCTAATTGTAGGCAACAAGTAAAAGGATGAGAAGAATTTGGAAGAAAAGAAGACTAAATTTAGTTCTTTTTAATTATTATTTTAATATTAAATTAATTAATTATTAAAGTCGATAATTAATTTGACTTAATATTTACTTAGAAATTATATCAGTAACAATAACTCTCTTGATAGCTTAACAATAAACTATTTTTATGTTAAATTATATTTGTACAAAATTTAAAATTTAAATATTTTATTGTCATTTTTTAAATTTAAGATTATAATTATAAAATTGGTAAATTTCGAAATTTTTTTTATAATTAACCCTCAATTATTTTTATTATTATGTTTAATTTTCCCTAACGTCTCATACTATCCCTCACGGCACAACTCACTCAAGTATATTCCCACACTCTCCTCTCCTTCGTGGCCGGGAGTGACTAGGGTTCACCGGTGGTGGCTAGCGCACTTTCTCATCACTACTCCGTTCTTGTTACAAGAACCCTGATCAAATCTATTGAGTTTTCGTACATTGGCTTTAGATTGTAGCACTTGGCCACTTCATTTTCGACATCTCTTACCAACGACCGTCTGATCATCAATCATTAGGAGGGAATTGCAGGTGCAGGGAAACAACAGAGAGAGGAAGGTAAATAATTTCACCTTGTTACCACTTTAATTCTTGTTAGTTGTTATGGTTCTCCATTGGGAATTTAAAAAAGTTGAAATCACCCATTTATTGGAAGAAGAATAAGAAGAAGAATGTAGATATTCAAATGCGGATAAAATAAATAGGATCGATAATCATATACAAGTTTTGTTATTAAGTGCCAATAGACACATCCATATTTAATTATGGAACTTGTTGGAATTTATCGAGAAGACGACATGTGGGTAGAAGAAGGTTGAAAGTGAAATAACTTTAATTGGCTTTTTAGGATTGGTTTTCATTGAATTTGATGTGTTGGTGATGATTAGTGGGTTTTCTTCAATGGTGGTGTTTGCTTGAAAAGCTGAATTTCTGTTAATTCAAGGAAATGGGTGCAAAAGGTTTGATCTTTATCATGTAATCTCACTCAAACTGTTCACTCTTTTGACTACTGTAATTTGTGTATGTAGTTCATTTGTTATTGAAACAATTATAGGGAAAAAAAGATTTAGTGACAAGAAGTTGGTGGATGATCGGATACTATTAATTGGTGGCTGGAAACTTATGTTTGTACAATTTATACTGGCTAATTGATGGATGCAGAGGTGATGGTAGCGCAATGATAAAGCTGAGCAGTAAATGCTTTTTTCCCCCCTCTTTTTCAAGTTCCTAGTATCTTGGAACGATGCTGGTTAACTATATTATAGTGCTAATGGTTCCATTTATATGATTTTGTGTTGTTTCCTATATCTTGAGAATTTTTATGTAATCACTTGCAGTTTGTGAAAGATTTTCTCTTGAAGATTCTTAGTCATTGCATTATAACTTTCATGCACAGTGTTCCTGCAGCATCTGGCATGGGAAGCAACTAATCATACAACTCTTCTGCCAACCCATGAGGACTCCGCCAGCACTATGACGTCTAGTCCAGGGATGATATTATTTCCTTCTTGCTCAGATAAAGAGCAATGGTCAAGGATAATTACTGGCAGCAACACAGCATTTGCATTGACTGGAAGCGCTGCACTGGGGCAGTTAGGGCCCACAATTGGACTCATGGACATTGGAGAAAGTGATGATGCTTATCTGTTTCGTGTGGCTCTTCCCGGGGTCAAAAGAGATGCACGTAGGTTTTTGCTTTGCGTGAGGAGTTAAATACTAATTGCAGACCCCTTTATATGAGACATATATTGCCTTGAAGCATAATTGAAAGACTCATTGGTTGAAATGCTTGAGCCTGTCAGTATATCATAATTGATCAAGTATACAATATTTACCACTTTGATGATTGGTTGTCACTTGCCTGGTGGTGCATATTGAGCTAGTCTGTTTAAAACATCTGTTGTCCCTTTAGCTTATATTACTTTTGTTTATTCCAACTTCTGTCATTACCCTTGTTAATTAGAAGTCTATTAATGGAATATCAGTGAACATGGCCGAACATGGCCACATATATTGATGCATGTTTTGGCTATAAGATCGGGCTTTTCAGTAGCTCTAATTATGTTTACCAACATGATCTTAACCACTTTCATTTCCAGTCACTATATCATAAGACTAACGGTAACTTTTGTAGCTCCGTTAACAATATTTGCCCTATTCTCTTTTATACTTTTTGTCTTAACATGATCTTTACTAACGTATTCTTGCAGAAGAGTTCACTTGCAATGTTGAAAGCGATGGTAAGGTGCTTATAAGGGGAGTCACAACGACAGGAGAGAAAACCGTCTGCAGATTCTCGCAGGTGTTTGAAATGCAAACAGAGAATCTTTGCCCGCCAGGGCACTTCTCCATTACATTTCACCTACCTGGACCAGTTGATCCTCAACATTTATCTGGTAATTTTGGCATGGATGGAGTTCTGGAGGGTATTGTGATGAAGGAGAACCAAACTGCCTAATAGCTATGCTTTACTTTTCGTAATCTTTTCACTGGTCATGAACTAGCCAATCTGTACGAGAACTGAATATGAAAGTGATAGAACTGGTAATGCAAGTAGCTATAAGAGACAAAGTGTTTCTTAAACATCATCTTTTGCATTTATCCCCTTAACCGTATAGTTGTTTTCAGGGAAGCTGTGGCACTTTCTAGTCTTTCACGTCAGTATCAGATTGTAATGGATTAGCACAACCACCCAAAATTTAGATAGTTAAGGGATTCTACCAACATTGATAGTTCATGGAATTTACAGCTATAGACAATACTTCCAAACAAACGGCTTTGCCTAAACAAGGATCCGAGCTTTAGATTTCTTTTCATACATTTGTTGCCTGATGAAAACAAGAAAACCAACGCCATAAGCTTAAGAGTTCCCGCAGATTACTTACAGATAATACAATTCGTTCCAGATCCAATGTCTATGGTGCCTTGCCTATTGAGAACTAGATGTGGTCCCACTGAAAGCCTTAAACACACCCACAACTCTATTCGGGTAAGAGCTTAGTCACGGTATATTTGGATAGCAAAGATGATCCATTAATGCAATAAAATTAACTACCTAGTGAATAACAAACATAACCAGCAGGCAAAGTAAAAGACACGATGTGATTGGAAGTTTAGAAATTGAACCTCGAACTTTGGATCGATCGGGCCCAATATCTCAAAATGTATAGTCGGTAATGGAGGTGGCGGATCTTTCAGCAGAGAGCGAGTCAAGCTAGATCTCAGCGCTGAGAATTTCAAGATTCCGATAGTCATCGTCATTGTATTAGAGGTTTGGAGTGAATTGCAGAAAACGCAGCGGTATAAAAACGAGAGTGCACACCAATTGTTTGATTAAAAGTCTCATCGAGGCACAGTATGTGCACGGCTTCCCTTACCGATCCTCATCCAACCAAAAAGAATAAACCACCAGACCAACCACCAATAAAACCATTGGGTCAGTTCCCTCATGGCAATAGAGCTGTGGGCAGTAACATGGTTTCGTGGAAGGACGAAGTTTTAAACAGGGGGACGCACCAAGGAATTAGAATATGATGCTAGAGACCGAGTTCCCGTAGATTTAATCGCAGAAGGGATAGTGAGGAAGGACTTTAAAGATGGCAATCGTCAATTTCCAACGTTTCAAGTTGATCCTAAATAGATGGAGTCTCTGAAAACACCATGGTGACAAGCAGTTGTTGTAAAATTGCTTGGTAGTAATATTATATTTAGGTCTTATATTCAAAAATTGAGCAGCTATGGAAGTCATCGGGTGGTTTTGATGTCCTTGATCTTGGTCATGAATATTTCCTAATTAAATTTGATTTCAAACCTGGTTTTGATCATGCGATGGAAGGTGGTCCATGGCTGATTTTTGATCATTATCTCAATGTTCGACCATGGACACCAGGGTTTTCAACTATCCACGCTACTATTGAGTCTACTCTTGTTTGGGTTCGCTTTCCTGATGTCTCAGTTCAGTATTATGATGAGGATCTTCTAATGGCATTGGGGACAGGTGTTGGTCGTCTGATTAAAGTTGACAAGGACACATCATTTTCTAGGGTATGTGTCGAGATTGACTTAAGCCAACCCCTAGTTGGACAAGTTGAAATTGATGACAGGTCCCATTATGATGAGTATGAAGGGCTCCATACTATCTGTTTTAAATGTGGTAAATATGGCCATAAAGATAGTATCTGCCCACTTACTTTGGCAACAATATCTACTTATGATGTAAAGGCTCGTCCACCAGAAGCCATTGACCAGGATATGGATGCCACTTTACTTGCAGTCGCCATTGTTGAGCAGTTGTTGGCCAATTCTCACCCAGATGCACCAACAAAGATTGTCGACGACAACAGTGGTAAGAATCTCGGGCTCGGTTCTTGGATGACTGCTGAGAAGAAATCTAGGAATTATTCTTGGGCAAAACTTGCAGATTTCACTCCAAAGAATTAGCGCCAAAATACTAATTGATATACGATTTTAAATGACGAAGATTATGATGATAATGAGATGCAGGCCTCTGCTGATTTGGGCCATAAAAGTGAGATCATACTTGAATTCACTTTTGATGTTGGCAACACAAGTGGTGGGAAGAAACTTGATAGACAACCTAGAAGACTAGTGGTAAATCACAGGCCCAAAAGCCCTCTTAGACACTCTACACGAGATAATCATAAAGAGCCTAGTTCTGGACCTAGTACTCTTAAAGACAAAAGACATGAAATATTGTCTGCCATCTCCCCTACGACCTACACAAGGCCCTCAAGGACTATTCCTCCAATTCCCAATAAACACCATATCGCAGACCCCATTCTAGTTAAGGATAAACTCAATTTGGCTAGCCGTTTCAGAATTCTCATCCTCTGCCTAATTCTTTAGCTATCTTGCATGGCAACTCCTCGAAGCAAATTCAGGTTACACATAATAATGATCCTCCTGAGCCTGGACAAACCCCTTCACAGATTGTTTCTAAGAGTAGTGGTGGTGGGTCTTTGATTCAGATGGACAGTGATATAGCAGAGTCGAGTCCCGCAATTGATGGCGTGGATGTGGATATGGTTCTAACCAGTTTTGCTTGAGGTGTTTTCTCTCTTTTTTCTACTCATTTTTTAATGATTAATAGCCTTAATATTTTATCATGGAATTTTCGCGGAGTGGAGAATGTAGATTTTGCTATTTGTGTCAAAGAGCTTATTCGGAGTAATAAGGTGGATGTGTCGATTATTATGGAACCCCATATCTCTGGAGTACGGGTAGCTAAGGTCTCCTGCGCACTGGGTTTTAAACATGTTGCCAGAGTGGATGCCTCAGGATTCTTGGGAGGTATTTGGTGCTTATGGAATTTTTCTTCTATTAAGATCGAGGTCTTGGTCCCACATAAACAATTCCTTCACTTACTAGTACTTGATGGATGTGCCAATGCTTGATTCCTAACAACAGTTTATACTAGTCCCCAAGTGTTAGGATGAGTGTGTTTTTGGCCGAAGATAGCTCGTTTTAGTGACATTATTAATCATCCTTGGCTGCTCATTGGGGATTTCAATGACTATGCATGTTCTATCAAAAAGCGAGGTGGGCTTTTTTCTCTGCACAGGGCTAACAAATTCCGAAACAATTGGGATAGATGCAATCTTTTGGACCTTGGGTATAAGGGCTCCCAATTCACGTATCGCCAAAAGTATAATGGATACTTTCGTACCTATGTTAGCCTTGATAGAGCATTTTGTAATTCTGCTTGGCGCTTGCTGTTCCCGGAGGCATCTCTTCATCACCTCCCATGCACTCATTCTGATCATAACCCCATCCTGTTGAAACTCTATGGATATGTTCCTCCTGCTTCAGCTAGGCCTCTTTATTTTCAGGATGCTTGGACTTTACATAGTGGGTTCTATAAAGTTGTTGAGACTGCATGGAATAAAGACCATTTTTCCTATGCTATGGCCCTAAACAATGTTAAAGAGGTTGCTCTTACGTTCAACAAATATATCTTTGGAAATATTTTTCAAAAGAAAAGGAGAACTTTGGCTCGGTTAGATGGAGTTTAGAAAGCTTTAGGCTCTAGAAAATCTGACTCCCTTATTAAGTTGGAGCAGGACTTAATCACTAAGTATAATGATATTCTTTGTTAGGAAGAGACTTTCTGGTACCAAAAATCTCATGTACAGTGGTTACAATAGGGTGATAGAAACACACATTTTTTCGATGCTATGACTATTTCTTGAGGTAATAGAAACAGGATTGAATGACTTCGCGCTCCAAGTGGCTCTTGGATCACGGAGGAAAGTGAAATCCAATATGAGGTATTAACTTACTTTCAGGATTTATTCTGTTCTACTGATGATATTTTTATGTCCTTTTCTCAGATTCCTAATGACCCTAGGATCTCTAGGGATGCAACTCTTACTCTTTTGGCTCCTATTTCAAAAGAGGAGGTGTTTGCTACTGTACACTCTATGAAGTCTTATAAAGCCCCTGGTCCTGACGATTTTCAACCTTTTTTATATAAAAAAAATTTTGGCACCTAATTGGAGACAACATCTTTAGGATGGTTACTGCGGCTTTTAATGCTGGTGTTTGCCCAAAGCACATCACCGAAACTAGGGTGGTTTTTATTCCTAAGGATGAACAACCTATCTCTATGTCTCAATTGTGTTCAATTAGCTTATGTAATATGAGCTACAAGATCCTTACCAAGGTGATTGTCCAACATATTAGGCCTATTTTGAAATCTATTATTTATCCTATGCAAGGGGCTTTTATCTCAGGGTGAACTGCTACTGAGCATATTATCTTGGCCAAAGAGGTGGTCCATACCATTCGGAAATCTATAAAGAAGGAAGGTTGTGTTGGCTATGAAGATTGATCTTGCTAAAGCTTATGATAGAGTGGATTGGAAATTCCTGAGGCAAACCTTGCTTGATTTCAACTTTTCGTTGAGGTTCATTTCTCTTATTATGTTGTGTGTCTCTAGTTCACGATTATCCATTCTATGGAATGGTGCATGCCTCCCAAAGTTTGAGCCTAAACGTGGTTTGCCGCAAGGGGACCCTTTTATCTCCCTTCCTTTTTATTCTATGCATAGAGAAACTCTCTATGCTCATTTCAAATAGAGTTATGTCCAACCAATGGAAACCTGTCAAACTATCTGGGGATAGTCCAGCTATCTCTCATCTCCTTTTTGTAGATGATGTTCTCTTATTATCCCATGCTACTGTCTAGGGATGTAGGGTGGTATTAAATACCATTCAATAATTTTGTGCCTGCTTTAGGATGCAGATTAATAAGTAGAAGTCTATAACTTTTCTTTCTCCTTATATTACTAGGGGCTACCGAGAGACATTGCTGCATCAACTCCAGTTGAACTTTACTTTGGACTTAGGGAACTATCTTGGGTTGCCCTTGAATGGGACTAATAAAAAGAATGCTTTCAAGCTTATTTTGGCTAAAATTTAGAACCGTTTATCAGGATGGAAAGCCAAATTGCTGAACAAGGCTGGTTTGGTCGTCTCACTTTAGTTCAATCTACGCTATCTACAATTACTCTATACACTATGCAAACATTTTGGTTGCCAACTGGCACTTGCGATATGATTGATAAGCATTGTCGTGACTTTCTTTGGAGATCTTCTAGTACAAGCCATGGTTTTCATTGTTTAAAGTGGGAGGCAGTTTGTAGCCCTAAAGATGTAGGTAGGCTTGGTATTCGAATGGCCTGAGAAAATAATATTGCCATGCTAGGCAAATTGGTGTGGTCTATTGTTCAAAATGTTTCAAAACCATGGTTGATGTCTTGTGGGGTAAGTATTTGCGTAATGCCACTCTTATGCGTAGTGCAATGTCCCGTACTGCTTTTTCAAGTTGGAAGGCAATTCAAAAAGCTACCCTTTATCTAAAGGATGGATTTGTTTGACGAATTGGTAATGACACGATTATTTCTCTATGGAATGACCGATGGGTCGGTGACTTACCTATTTGTGGACAAGTTCAGTATATTGACGATCGTGATCTTAATCTTTCGATCAATGACCTACTTGATGTGCATGGAGACTGGCAGCTTTCTTGTTTTCACACATCTTTGGGAAGGGATTTGACAAGAAGCATCCTTGCTATTCCAGTGCCTCGTAATATGTTGGTCCTAGACACGTTGATTTGGGGAGAGATCATGTTTGGTAGCTATACTGTAAAATTGGGTACATCTCTCGGGTCCCTTATCCTACTGATCCTCACAAGTAGTGGTCCAGAATTTGGAAGCTGACTATCCCTTAGAAATTTTGATTCTTCTTGTGGCAAATTAGGTGGCACATACTTCCTACAAATTTGTTACATTTTGAGCGTGGTATGGCCACTTCACCTATGTCTTTTCGATGTGGTCAGTACATGGAGACTACTATCTATGCTCTTCGAGATTGTCCTTGGGCACGACAGGTATGGCTCCACATTCTTGGAAATTCAACTATTTCCTTTTTTGCTACTAGTATTGATGAGTGGGTATCCTTTCATATTCTGGATGTTTCACGTTCGTTTGACCATATACTCACTATCATTACTAGTGCATGGATTATATGGTGCGCAACAAACCAAGAGCTTATCCAACATCAAGTTATGTCTACTGTTGCTCAATACAAGTGGCATATGAAGCTCGTGAATGAGTGCCAGATGGCTTTTCAGGTAGATGATCATAACACTATGTCTCATACATGATGGGTATCATGGGAAGTACCTAACACTGGTTATGCCAAAGTTAACATCGATGGTAGTTCCATCGATGGTAGTTCCATTGGAAATCCAGGAGATGTGGGGTTTGGTGGTTTGATCAGGGATGAAAATGGGAGGTGGTTATTTGGTTTCTTGAGTTTCATTGGACATGCAACCAACATGATAGCTGAACTTCATGCTATATATCATGGTTTATCTAATGCTTAGGATTATGATCATAGACAGTTTATTGTGGAATCCGATTCCCTTGAAGCGATTAATCTTATCACGGGCGCATGTCCTCTAACTCATCCTTATTTAGCCATTATGGATGATATTAGAAGGTTCCTTGGGGAGAGAGGTGTTGCTCTATTCAACATACCTTAGAGAAGGGAACTAGTGTGCAGATTTTCTTTCTAAACGAGGCTCTTCTGGCCTTCAACATTGGGTTATTTGAGATTCTCCTAGTCTAGATCTGGGTTTGCTTCTCTAGTATGATGCTAGCTTAGTTGCTTTCTTGAGGACTTAGTCCTCTTTTGGTTTTCTCATCCATTGTACCACAGAAAAAGGCACGATATAATGCATGTATCCATATGACTCAATTATAGACAAGGTAAGGAACGCGACCAACTTCCCAAAATCCTTCGAAGATCTGATACTTCCTCTTCACGCAGTAGTCCCAGAATATCTGGATTTTTCCTTGACTATCTTGGTGAACCTTCATACTCCATCAATGTCCTCTCCATTAAGTGGGCTCTTGTCTTCAAAATCCAAGGTAGGAAATTGATTCGTCATTAACTCAGCGTTTTCCCACGTGGCTTCCATAAGAGGTAAGTGAAGTGAATCACACGTTATAACAGTGCTTAGAATACGATATATGAATGCACGAGAAGGGGGGGTTGAATTGTGTATTCCCCTTTTTGAAAACTCTTTTAAAACGTTTGTTAAAAATAGAGTTCTTTTACAGAACCTTCAGTAGATCCAAGTTAATCAAACTTTGAAAATTTGTTTAAAATCTAAGTAATAACAAGACTTTGAATCTTAAAGAGAGATAGCGTAGAGAGAAGTTGACACAGCGATTATATCCTGGTTCACCCCAAACCGTGGGCTACGTCCAGTCCTCAGAAGTCTTTCTGAGATTTCACTATCTCTTCGATGTTTACAAGTATTCTTTCCAAGCCTCTTCAGGTCTCTACAATCAGTATTTTTTGACTCTTAGCCTCTGCAGGCTATCTGTACTACTTTCTTACAAAAATGTTTAAAACTTGTTAGAGTAAAACTAGCTCTTAGCTAAATTGCACAATGATATCACAGATATGCTTTTTTGATCGCGTAGATGTAAATCAACTAACTTTGAAATCTTCGACTTCGACTCATATTTATAGCCTTCATCTCCAACTGCTTCTTGAATCTTGTTTCTTGAAAGAAACGGTTAATCAATTGAGTTCTGTAACTAACTTGAACTGACTCTTGCGTCTGCTTTTTATTCTTTGTCTACTTTCTGCGTCTGCTTTTATTCTTCGTCTTTCTATTCTGCGTCTATTTTTCTTTTCCGTCTGTGTCTGCTTTTATATTTCTGCGTCTGCGTCTGCTTTTATATTTATGCATCTGCGTCTGCTTTTCTATTTCTGCGTCTGCGTCTGCTTTTCTATTTCTGCGTCTGCTTTTCATGTTGCGTCTGCTATTTATTCTACGTCTGCTTTTGAACTTCTCCGTCTGGTTTTTACTTCTGCGTCTGTCTTTTTATTTCTTCGTCTGTTTTTCTTTTCCTGTTTGTTATTCATCAAAATCATATATATGTAAAGTCATTTTAACTCAACAATCTCCCCCTTTTTGATGATAACAAATCATACATGTAAGAGAAAAAAATATGTACAGCTTGAACAAAAATAACAAAGACTTATCTTCAGACTTTTTCAATAGTCTTCCTCCCCCTATCTTTTTCTTCAACAACTCCTTTATTCACACCCTTTGATTACTGTCTTCCATTCTCTTCTCCCCCTATTTTTTATAATAAAAAATGATCAACGTCGATGACTCTTCAACAGTTCTGTCATCATCTGCTTCATTTCATTCATCATCTCCTTCAGCTCTTTGACTTCTGCTCGTAAGTGCCTTATTTCAGCTTGCGAGTCAACAGGTGAGGAGAGTTGATCATCTTCCACTGAGGGTTCGAGAAACGCAATGGTAGTGGCATATGCGTCTGAGGATGGAACGTAATCTTCA
>JAOTIZ010000007.1:7457201-7472019 GCA_027123425.1 Erythroxylum panamense | reverse complement strand
AGGTTGTTTAAGAACTCAGCGAAAACTGAGATTTCATTCAACAATTCGTATGTATCAACTTCAGTAATCAACTACACATTTATACTTAATTTCTAACTATCATCTAACGGATTTTAACTGACTGTTCTTGAACATCTTGAATTCTTGCATTCTTGAGTCTTTTACGTAGCTGCATGGTTCGTTGAAAACGTCTTCATGCTGTCCGAAAAATTCCTGAGGCATATCACCTACAAAAGCACCAACCAAAGCATGTCCAACCTCTTCAGATAACGAAACAAAATGGTTTTAATGGTTGAGACTTTTAGCAATGCAATTAAACCTACTAGAATTATCATTCTTCCCTTGATGTGGATTTTGCACATATAAGCTTTAGCTTCAAAATGTGACTAGCAACATAAACCTAAGAAAAATCTCTCCTGCCAGTGAACTTAAGATCACGAGGGGATGTAGTTTGAAAATTCCTATAATCACATATTGCCCACTCACACAAGAAGAAAACAAAGCAAACAAATGACAAGCTCAAACAAAATATGAGGACGGAGGGTCGGAGGAATGAGGGATGGTTGGAGAAATTTCAAAGAAAGAGTAAACAAATCGATGAAGCAGATATCATTTTGTTTACCAGTAATCTAATCCCTCTACTTAACAAAAATGTTAGGTTAAGGTTTGCTTAATATTTAATAAAAATGATGGGTCCCACATATAATAATAAAATTAATATTTTCTTTTATTTAATTAAAATATAGGTCCCACCTTACCACGTCAGTGCTGAAGTGACAAAGAGATCCATTCATTTTAATAAAAAATATTTTTCAAATGTCAAGTCAGCGCAAACCTTATGCTTAACAAAATCATTTGAATTATTCGTTAGAGTTTGACATTTTCCAAATGTTAGGATTAGAATTGTTAATGTTCGAATGTTAGGGTCATACTTGTTGATTAGTGCAAAACTTAGGGTCAAAAGTTGCCATACAATTATTTAAATTTATTACTAATGATAGTGAACTAATATGATTGACCTCAAAGCATTAATTTCATATTCTATATCTAATTGAAACATTGCGTGATAAAATGAATGAATTATACGAAAAAATTATACATAAAAAGATTAGTTAAAATCACTTTGATATTACTAAATATTTAATTGGTTATGGAACGTTGCTAGATGCAAAAACTTGATATATAGATATAAATAATTTAATTAGAGAATTAAAGATGCATTAAAGAGTTTAATTTATCTAATCATAAATATAATTTATGATTATAATTTTTATTCATTACTAACATATTTAAGGACATAATGAGTCACACACAAAGAATAAATTGAAGAGAGAAAATTGTGTTTGAATCAAGTTAACTTAATTGTAAATATTGAAAACTTTATAATTAAATATAAGATAATTAATAAATAAAGACTAATATGAGATATTATATCTTATTTGGTTATAATTGGTATTTAATTAAAATTAATTATAATCCTACTTAAATTTTAGTGACATTAAAATTTTATTTTAATTGAATTACTAAAAGATCTCAAATTTATTATAAATAAACTTATGCTCTAAAAGAACTAAAACTTTTTATCCAATTTCTATATAACAATTGTAGAGATCTCTCAATACGTTCAGTAAATACTATTAGAAGCTGAACAAATATGCAACTATGATAGTTGGGATAAACTAATTTTAGAAATAATTAGAAGAAAATAATAAGAGAATGATCAAACTTTGTAGTAAGTTACTAATTATAATTTATAATTTATTAATTTTTATATATTAATCATATTGTAAATTTTAAATGAAATGTAAAGTATTCATATTTATTACATTATGCGTGAAATCAAATTTAGTCTTAATTTATCCAACAAATAAATCATTGTTAAAAGCGAGAAGCAGATTACCATAATATATAAATGTCAAGGTTCCAAAGTTAAAGCTTGCGAAGATGTCTTCCGACCGGGACAAACACTAGAGTTAAGAAACACAGAACTATGAAAGTGATTTAACAAAAGAGAATTTCCTGAGATTGGATCCTTCTTTAGCAACCAATATTATTGTTTGTCCTTTATTAAAACCCTTGAAGAAGATGTCGTCCTTTGTTTTTGTTTTTTTTTCCCATTCATGCGCCTTTTCCCCTGCAAAAGATGTTGGAATGGTGACAAAAGAATGAAGCCCCCCTGCAAGGCAAAAACCTGGAAACTATACTACACTATCTGACCCCTTGCAGACACCAAGCTTTTTAGGTTTTGATGATGCGTTACTGCAGGGGATAGTTTATTGAGCCCTCTCGCTTGACTGATCAATCTTTTCATATTATTGTACTGTTCCCATGTAATAGATCATTTGGATTCCTCGGGTTTGGAAAAGTAGCTATTACTGGAGATGCGGTTGACGGTTCTAATCAATTATCAATCACCTAGAGAAGACCAAAACATGTTTACCCCAGAAAGGTTTATGCTAACAAACAAAGTTTAGAACTTTTAATAGTCCAGCCAAAGCCCCTTTCAGGGACCTCAGATCTGCTGTTCCTGTACAGAATGAAACAGGAGATCTGCTCCTCTTTTAGGGTCTTGTACCAAATAAAAATATGTTACACTACCAATAATGTCAGAAGAAGAAGAGACGCCAGTGAGCAATAAACTAAAAGGAATAAGATCTTGGCTTATTCAAATGCATATAGTGCCTCGGAATATGCAACTAATGCAGCCTGTCCCTTGCTCAAAGTCCGCGTATGTTTCCCTGTCAACAGAAACACTAAAGTCTGCCCTAGTTTATCATGTCGGAAAAAGAATATTACAACCATTAGACTAGGAGATATTAGATTAAAATTACGCCTTGTCAGATAGAGGACGGTGAGATGTTAGATTTAACTTCATATGTGTACGTGAACCTCATAAATTAAACAAAGTTGTTTCTTCCTCTACAAATGAAATTTAGTGGGTAGGGGATCCTTTGGCACCTTCCCCTAGTGCTATTTTGACCTTCTCTTATCTATAAACAAAATTATTTCTTCCTTTACAAATGAAATTTAGTAAGAAGGGGATCTTCTGGTTCCTTCCCCTGACTCTATTCTGACCTCCTTCCATCTTAGCTATTCACTTAGGTGATCCTACTAAATGAATAGCTCGGATAAAAGGAGGTCAGAATAGGGCCAAAAGAAGAAGAACAGAGAATCTAACCCCGAAATTTAGACGTCTGAAACTCGTCTCATCACCGAGTCAAATCTTTTGGAGATTTTTTTGAATACAATATTAGTGCCCATCATTTCTTTGTGAGTTCACGACAAAAGATGATCATTGCTTCACATAACAGCAACTTCGAGTCTCCGTCTGAGTTTATTTGGCTTTACACCAAAGCAAGATTGGTTTTCTCTGCGTAAGCCACACATGTTCAACAAGAATATGGATTTTACTTCTAAAATCCTCTTTGTACGTTGAAGATTAATTTAATGGCTGGTTAAGTGATTTGGCGCGCTTGTAGCTTTTATGTGTCTTTTAGGTAGCTTAGTAGTATCGGAACTAGCAGGTTTCAACCTGAGTCGCCCCACGTCACAAGTTCATCTATCCGAATGTTAATAGAAGTTGCTCATTGGTTACTCCGCCAGAGTTGGCAAATGGAGCATGGTAGAATAAGTAAGGTTCGAAGTACTTCCTTCACAAGCTATAGCTTTTGAAAGTAGTGATATCAGAGCTACCAAGTTTCAGCCTAGGTCGCCCCACGTCGTAAGTTCGAATCTTCGAAAGATAGCGAGATTTGACTTATAGACCATTGCGTCAGCATGACTAAATATTGCGTCATCAGAGTATGCCCAAGTGGACGTCATGGTGGTTGTATAAGTGATTTGGTATGATATATTTTCAAGACGTCTTTTGGGTAATTTAAGTGGTATCAAAGTCATCGTTTGTGTTTTGACTGACGGTAACATTATCTTTTGATAAGAATGAGTAGGGAGAGAGCCATAAGTAATGAAAACACTACCTAATTGCCCTGTTTATTTGTCTTCAACTTTATCTATATCTAGTATACTTTCTAGCATAAAGACTACGTTATATAATCGTATAGAAAATCTAGTAGAGATTACCCATGTTTTGTAGAAAATCATGTTTGTGAGTCTTCTTTACTTTTGTTGAGTCCGTACAGTATTTATTCTCGTGATCGTTCTTTGACGAAAAGTATTCGTACTATATTGTTTACATCTAGACCAAAATTAAAAAAAATCATTCAAAGTTTTAGATTGGAATAGTATGGCCTTAGATCTACAATCACAGAACAATACATAAAGCTCGAAATTTCTAATAATAAAAGTATCATTCTGATAATAGCACCTGATTTCAACATCTGGTTGGATGATTCCACTTTATCTGAACGTTTGCAAGTTCAAATCTAGATCACTGGAGCAGATCAAGATCTTACAACCATCATGGCTATCTTACATCACCAGATGATCTATCATCTACAGAATCATGCTTTGGACCTCAACTTTTCAAATTCTACTTCGGATACTCTTTATATGGTTACTAATTGTTCCAATGATCAGACTATTATCATCTAGATCCTGAAGCAACTAGTAGGACAGGATCTTGAAAAATTGATGCCTACCGAATGGATCATCAATTACCAAAGGTTGTTTCACGCGCCTCATCGACACTTTTTTCATACAACAACTCCTCCGATTCTAAAGATCTTAAAAGATGGAATGATGAAATCCATCTACGTAGAGCCCAACAAGGATCCATCTGGACCTTCTACATCTGGATCTCTCTTTATGATCCAGCCTGTATTTTCTCAAACAGAAGGTAAATCTGGTCCTACTATCCATTATTTCAAATCTAATGAAGATCCAATTTATGTCAGTTATCATCGTAGACATTTTGTATGGGATGTCGATCCATCTATGTGCGAACCCGACTGTGAAGTCTATCTCAATCTTGAGTCAGACAGTAATGATGATGATGAACATTATGTCAGAAGGAGAAGGAAGAAGAAAAAGACAAAATCTTATTGTATGCCTTCTCAATAGTATCATCCACATAATGATGATCCAGATCTAGATGATTCCAACAAATCTATTGGTCTATAAATTGAAAGATTCAAACCCAGATCTCTTCGTGGGATGCTGAAATCTTCAACCTATCAATCTTAGTCAACAGTTCTTATTATGAATCCTACTCATATACCTTTAAGCCATATGAGGAAGACTTTCCTTCTTTATACAGAAGTACTGATGAAACAACTAAAGTTATCTCTAGCCCTTATATTCAAGCCACATGAATCACTTTACAAGGAATACTTGTCTCAAATCTTTTTGATGAAGTACTTAATTTGTAAACATCAAATGTAGTAGCATCTAATAAAATTCTTCAAAGAATTGATTACAAGCTTGATGGAATCAATCAACATACTCATCTTACCTAACATAAAGTCAACGCTATCTCTAAGCATATCTAACAAATGTATCAGTCTTACAAAGCTCAAATCTAGCAATTTGATGCTGATCTTCAACATGACATTGCTACACATTATATTGGACCTGACTTCGACGCCAAAGTTAGGGAAATAAAAAATATACAAGAAATTGGGCAATAAGTGGAAGCTGATATGCAATCTGTGCGATCTAAAATTGTATATGGCTCATCCTCTTTAATATTTTCAAACATACAGCAAGTATACATGTCTCCTATGTAATAGATGTATCTAGAAGAAGCTGACTATTCAAAGGTCTTCAAGTTTAGCTATCCTTTGATTAGGCAGTATATTCATCCTCAAATAGCTTAAGCTAAACCTAAGAAATCAAAGTCAAAGCCAAAGCCTGAATAAGTTCTTGAGCCATCACCTTCGTTTAGTAAACCTGAAATAATTAATCAGTGGAGTAAACTGTTATAAATCCATACACCTCCTACTTCTTCACCAAAGTCTCAACCTTCCACCTCTACTGGGAAGGATGAAGCCCTTCAGGTAGAGTTCATCGCAACTCTTGCATCTACACTTACTATAGAAGATTCATCTACTCAATCAGATAATACAGAAGCTTGTTTTAAAGATTCTATCCTAACATTTGAAGTCTCTGCAACAATCTATTAGTCATCATCTAAACAGATCTTTGAACTGTCTACTGATTCTTCAGCCCAGCTAGCTGACCTATCAGAATTATCATAAATTATGATGATTATGCATGAACCTACTGAAGTTGAACCAGAAATAAGTGAAGCAGAATTCACAAGTACTGAACCTTTCAGACCTGATCCAACACCACAAACAACACCTGCTTAACCAATTGTTCAAACCAAGCCTACTTCAGGGCCTTCATTCATGACCATCTACCCCTAAAGAAATGGGGAGATCGCTTGCATGAATTTGGTTTATGGATAGATCTACAAATGATTCAACTGAATAATCCTTTATAGAATATTTTGTCTGAGTTTACATCTTGTTTCACTGGTACTTTGCAAGAATGGTGGCAAAGTATTAAGGATTATCAAAGACTTCAGTATATCCAAGCCACTACAACCGGATCTCTTCTTGGAATAATTTATAAGGAATTCATTGGTGACTTTCAACTTATTGATAAGCAGATCCGTTAGGAATATTTTGCAATGAAATGTTGTTCACTTGACAAGTGTGACCTACAGAAGCATTATCAACGAATGACGGAAAGTTACTATCTTTTGAATGGTTGGAATGATGTTAATCTTCAATATACTTTTATTTCAGACCTTCCAGATCAACTGCAACTGGAGTTACAAAGCACTATTGTTTCTTTACAATGAGATATGGCTAATATATCTCTTGGAGAAATCTACCATCTTGCTTTAGCCTCTTTTAATAAGTTATGTGATCAACATGCCTTATTCAAGAACATCATTAAGGGTGGTCTAGTTCTGAAATGGGCTTGTAAGAAGCCTTATCTTCAAATTAAGTGCAAAGAACAGAAGACTTGTGAATATCACAATAAGAAGAAAGATTATCTTAAACAAGTTTATCATAGAAGAAAGTTTCGCAGACAAATGGAAGGCTATAAGACTCTAAAAAAATATATATGAGAGAAAGAATGGCAAGAAGAGAAGAATGGTAAGATTCTTCAAGAAATCCTCTTATTGCTAGAAAGCTTATTGTTATTTTTCTCTATGGACAACAATGACACTTTGCTTGTACTTGTCCTCACAAAACAGAGAAGGATGTTATGTTATTGAAGCAGATGCAATCAATTTTGCCTATTCGTTGCTCCAATAACTTTTTGAAGAACAATCTCATGAAGATGAGGACACAAAGTTTGTTTTTTCTGTCATGACCTCTGAAGATGAAGAATCCTCTAACTCCTTTGCTTCTTTAGAGGGTGATTCTCTATACATGCTACAGCAGATCTGTATAAAGTTAGATTATACTTCAGTTTAACGACCATACGTCTAGATCCAACTCTTCCAATAGGATAAATATGATAGACCCATCAAAGCTATTGGGTTTATAAATACTGGATCCAGCCATACGATCATGAAGCCTAACATTTTACCCTCTGAAGCATGGACCTCACATAATGAGTATTTTACCGCTGCAAATGATAATTCATTCAACATAGGGCTTATTACAAAGCGAAAGATCAGGATGCGATTCTTTCCACAATGAACAGTTTGAACTAAAGTGCTTAGAAACAATCTACCTGGCCCAGATATTCTCATTGGTATGGATACATATAGTAAAGCCTCACCTTTATAGATCCTAATCACAGGCCTCATATATCGATCATTTTTCAGTCTTTATACTGACGTAAACAATGTGTTTAAGCTTTCTCAAGTTCCTACACTATATGCATTGCTAAGAGATAAACTATTGGAATATTGTCCTGAATCATATGCACAGTTTTCTCACCCATATCTTTTGTGAAAAATGTTGAATTTTTCTTAAGTCCACCTTTCAAAAAGAATAAGGATATCAATCCCACAAAAGCCACACATCCAGGGATGAACCTTGATGATCTAAAGCTTACACAAGATGAGTGTGCTATCCTTTTGAAGCAAGGATTGACTGAGCCCACAAAATCAAACTAGACTTGCTAGACGTTTTATGTCAAAAAACGTTCAAAGCAAAAGAGTGGAAAAAAGATAATAGTAATTGACTATAAGCCTCTGAATGCATTCCTACAAGATCACAAGTTTTCTCTTCCAAAGATTAGTACTCAGGTACTATTTCTAAAAGATGTTGTTATCTTTTCCAAGTTTGATCTTAAAGCAGGATTTTGGTAATTGGGTATTCATCCAACTAAGAGATACAATACTACATTCTGCATTCCCAATGCAAAATACCAATGGACTGTTACACCATTTGGGCTTAAAGCCTATCTACAGTGCAATTATTTACATCGATGACATTCTCCTATTCTCCAAGACCCATAAGAAACATCAAGCCTTTCTACAACAATTCTTGGATCTTACTAAACAGTATGATATTATGCTTTCTGCCTCAAAAAGCATCATTGACACTAAAGAAATTGAATATCTAGGTATGCATTTCAAAGATGGATTTTACCAACCTGATCCATATATTACACAAGAGCTATTACATTTTTCTAATGAACATCTCACTGTGAAATAGATACAACAATTCCTCGGGATTGTTAATTACATGTGTGAGTTCATACCATACGTGGCAGCTCATCTTTCATGTTTTCCAAGCTACTAAGATAGAATTCACCTTGGCCTCCTGATAGACAAAATCCATCTTAGCCTCCTACTATTTTCCCTTCCTTTTCTCATTATAAATATCCGCTTTAGCCAAATATCATTACAACTCTTTCATCTTTAAATTTTTTTGCTATCAAGTTTTTATGGCTAGTCAACCTCTCTTTGCCTTTACAAAGAAATCTTTTCCTTCTATTACTAGTATACCCACTAGTGTTGTTGAAGTTGCCTCACTTGCTCGTATGAGTTTGTTTTATTATTTACATCAATTTCTTCGTGAACATAACTCTCTTAAAAGTCCCACAATATTCAACCTCAAAGCACCTTACCTTAATGTGACTTTTCTCCATGATCCTCTTTCTGAAAACACATTATGGTACACTCTCTGCCCTCTATGCTTGTGTTGTCACTATATCTATTAACATCTCTGTGATATAAACAATGGAAGTTCTTTGTTATAGACATTCTTGGAATGGTTTCAACCATTGTTTAAATGGTGAATTGATATGTCATAAATTATGACTCACTTGCATTTATGGAATACTGCCTTGACTGATCATAATGTTTATGCCATCTATGTTCTACATCGACCCTACTGTATGAGTACTTCTGGACATTTGTGTACTCTAAATCATCTTCAACATTGGCGAACCACTCTTGATTAGTCTACGGAAGGTACACAATTAATGGGAAAATTACACTCCTTTTTGGATCAACTCAATTAGTTCCTAAGCAATCCTCCTTTAACTATTTGCACATCCCTTGGTCCATATTTTGGAGACACTACTTTTCTCACTTACTCCATCACCTTCTCAATGGACATTAGTATCCTCTTTTGATGTTATCAACATTCACGCTAGTAAAGTACCTTGTTCACCATATCACTATTCCACAACTTCAAGGCCTATATAGGAATCTACTTCTGTTTATAGCCTAGGACTTTTTACTTGGACTCTCACTAATTTCAGTCCACTTCTTGAGCAAATTGACGGTGACTTGGCCCTAACAGATGTTTCTGGCACTAATCTCACTTTATCTCTTTAAAAATGGGACTTGTTTTTTTAGGAGTGCTTTTACTTTTGATTATTTTGATGAAAAGAGAATTTTTGTGGTCCACAAACCATTGTACTATTGGGAAACTGGATTGATATTCGATCCCAATTGTAGTATAATAATCACGAAATTTTTTTATGAATTTGATTTCTTGAAAATCAAGATCTATTTAATTCTATAAAATGATTAACAAATCATAATAAAGTGAAAACTTAATTTGTACTTTATTTCGAAGCTTAATCTTTGTCTTATCGTATCCCTCAAACTGTTCCCAAAACTGATCCATCTCAACCACTGTAGCTGCACTAAGCCAATCATTAAGTATCTTATACCATATCACCATATGACGATTATTCTACTACTGGAATAGTGGTTTAATGAGAGAATTCTACAAGATTCTCTTTAGTGGGCACTTGCTTAAATGTTACAACTCCCATCTTAATTATCATCATAATTAAGATAATTTGCTTAAACACATTCTTAGATCTTTGATGAGAAATTAGCTCTTTATGCATGCTGAATGGCTCTAATGTTCTATAGTACATTAATGCTTTGAACAATGCAAAGAAACTATATCAAGTTCACTAAAGAACTTGTTGTCCCAATTAATCATTTCCACTAAACGAAAAAATCTATTATGGCTTAATTTGCAACGAATTGCTACATTAGAACTTTTTCAATCCTAAATGATATTGTTCTAAATAAATAAACCTTAATTAGGATTTACTTCTAAAGTTATATCCTTATCATCTTTAACTCAAATATCAACTCACACATAGAGTAATGAATATCTTTAATACTTCACAAGTATCTGATATCTTAAATACTAAACATCTTTAGTACATTATCTATGCATTAGGACTTAGGAAAAAATAAGAACCTCCAATCTATCTCTATAGATCTAATTCCCATAATTAAATTGTTACTTTTTCATATCCAACAAGAGTTGTTCCTAAAAATTATTTGTTCGACAATTGAAAGTTAGAATTTTTGTTCATTGTAAGCAATATGTCCCCACATACTCCCACTAAAGAGAATAACTATACTCCCTCTAACCCTCTTGTAGACATAATAAATTTATAATCATCTCCAAAACAAACTCTTTGAATTCATCATGAAAGTGAATCTTTCAACGTCTCGTAGCCTTTCAACTATACATCAAATGTATCATTAAAGGAATTAGTTCCAATTAGATATAATGTTATGAGATTTGAACCTTTCAATTTTCATCTTACTCCCACCACTTATCTTAAGAACCATTCTCTTATAAGTATATGTTGAAACAAACAATTTATACAACATGTTTGTAAGAATATATCTAACTTTTGGATATCTCATAACCTTTTATTACTCAATTTAGTTCTCAACTAAATGGATAATACTTGCTTTAGCTAAGCATCACATCCTAAATCATTAGCTTTAACTATTTCAAAGACTTAGCATTTTATATCTAATATGAAATCTTGCTAATTGATTTATTGGAACTATAGAAGGTAAGTCATTATACCAGGCATTGTTATAGAAGAAATAATATTGCATTATGTAATATCTCATATTGTATTTTACTCCTTACATAAATCCATACTCTTGTGAATTTAGTTGTGAAATATTCACCAGAGAATCTCATTCCCTATAGATAACCGATAATTTCAAACTTACTGCATTGATCTCATTGAAGTACTTTAGCATTCTCAATACTTTACTTTTTACTTAGATTTAAACAACTTGAACTTTTCAAAATTTTAAATCATTATTTCATTTAAAATGTATGACTATATGATATAAAGTCATTAGTAATTTAATGAAATATAAGTATTATCCTTTTATGAATTATTATTTTATCCAATACATCAACTATATAAGATTTAACAATTCAATACCATCATTATCCTTATACATCACATATATCTAACAATTCAATACATATATCCAATACATCACATATATCTAACAATTCAATACCATCACATTTAGTTATTCTTCAACTTGACAAGTTTCACAAGTTTCATATGATTCATAATCAAAAGGAAACACGTATCTTTATAAGTAACTTTATGATTTTCATTTTGTTGATTTAACCAACATGACATAAAAGGATTGTCTCGATTATCTAACTTTTATTATTGCCATTTATGTTAAGCGTATGTCTCCTTTGATCTAATACATATACAAACTATTTGCATAAACTTGGATCAACTACTTTTACTTAACAATCTATTTCTTATCATGGTTTGAACATTACAGTAATGTTGAATCTCAATTCAATATCAAATATACATAAGCATGAACTAGAAATATATATGATCTCTATCATATCATATATAGAAAAGAAAATTCATGCAATTGTTTTCTTTTAATGACAATTATTATCATACTATTGCTAAGCCTTTAGTTGTAGTCCACAATTATGTTTTTAGTAGGCTAAATTAAGTGGAGCAATTCCAACAAGGTACTATACCTTTAAGCCCTACTCTATGCATCCCCTTGCATTTTGCTATCATGGTGTTGACATATATCTTACATGTCATCGTCAAAGTTTATGAGACATAAGTCAACTCAAAATGTCAATACATTTTGTCATCTATATGATTTTGACATATCTCTACAACTTTGTCGCTATATCCTCAATGGGGATTATAGCAGAATTGCATAATGAACATACAATTTTCTATCTAACTTTTGAGAACTCTTCTCAAACATAACCTATGTCCAAGAAATTTGGTTTACTAATTTAGTATCAACTATACTAAATAAGGTAAATTCCACTAAAAACAAAATATGAATGTAAGAAAAGCAAGTAATCAATTATATGCTATGACTACAAAATAAGATTAGGACTTTAATAATGTATTTCGTTACTCCCACTATTTTATTCAAAATAATAGCCCTCACTACTATTCGGAAAGATGACTCTAATATGTCTAGTAGGCTAGGATCCCATTCAAATATAGTTGACCTTGAGTTTGCTCAACAAACTAACTAGACTTAAATTAGGTAGATAACAACTTTATCATTCACGTCTCATGTGACTCCTAGATGCATTAGGTGACAACTTTTGCCAAAATATATATTGTATATTGTTCCTAACCCTGCCTCTAAATTCATGTGATCATGAGTTTGCTATTCCAAATCACACAAATTTCGGGCTAAAGCAGCATTGAGTTTAATCAACAAGTCTACAATAAATAGAACTCTATTTTATTCTTATAATAATGGAAAGCAATAATCACGTTCTCAACATGTAATCAATATTTTAATGAGGGATTTAATTTTGTTTGTCTTATCAAACATAAAATTGCATGTAAAATATTACGCATATAAAACATACAATCTTGCATCCAATATATATATCAAACATATAAATCAAGCATGCATCTTATGCACTCGTAATTAAATTATATGCATAAAATATAAAGTTTCGTTTGATTCTAGTTATTGATCGTCATAATTTAAAATAACATTTCCAACTCCTTGGAAAAATTAAATTAGATTAAAAACATTGATTCAAAAATAAATTCCTATTCAAAATAGAAATATAATTTAATTTGAAAACAAATTTTCAAATCCAATTATAAACTATTTCCAATTTGTTTTGACTCCTTTAATAAAATTTAATTGAAAACAATTTTTAGTAAATTATTCTTCTTACTTATTATAATTTAGAAAACTCCTTTTCTAAAATTATATAAGTAACACTTTCTAATCTGATTAAAAATATTTATAATCTAATTAGCAATTACTATTTTTAATATCATTATAAATATCTTTTCCTTAATTAGAAAGCTATTTTCTAATATTAAAAGGAAATACTTTCAAAATTAAATAAAACACTTTTTAAATTTAATTAAGAAAGTCTTTTATATTATTTATTTAGAGATTGATTTCCTAATTAATTAGAAAATCTTTCTTTAATAAATTAGAAAACTATTATAAAAATTAAAGAAAGCACATTTTCTTAATTAATAAATGAAATCACTTTTCAAAATTTAACCAAGAAAATATTTTTTTAAATCAATAAACTTATCATTTATAAATAAAGAAACAATTTCTAAATAAATTGAATAATAATTCTCTGAAACATAAAATCATAAATTTAGGTTGAGATCCGATCCCGACCACCACAGAATAATCACGAAACTTTTCGTGACTTTTGATTTCTCAAAAATCAAGATCTCTTTAATTTTATAAAATGATTAACACAAGTCATAATAAAGCGAAAACTTAATTCCTACCTTATTCCAAAGCTTCATCCTTATCTTGTTGTTTCACTTGAACCATTTCTGAAACCGATCTGTCTCAACCACCATAGCTACACAAATGTCCGACCTCTAATGGTATCTAAAGAATGAGTTGAGAGAACTCTGTAACTCTTACAAGGAGGGTTAAGCAAGAAGTGTTAGCTCCATAGAGCATAAGCATATTTATAATAAACTTTGGACGTTTTAGTAATTTAATTAAAATTGAATTCTAATTTCAATTAAACTTTAATTAGAATTACAAATAATTCTAACCAAATAACAATTATGCCCATATAAGATTCAACATCTCATATTGATCCTTATTTATTAAATATCTCATATTTAATCATAACGTTTCTCAAACTTTACAATCAAGTCTAACTTGATTAAATTAACTGTTTTCTCTTCAACCTATTCTATATGTGAGACCCATTAGGTTCCCAAATATGTTGGCAATGATAACTAGATAAATTAAAACTCCTTTTAATTTATATCTAATTTTCCAATTAAATAATTTATAATCACAGATCAAGATTAGTGTCGAGCAATGCACCATGACCACCTAAATATTTAGGAATGTCAAAGTGATTTTGACTAACCTTTCCATGTATAATTTTTTTTCGTATAATTCAATCCTTTCATCATACAATGTTCCGATTAGACATAGAACATGAAATTATTATCTACTTTATTTTGAGTCTAATCATATTAATTCTGTTGGGCCCGAGTCCCGTAACCCGAATCCCGAGGCGGCCCCTCGGGCTGCGCCCCAACGAGCAACCCGAACCGTCGGACCCGATCCCAACATTCGCACAACAATTCGATTCATACATGCAATAATAAGAAAATCGTACGC
>JAOTIZ010000007.1:7368733-7380009 GCA_027123425.1 Erythroxylum panamense | reverse complement strand
CAATAACCATTATCTTGGGTGCGTTTCATAGGACTCAATACGATTAAGTACATGGGACATTAAATAATCTAACATTCCTCTCACTCGATTGTCATTATTATCATTCTAAAATAGTTTCATAATACAT
This sequence comes from Erythroxylum panamense, assembly GCA_027123425.1. Lineage (NCBI taxonomy): Eukaryota > Viridiplantae > Streptophyta > Magnoliopsida > Malpighiales > Erythroxylaceae > Erythroxylum > Erythroxylum panamense. Next base: position 7,379,882 of record JAOTIZ010000007.1, on the reverse strand, counting down.
TCCTTCAACTTTTCCATACCTCTTTCATGACTCATCTCTAACTTCTGCATTTGACTACGCAGTCCTTCTTCCAGTCGTCTCCACTTTTGTCCTCACGTTCCTTCAGCCATTAGACAACGTAAACTATAGGCAAAATCAATACTCTGATACCAATTTGATACGGGTAATTAATTTATAACCAAAGTTAGTGTTTTTAGGGTTTGTTTGATAAAGAAAAGGGAAGAATATAGAAGACAAAAATGAACAGAAGAGCAAAGCTAAACAAAAGAGTGAGAAGTGCTTTTAGTGAGAGAAAAATCAGTTACACATAATCGTTAGCCTCTCCTTCTCTCACAATGGCTATATTAATGAATATTACAACCATTGATACTCAACCAATCACATTAACACATGTTTCACTTCCTTACATGACTTCGTATTATTAATACTATATAATACTACGTCGCATCTCTTTTGTCTCTTTATTCCGCAACTCTCCCTTATAACGACGACATCTCATTTATACATTTTTGCCAATCCTATGCCATATAGATTATCTTTTTTGTTCATTTAGTTCCATCCATATCAATGAATCCATGTCACTACCATCATTAGAAGACCTTCCAACATTGGAGGTCAATATACAATAACTAAGATGGAAAAACCATCATGATTACCATTCAAAATCCACTTGTGACAGCAACTGTACATGATGGGAAAAACATTTTCATTCATTGGTGGTAGTCATAGCAAAGGAATTACTTTTTGGTGCAATCCCCTATCCCCTCCAACTAATGCTAGTATAATTTGGTTAACTCACATTTCCAGAGGGAGGAATGAAAGATTATTAAAAGGTAACAAAATTTGAAATGATTGTTGTCTATTTAGAGTCCTAATTGTAAATTCAAAAGAAATCATCTAATAGGGAAAATGGCTACAACTATCTTCTCCATATCCAGCTTAATAATTCTTTTATTAATTATATAATCACAAAAAAGTTTCTTCCCCTCATTTCTTAACTTTTTATATAATGTAGCCTTTTTATTTGTAGAATTGTAATGATAATGCTATACTACTGTTCTAAATGGTTGGTCTACTAAAAAATATAGGCTACATATATGCCTCAAGTGGCTGCTATTCTTCCTCATGTTCTAGCAGCATTTACGTCAGCAAGACCACCAGGGGCCATCTCAGCAATGAGCTCAGGTTCAATAATAGAAAGTTAATTTCAAGGACTTATGAAGGAAATCAAACTCTTTCCTTGATTGGAACTCCTTGAATTATTTATAGTTTTCTTATTGCCACCCTTCATTAGACCATTCTAATTCACAATAATTTCCTTTCTACTTCTCTACATATTATTTACAAACACGTTACTTTCTTTTTGCAATCACTAACAACTGTTAAAACTAGCATAATACCAATAGATTTATCAATTGGTAGTAAACTTATTAGACCTGACAAGAATTCAAATGGAGAGATATACCCAATTCTGACTTCTCTCAGTACTTTTGTCTATTCTCAGCTTTTACAATTGCTTTTTTCAAAAAGCTTGACTATGATGAGAATTATGGCTCATTTCTGTGTTTCAACTTGAGATGCTGTGATGCTTTGTTTACTAAACCATCTATGGGGATAGTTTCACTTCTATAAAAGCTAGTGTGATGTAGCTAAGAGTGCATTTCAGACAATGCATATGGTATAGACTTAGAGTCCAAGTCTAGCAAATTGTTCCAAAGTGACAAAGCAAGTGAATTTGTTTCTTGTTACTGGATCTGTTTGTTCTATTCTTGTTATAGTTCTTTTTCATCTCTTTATCCTTTATTCTACTATCACAATGTTGATGTGTAATTAACCCTTCATCTTTAGGAAGATTAACCACTCTTGCCATAAGATTTTCCTTTGATGAAGAACATGAAGTAAATCACTTATTAATATAGAAATCACATATAATATGTAAAATACACAAGAAGGGGGTTGAATTGTGTTAAATCATCTAAGATATTAATCTTTAAAATCTTCTTGATTTTCTTGACAAATTCAGACGATTATAAAACAATGCACTTAATTTGATGAGTAATGCAACAATAGAAATTAGTATCTATTCTTCTAACAACAACAAAATTAAAGAAGCAAGAGTTAGAGAATATGACACCACGATTTATACTGGTTCATCCTTAACCTTGGGCTACGTCCAGTCCTCAGAGTTCATCTAAGATTTTACTATCTCCTTCAATGTTACAAGTATTATTTCTACACTTGCAGAGCCTCTTCAGGTCTCTTTCACAAAATATTATTTATTTGCTTCCTTAGCCTCTTCAGGCTCTAGCCTTTCTTTCACTAGAAAAGATATTGTTTGAGCTTCACGTTATAGATGTATTTGCTCTCTTTCTTTCTTTCTTTCTTTTCTCTTAGAATATTTTCACAGCATGAGCACTTGAGCACAAAATATCTCTAAGTATGTTTTGTACATTCAGAATCCCCCCTTTTTTTAAATTTACGAATATAACTAATATTTATAACCTAAATCTCCAACGGTTTTCTTTGAGAAATCTGCTTGTAGAGTCTTCTAAAGTTTGTTATTAGTTGAGTCTTGTAACCAACTTCAACTAACTGGCGTTCTTCAATTACATCATCTTGCTTAGATTTGTATGCTTCGTTTGGTATCTTAGACTTAATCACTTCATCTGATCCATCTTAGACACTTTGTCTTATTCAACTTTTACTTAAGTATCGTCTTGATTTGATGATTTGTGTCACTTACATTTATCTGCATACTTAACAAATTCATCAAAACATTTCACACATTTCTATTATTATTATTATTATTATTTGACTTTCATCAAAATCAATAGAAGAAGTGAAGTCTTCTTAACTTAACAATATGCCCCTTTTTTATGATAACAAATAATAATAATATTAGAAAATAAAAATAATATTCAGACGAATAAAGTAAGATATACAATGATAAACAAAAAAAATCTAATTCTAATTCTCTTTTCTACTGTTCTCCCCTATTTGTTATTAATCAAAAAGATAGTTCATTTTAGACGCTTTAAAATTTCAAAATACATTTGTTGAATATCAGTGCGGATCACCTTGAGGTCTTCTTCTACAGAAACACGTAGAAGTGCTATTTCCTCATGAAGATCGCCCACTGCATCACCTAGTTCATCAACCTTAGTATTAAATTCTTCAATGTTTTTAGCTAAGGCTTCCTGAACTTTTGTCTGCTTGTGACTAGCTTCAGTCCATTTGATGAAATTCTTTAAGAGCTCCAAATTAATAGAGGCATCTTGTAGTATTTCACTAAGTGGATGAATTTGTTCAAAGACAAATGGATTTCTAGGTGAATTGTCTAATTCTATAATTTTAATTGAGGGTAATTTATAAATCGATTAACTTAGAAGGTGTAAAATAGTTTTAACTGAAGGAATGAAACCTAAGGGTTTGAAATGAATGAACAAATGCACAAAAGTTTCTAAGTTAAAATCGATACCTTCAATTATGATACTTTTGTACCTTCCTTATGATATTTTGCCAACTACCTTAAAGCTTTCGTCTTTAGTAGATGCTCCAAAATTGCTTCCTGATTCCCTTGATATATGATGTGATACATAGACGCCTATAGGTTAGGTTGTATGACATACATCGTCTAAGTCCTTCACTGCCACTTGAATCTCTTCTTCTGTGAGAGCATCTTCTCATCTTTCAGGAAACTTCTTCTTCTTTCCTTTTCCTTTGCTAACTACCAGTGCTAGACATCTAGGTTGTACATCTGGTACAATCTTGATTGTCGTTCTACTTGTCACTGGATAGATTGTTAAAAGATATTTTGTAATCTTCAATGGATATGGTTATGCCTTTTTATCTTGTAGAATATTGTATAGTCTTCGTTCTTCAGAGCTTAGAAGATGTATCGTTTGATCATTTATTGTTATAGGTTCAACTTGAACCTTAACTTTCTGTTTAGAAGGTTCTCTGATGATAATTGAACCTCTGTTATGATCAGGTGCTGATTCTTCTATGACCTTCATCTTCAAATCTTCTTTCTTTATTGGTTGAGGAGGTTTGTAGTTACTAGCTATTGTTCAGAGGATGTCTTCGTCTTCTTTTCGATAGTTTGTGTCTTTTGTGATTGGAGAGTCTCAACCTTCCTCTTTAAAGACACTTGGTAAGCTCGTTGTTGAGCCTTGCTTTCCTTCTTTTTTGGAAACGTCTTGGCTTGTATCGACCCATCAGACGATTGTTCAACCTTTACCTCTATTGATATTCTTCTAGACGATCGAGGTTTTGCTTGTATTTCAGACGGAGCATTTTCTTTCCTGCTTCGTCTTACTGAAAGCTCTCCCTTAGACTGTGCTCTTAGTGTGAAATCTACATCCGCTTCGGCTTCAGTCTTGATCCCCATTTTGTGAATATTAAAGGTATTGATAACACTCTTAACATTTATCATTACTGTGTTTCCTATATCAAGTAGGATTCCAGATTCTTCAAAGAATCTTGTTAATAGCATCCGTAAGGTAAAGAACTACTCTTCAGATGATAATCCTCCCTAGCCTTTATCATGTACTTCAGAATCAAGAACGGAAGATTAACAGGTTGGTGAGTGAGTAGATGAAATAGACAATGTTCATCATTCATTTCCACCATGTCCTTTGATCTTGCTTTTGGTAGGATACAATGGAGAAGAAGTGAGTGAAGAATCCTAGCCTTCGGAATAAGGGTTGAAGACTTCTTGACTCCTGGATTACTGGATCCATATAGTTGTCGATTGATGTTGGCTTAATCTATATGACTTTGAGCGATCCAATCTGTAGTGTTGAACAATTTTGCTCTTTCATTTAGATACCCAATAGCCTTCACAATAGAATCTTATGTGATTATTACTGACAACCTATCTACCATCGATACTAAGGTGTTGTCTACCACCTTCGCATTCTTTCAGAACTCATATATTTCATTCAAATGCATCGTCTCTCGGATGTTGAAGAAATTCTTCCATCCAACTGCTTCAATCTCAGGTTCGATATTCATCTGAACATTCTTCAAGGATGTGAAATCGACGAGTCTTCCATAGACAAGAGTTTTCGGCATTTGTTAATCTGTAAAAGATAAACACTAAACACAGAAATATATTTCACTTAAAGAAGAAAGGTTAGTATATAGAAAAAATTGAGAGAAAGATATTAAATGAAATGAGAAGGATTTGATGTTTATAACAAAGGGTTGGATCGTCTTTGTTGAGAGCACTTTGAGCAAATAGGTTTTGAAGTTTCTCAAGAAAATTTTAGAGTGTAAGGTGTTGTAGATTTTGAGATGATTTCTTTTTATATACACTCTTGAAAAGTTACCGTTTGTAACATTTTTTAACTAATCCACTGGTAATCATGAAATTGAAACTACCGAGTGAAAGTTATCGTTACTATTTAATTTGAATACTTACGACTTTTCAGCTTCTTTAGGATGAATCGTCTGGATCATAGAGTTTCAGACGAATGGTCATTTAACATCACCATATTCAGGTTTCGTCTGATTTCCTTGAATTTGTCTTCACTTAAGGGTTTAGTGAAGATATTTGGCCATTGTTGATTCATCTCAACAAATTGTAGATTGATGATCCCTCTTTGTATATAGTCTCTTACAAAATGATGTCTAACTTCAATATGCTTTGCCCTTGAGTGCTGTATTGGATTCTTTGAGAGATTAATAGCACTTGTGTTGTCACAGAAGATTGGAATCTGATATTCTTGGATAGAATAATCCTCTAACTGATACTTTATCCATAATATCTGTGAACAACAGCTTGCAGCTGACATATATTCATCTTCTGCAATAGATAGAGCAATTGAACTTTGCCTCTTGCTTGACTAAGAAATTAGATTATGACCAAGAAAGTGACAACCTCCAGTTGTACTCTTTCTATCAATCCTATCTCCAGCATAATCAGCATCACAGTAGCCAATTAACCTGAAAGCTTTACCTTTCTCATACATTAAGCAAAGATCAGTAGAACATGTCAAGTATCTCAATATTCTTTTAACAGCAATATAATGAGATTCTCTAAGATCTGTTTGAAATCTTGCACATAAACAAACATTAAACATTATATTAGGTCTGCTTGCAGTTAGGTAAAGCAAAGAACCAATAATTCCTCTGAAAAGAGTTTGATCAATCTTCTTACCAACTTCATCCTTAGTTAAGACGATTGAAGGATGCATAGGAGTTGACATTGGTTTAACATTTGCATTTTATATTTGACTAAAGGTTCTTTGATATACTTTTGTTTATGAACAAAAATCTTTTCTTCAGTTTGTTTAATTTGTAAACTAAGAAAGAATTTTAATTCACCCATCATACTCATTTCAAATTCACTTTTCATAAGATTTTCAAACTTTGAACATAATTTTTTAGAAGTTACACCAAAGATGATATTGTCTCCATATATTCGTACAATAATAAAATCATTTTAAATATTTTTCTTAAGTAATGTTTTATCTACTTAACCTCTAATAAAGTTATTTTTAATCAAAAACGAACTTAAACGATCATACCAAGCACAAGGTGCTTGTTTTAATCCACACAAAGCTTTATGAAGTTTATACACATAATCTGGTTTATCAATGTCTTCAAAACCTAGGGGTTGTTTTATATAAACTTCTTAGTCTATAAAACCATTCAAAAATGCACTTTTCACTTCCATTTGAAACAGTTTTATATTATGAACAATAGCATATGCAAGAAAAATCCTAATAGCTTCTAGTCTAGTTATAGGAGCATATGATTCATTATAGTCTATTCCTTTTTGTTGATTACAGCCTTGAGCTACTATTCTAGCTTTGTTATGGGTTACTTTTTCTGTTTCGTTTAGTTTATTTTTGAATACCCATCTACTTCCTATAACAGATTTATTGGATGGTTTAAGGACTAGAGACCAAACTTTATTCTTTGTAAATTGATTTAACTCCTTTTACATAGCTAAAATCCAAGCTTCGTCTTAAAGAGCTTCATCAATTTTCTTAGGTGCTAATTCAGAAACAAATGCTACATTGGTCTCTCTTCTAAATTTAGATCTAGTTCTCACTCCTTTTGATGTTTCTCTTACAATCAAGTTTTCTGGGTGAGAAGATTTATATTTTTAGTCTTTTCTTAAGCTAATATTTTCAAAAATATCTACTACTTTATTAGATGGATCATCTGGTGTTGAATTGTCTAGGTTATTAACTAAAGGAGCAGATAGAGTTTCATCATCAAAATCGTCTCTTTTATCTAGATGAGAATCATTATCAAATTTTACATGCATAGACTCTTCAACAAATTTAGAAACAAGATTATAAACTCTATAAGCTTTAGAAATAATTTAATAACCTAGAAAAATTCCTGAACTGATCTTAGAATTAAATTTATCCAAATTTTCTTTTGCATTCAAAATAGTGCATTTGCAACCAAAAGGATGAAAGTAAGAAATATTTTGCTTTCTTCCCTTCCATAATTCATATAGAGTTTTATTTAAAATAGGTTACAAAAATACTCTATTTTGAATATAACAAGCTGTATTTACAGCTTCTGCCCAAAAGTACTTAGGAAGATTCATTTCACGTAGCATAGTCCTTGCCATTTCTTGAATCGTCCTATTCTTTCTCTCTAAAACTCCATTTTGTTGAGCAGTTTTAGCAGCAGAGAAACTATGGAAAATTCCATTCTCTTCACAAAACATTTTGAATTTTTCATTTTCAAATTCTCCACCATGATCACTCTTAATTCCAGCAATAGAAATTCCTTTTTTCATTTTGTAACTTTTTGGCTAAAACTTTAAAGCATTTAAGAGATTCATCTTAATGTGATAAAAACAATATCCAATAAATTCTAGTAAAGTCATCAACAATTACGAGACCATACTTCTTTCCACCTAGACCTGGTGTTCTAGTTGGACCAAACAAATCTATATGTAACAGCTCTAGAGGTTTAGACGAAGTTACAATATTCTTAAACGAAAAAGATATTTAACTTGTTTTCCTTTTTGACAACTCTCACAAAAGAAATCTTTGTTAAAACTTATCTTTGGTAAACCTCTTACCAAATCATGTCTAACTAACTTGGAAATATGTTTAAAGTTAACATGACCTAGCTTTTTGTGCCAAATAAGTTTTTCATCATCTTTTGATATAAGGCATGAAATATTTTGACTTTTCAAATCGTCTAAGTTAATTTTATAGAGGTTATTTCGTCTCTCGGTAAAAAAGAATATGGAACCATCCTTATTTTTTACTATACAAGAATTTTGATTAAAGGATACTTCAAAACCATAATCACATAATTGACTTATACTATTAGATTATGCTTTATTCCATCAACTACCAGAACATTATCACTAGACGAAAACGAATCTTTATCAATTTTGTCGATCCCAACTATTTTGCTCTGCTGGTTGTCTCCAAAAGTTACTAATCCTCCTTGCTTATGATGGAGGTTTAGGAACATAGACCTTTTGCTCGTCATGTGTCGCGAGTAGCCACTGTCCAAGTACCATTAGTGGTGGTTACTTCTTCCAAGTAAGGAGATCTGCAGTATGTATTATATCCGTCTTAGGTACCTATATTTTTTTGGGTTCTTTGGGGTTAGCCTTATAATTTTTCTTTGAATAATAATAAGAATATTTTTTCTTTTTCTTTCTATTAGGAACAAAATTCCTATTATAAAGAATACTACTATTATGAATAGTATTTCTATCATTAAAGCCTATGCCACTTTTATCATTTGGATGTCTATAACTTCCATCCATGTCATTCATCCTTTTTGTACTTTTTGTAAATTTCGATAAATATACTGAAAGACTATTAATCCTTTGTTTTAGTTTATTAATTTCCTCATATCTATCTACAGATACTTTCTTTTTCATATTATCTACTTATTTCTTAAGGCAGATGTTTTCTTTTTCTAAGAGTTTTGTGTTCTTTAAATTTTCAACAAATTTCTTTTTGAAAAACCTATATTGTTTTAAGATAACATGTGAATCTTCTAACAATTCTAAATAAGCATCCTGAAGATCATCAAAGTTAGAAATTACCTCATCATCTCATTCCCTTTGAGCTACTAAGCATATATTTGCTTGTTCTGATATTCTGAGTCGAATTCAGATTCAGACGAATCCAGATCTTCCTATGTTGCCATCATGCTTTTTTTATTTTCTTAACTTTTCTTTTGTTTTCTTTTGAGTAACAGGCATTCAGACTTGTAATGTCCTGGTTTATTACACTTATAGTAGACGATAAAACTTTTCTCATTCTTTGAATCGTCTTTGCTATTCTTTTTAAAAGAAAAGTCTTTACTTCCCCTTGATTTCTTTTTCCCCATCCTCCTAATCTTTCTTGAAATGAAGGATAGTTCATCATCATCTTCACTTGAATCTTGATAAGATTCACTAGCATCATCATTCTTGATTTCTTCCATCTTTAATGCTTTTCATGATGTGCTTTTATTTTTCTATATCTTCTGATTCTTCTGACCAGCCTTTAATGCAATAGATTTATCTCTTCTGGGTTTATCTTCTGCATCAAGCTCTACTTCATGAATTTTTAGTGAACCAAGCAATTCACTCTTGTATTGCTGTTACTTTGGGTGTCTATCTTTTTGGAAGACTTCTAAGAATCTTTCTGACATGATCTTGACTATCTTAGATTCTCCCCAGAGCTTTAAGTCCATTAACAATTGCTTAGAATCGTCCAAGCATCTGATCAATAGTCTCATCATCTTTTATCTTGAATAGCTCATACTGATGAACAAGAATACTAATCTTCGATTCTTTCACCTGATTTGTACCTTCATGTGTAATGACTAATGTATCCCATATTTCGTTTGCAGATTCGTATCCATGAACCTTATCATATTCACTTCTGTTTAGATAACAACTTAAAAAGAACTTGGCCTTTGAGTTTAACTGAAAGGGCACTTTCTGATCAGCTGACCATTTGTCACGAGAGATGTTATTCCCTTCGTTGTCTGTTGGTGTATATTGACCATTTTCAATGATATCCCAAAGATCAATATGTGTGGATTCTATATAGAGCCGCATCCTGTCCTTCCAATAATGATAATCTTCACCATTGAATGCAGGAGGTCTTGTAACCGAGGCACCTTCTGCTATAAAAATATGTGATTTAGCTATAGATCTTTGTCCTCACTTTGTAATAGTGTTTCTTGGAAACCTTGCTCTGATACCAATTGAAGTAAATCACTTATTAATATAGAAACCACGTATAATATGTAGAACACACAAGAGGGGGGTTGAATTGTGTTAAATCGTCTAAGATATTAATCTTTAGAATCTTCTTGATTTTCTTTACAAATTCAAACGATTACAAAACAATTCACTTAATTTGATGAGTAATGCAACAACGAAAAATTATTATCTATTCTTCTAACAATAAAAAAATTAAAGAGATAAGGGTTAGAGAATATAACACCATGATTTATACTAGTTCACCCTTAAGCTTGGGCTATGTCCAGTCCTCAGAATTTTTCTGAGATTTCATTAGACTCTTCATCATTACAAGTATTCTTTCTACACTTACAGAGCCTCTTCAGGTCTCTCTCACAAAGTATTCTTTATATGCTTCCTTAGCCTCTCTAGGATCTAGCCTTTCTTTCGCTTGGAAAGATATTGTTTGTGTTTCATGTTACAAATGTACTTGCTCTCTTTCTTTTGCACTTGAGTACAAAATTTCTCTAAGTATGTTCGTACAATCAATTTTTCTCTCTTGTATTGTTATTTTTTGGTGTATGACTATAACCAATATTTATAACCTAAATCTTCAACTATCTTTTTCGAGAAATCTGTTTCTTGAATCTTCTAAAAACTGCTATTAGTTGAGTCCTGTAACTAACTCCAACTAACTGACTGATTGACGTTTTAGAACATTTTTTAATTGTATCATATAGTATTATACTTTATCTAGTGTTATCCTTTGTTTGGTATTATCCTTTGTCTGGTCTATCTAAGACGCTTTGTCGTATTCAGCTTTTACTTAAGTATCGTCTTGAGTTGACCTTGAGTCTTAAGTTGACAATTTGTGTTACTTACAGTTATCAGCGCACTTAACAAACTCATCAAAATAATTCACACACTTCTATGATTATTATTATTTGATTTTCATCAAAATTAATAGAAGAA
>JAOTIZ010000007.1:7342730-7356272 GCA_027123425.1 Erythroxylum panamense | reverse complement strand
TACCACAATTCAACCCCCCCTTCTTGTGTATCTTGATCATATTATTGTTCAATATATTAACGTGTGATTCACTTCAATATACATATATATCTAGCAATTCATGGATTCTTAATTCCAGTTCCAAAACTCAAAGTTAAGCATATTATCATATAAGCGTCTCATGCTTCAACCATTCATACATAGCACACAATTATTCATCATGCTCAATAATGAAGATGCAATGCACAGTCAAATGGCTCGAGGGTTCCATAGAAAGAAATGGAAAAACCGAAGTTTACACTATGAACAAAATGAGTCCACCTTTTGGAACTCATATACCACAAGTGGGCAGCTAGGAGAAGGCTCTTATCAACGTGCACGTGACAAATGAAATGGTTTCACTCTTTCCCAAATAAAAGCACATATTCATGCTCAAATCATTTCATTAAATGCTCATACTTTCATGCTTTTTCCTCTTTTCATTTAATTCAAAATGTCATAACCCTTTTCTAGGTATAACATAGTCATAAATCGTCATGCATTTCCAGGAACTCACAATAATTAAATTTTAAGCAAATCAAATTTAAGAAATCAATATACACATATATAGGCAAGAATTTGCCCAATTACACAATAACTATAAATACATTACCCACCTAATTTCTCTTGAAAATCCAAATTAAGCTTGCCTTTCCTCTTGCTCTTGGATTAATCTTGCCTTTCCTCTTACTCTTGGATTGGGTTCCCTTAGTTTCCTAAATAAACCAAGTTCTTATTTAAAACAATATTCCATAAAATTCATAAACTTCAATAATCACAAAAATGCAATACACATAAATTAAGCTTAAACTTAACCTACCCATAGTCCATCTAGGTTAGACAACCCAAGATCTAGTTTAGAAACCCTAGAAATCAAATGGGTTCCTTGTTCCCCTTCTTTCTTCCAACATAACACTCATTCTCTCTCTAATCCCTTTATTTTTAACACAACCCATTTCTGTAATAAAGCAAGAAGAAAAGATGAACTTACCCTGAACAAGATGATTTCCCCTTCTTTTTCCTTCTTCCTTCTTTTTCTCTCATAATTTTTTCTTCTTTTTCCCTAGCTTCCATGATTCTTCTTCTTCTCCTCTCTTCTTTCACACTTTTGTCTCTTCTCTCTTTCTTACTTCAAGACTATTTATTTGGTCTTTTTCCCATTTTACCCTTCATTTACCTTGTCCTTCCCATTTTACACCCTTATGTCTATTAAAGCTAACATCTTATACTTCTAACTCCTTAACTAATGATCATACAAAAATTGAAGGAATTTGACAATACTTCCTTCTAGAAAAATGTTCCTCATTGTCTTACGTTTCTAATGACATCAAAATCATTCAATTTGGTTCAGAAATTTGAAAGTTATACCTAGTTTTTCAACTTTTGGTCTGATTTTGAGATCTTTAAAGATAGAATTTGATTTTGATGTCTTCCTAAAAAATATAGCCATATCTCTCTAGTTTAATCCACTTTAAAAATCATCTCATTTGGATAACTACAGAAAAAGGTATGGCTACAACATCAAAGCATACTTAATGAACATGTTTCAACTACATTTTCTAGCTTTTAACTTCCAACATTTCACATATAACCTATCTTGTACCTAAACCATTTCTTACCTCATTTCTAATTTAAGAATTCTCCTTTTTCTTTATTCATAACTAATCGCCAACAATTTCTCATTTAATAGTTCTAACATCCAAGAGGAGTTCAGGGTCCATCAAAACCTGTAACTATTCCTAGGTAAGTTTTCATGAAAACTCAAGCTACTTACAAGTTTGGTATGTTTTTATCTAACAAAAAATCTTTTTATTAATTTTTTTATGGACATGAACCTAGCCTTTTACACAGAGGTAAACATTTGTGATGAATGTCAATCCGGTTACTTAACTAGGTTATGTTTTTATTAAACAACTTGGTTGGAATGTCATTATTGCCTTTCTACACGGAGGCAAACATTTGTGACGAAAGTCGATCCAGTTACTCGGCTACATCACATTCTCAACTGGCTACTAGCTCTATTCATAACTTGAAGGCTAGTGTAATAGTTACTTAATTGAAATTTATACATACATCTTTTTTTTATTTTTAACACATTACCTACCTTATTGCTTTAGTTAATCATTCCTATGAAAATATAATAACAATGTTACTTATTCGATTGGCCTAAATTTATAAATGAATGTGACAACTTCCTAAGGTGAATAAATTATCATCGTATCCTAATTAAAATGTATATTTAGCTAAAGTAACCTAGGTCACTAATTTGCAAGCTAATAAAGTTTTGCAACCTAAAAGAATTTTTTCAAAGTTAAATCAATTTCGTTAAGTTCTAACCATTGATACATTCACAAAAATCACATAATGCACCCTAAAACAAACTAATATGCAAAATTCACATTCAAAATAAAAGCATACAAACATTGTCCTCAATGTTAGAAGAGAAATAACAACACTAAAGGTGGGAATAAACATAAAATAACACAAAACATAAAGACAAAATTTAAAAGAGAAAGGGTTAGAACACCAAATCGTCAAGGTAATGGAGGTGATGATGGTGAAGAAGGTTACTTGTGATTGACTCCTAAGATTGATACCCTATCTTATAATTATTTCAAAAAGAGAAAGAGAATTAGTAGTCCAACCCATTCCAAATCATTGATACTTATTTATGGAAACAAAACAACTTTAATTGCATACAATTTAAATATAATAACTAAACATGCTAAGTTATGGTCATTAACTTAACCTGATAAACCCTAGAACTTGTTCAATTCCCTGAAAGGAAAGAGATTACTTCTTTTTCCTTCGGGATCACTCTGCCGAGATACAGTTTGCATTGATGCACATTAACCTTAATTATTTCCTAGTTTTCATTTTCTAATTTAAGGGCTCCATGATCGAAACAGCCTCAATCTCGAATTGTATAGCAACACTGCATCTCCTACCTTAAATTCTTTCTGCTTAAGATGACAATCGTGCCATCTCTTCACCTTTTCCTTATAAAGTTTAGCATTTTTGTATGTATTGTAATGAAACTCCTCAAGTTCATCCAATTGTAAAAGTCTTTTTTCACCCACTTGCTTCCAATAAAACTTTAATGCAATTATTGCTCAATATGCTCGATGTTCTAGCTCAACTGGTAAATGAAAAACATTTCAGTATACTAGACTATAGGGAGTTGTTCCGATTAGTATCTTAAAAGGAGTCCTATAAGCCCATAAGGCATCATCTAGCTTTAACCCCCAATCCTTCTTGGATTTGTTCACCTTCTTTTCCAAAATTCGTTTCAGTTCCTGGTTAGTAACTTCCACTTGGTGGACTCTGTATCTTTCTAGAGGAGCATCAAAAGATCTATTATAGAAATATGTGACCCCATTGCTTATTATAGTCCTTGGCACTCTAAACTGAATGAATAAACATTTGATGAATTTTTACACAACCTTTCCATGATTGGTTGGGGATGCCACCACTTTGGCCCAACATGCTACGTAATCCACCCCCACTAGAATGTACATGTTCCCTATAGAGGATAGAAAGGGAATCATAAAGTTGATTCCTTATACGTCAAAGACTTCAACTTCCAAAATGTTAGATAAAGGCTTCTTATCTCTTTTGGAGATGTTGCCTACTCTTTGACAATGATCGCATTGTGCTACGAAAACTTAAGCATCCTTAAATAAATATGGCTAATAAAATCCACATTTGATTACTCGAGCTATTGTTATGTTTGCTCCGTAATGGTTGTATTGAGCTTTATGACATTGTGTTAATATATCCAACATTTCGTCGTCTAGCATACATAGTCGTACTAACCCATCAGCACATATTCGATACAAGATTGGTTCATCCTAGAGATATCGGTTACATTCATGTAAGAATTTCTTCCTCTATTAATAAGACAGATTAGAAGGAAGCGTACCATTGGCAACATAGTTTGTGATATCGGTAAATCATAGTGTAGCCAGACTGTCAAGTAGCATCAGAGTTTCATTAGGGAATTTCTCGTTAATATCTTCACTTTGCATGCACTCCCTTTCTTCCAGACAAGATAAGTGGTCTTTTCACTCCCTTTTTATCTCAGATTTTTCATCAAATTCCTATAAGAGTAACACCCATCTAATCAGCCTCGATTTTGCATCCCTCTTTCTGAAAAGATATTTTAATGCTGCATGATTAGTGAATATGATTACCTTTAACACCAAAAGGTACGATCAAAACTTATCATGTGCATACACCACCGTAAGTAATTCCTTTTCTATGGTGGTGTAATTAAGATTGAAGCCCTGTAAGGGTCTTGCTTGCGTAGTAGATCAAATGCAACCTTTTATCTTTCCTTTGGCCTAGTACACAACCCATTTCTTGGTCACTTACATCAAACATGACCTTAAATGAGAGTGTCCAATTAGGTGGCATTAAAATTAGTGCAGATATTAGTGCCTATTTTAGTTTATTGAATGCAGATACACACCCCTTATCAAATAGAAAGGGCACATTCTTGACTAATAGGTTTGTCAAAGGTGTTGCAATTTATGAGAAATCTTTAATAAATCGAAGATAAAATCCTGCATGGCCTAAGAATCCTTGTACATCTTTGACGTTACTTAACGGTGGGAGTTTCTCTAGAACCTTTATTTTTGTTCTATCCACTTCGAATCCTTGGTATGACATTTTATACCCAAGCACTATCCCCTCTTACACCATAAAGTGGCACTTATCCTAGTTTAAAACTAAATGCGACTCTTCACATCTTTGGAGCACTCTGTCTAAATTGGTTAAACACATCTCAAAAGAGTCTCCAAAAACTAAAAAATCATCCATGACTGCTTCCATTATATCTTCCATCATATCAGCGAAGATAGGCATCATACATCTTTGACATGTAGTTAGGGAATTGAACAATCCGAAAGTCATTATCTATACACGAAGGTACCATAAGGATAGATGAATATAGTCTTCTCTTGGTCCTCTGGGTAGATGAAGATCTGATTATTCACCCTTTCTATCATCTGGTCTATGAACAGGAGAGGAAAATGATCCTTTTCAGTCACTTTTTTTAGTTTGCGATAATCTATGCACACCCTCCAAGGATTAGTAGACAATTCTTATGCTCTTCAAAGTCGAACCACAAAGTGCATAAGAATAATAAACTTATATACTTGCATCAAAACGTCCTCCACTACTCTAAATGGTTTTTTTTATAGATTAATCAGCACACTGAATTAGCGTTGAAGTTGGTTTGACCTCACCTAACCCTAAGTTCCTAAATATCGACAAAGGCATAAGATTAATACTTGATCCTAAGTCACTTAAGCACTTTGTGAATTTTAATTCACCAACCACATAGGGTATTATGAAACTCCCTAGATCTTTCAGCTTGGATGGCATCTGGCTAGTGACTATGGAATTGCAGGTGTCAGTTAAAGCCACAGTTTGATTTTCTTCCCAAGTATGCTTCTTTGATAATATGTCCTTTAAAAACTTATTATACTTGGACATATGTTCCAAGGCCTCGACGAATGAAAGATTTATCTACAATGCCTTTAACTTCTTTATGATTTTTTCAAATTGTGCACCTAACTTATTCTCTTATAATCATTGAGGGTAGGGAACTTTAGGTTGATATATGAAGGGGCGACATAAGGAGGCTATTCGCTTATATCCACTTCCTTCTCCTTTTCTAGGTATTTTTCAATAGGAGCAAAGTTTACAACTTTTTTCTTTATGGGTTGTTTAAGTTCCTTTCCATTTCGAAGTGTGATCGCTTTTAGTTGTTTCCTTGATTTTGTTTCAAAAGTGCTTAGAATATTCCCTGCATTTTGTATCGATAAGAAACTTATCAATTGGCTTACTTAAGCCTCCAATTTATAGATGAAAGAGGCATGATTCTTTGTTACTTGCTAGAATCTACCCTCTAAATCTTTTTGAGCATCATCTAAGCTTCCAAGCTTGTCTAAAATCTTATCTAATTTGAAGTCCATTGTGTTTGGCTTCTCTTGTTAGAAACTAGGTTGTCCTTGAGGTCTAAACTGGCCTCCTGCATTGTTAGACTATAAAAGGTTTAGGTGGTTCTTCCATAAAGGAATGTTCGTGTTAGAGTAGGGGTGGTTTCCCCCTGTTCGACCATAATGTGCTCACATGTAATTCACTTGTTATGACTTATTACCCTTTATCAGGAAACAATCAATCGTATCATAGTCCATTTTCCCACATAACTTGCATTTTAGATGAACAACTTTGACAGTAGCCGAGGATAAAGCCTTTATATTATTTAACTGTTGAGTTAGATTTTCAATTTTAGCTTGCATTTTTGTCATTTGGTTAACAGCTATTACTCCCTTATACTCTTGGAAAGTTGCAGGTTGCCTACTCCACTCATTTGTCCCCAAGCAGCTGTTGCTCGTCATCTCCTCTAACAACTCCTCAACTTTATCCACCGTCATCTTTATTAATGATCCTCCTAGGGCTACTTCAATAGTGCCTCTTGCGGGAGGGTTTACCCTATTGTAAAATGTCCACAGGAGGAAATCCTTTGGTAGTCTTAGTGAGGGACAATATTTTCTAAGAAGGCACATACCAATTACTCCTATGTAGTGATGTTAGAGGGGCTAAGAGAGTGATACCAAGCCTTTGCCCCATCCCTTAATGTGAACGGGAAAAGCCTCATCCTAACTGGATCTTTCGACATTTGATGATATTGAAAGGTATCACATATTTCAAGGAAGTTTATGATATGTGCATTTGGGTCCTCATTTGTCAATCCATAGAATTTCACATTTTGTTGCAACATGTTTAGTATAGTGGGTTTTATTTTAAAATGAAGTCATTTGGACTGGTGGCCTAGCGACACCTTGATTTGCTGCATTGAATCCGAGCTACATGAAATCCATAGGGATCCTTAGTTGGGCTCCTTAATTGAATTATTGTTGAAACTCCTCGGCCATAATTGCTTCTGTAGTTTCTTCTTGACGTCGGGCTCTTCGAATGGCATGTTTTAGATAAGCAATATCTGTAATAGCCCCTTCCTACATTTAGGAAATTATTTGCTATATGGAGTCATATCATACGAGAATGCATGAAGTGTATTTCATTTACATGCATCATATTCACATATATACATGAATTATGATTTAGCAAACATTGCAAAGATAGTTTATGCACTCAATTGATTTATTACGGGGTATGAAAGATTTTAAATGTTTATGTTATGATTGCGTAATTATGAATTGATCATGTATCGAATTCTAGTTTGATGGGCTACAGTTAGTGAATTGGAATTTATTTTCATAATTGGGTGATTAATGAAGTGATATATGCATCTACTATAGGACAAATGTTGAATAGTAAGATAAATTGATTTATGGAAATTTAGGCTGACGAAACCTATGAAATAGTGACATATGGCATTAATAATAGATTGACATATGGCCTAAATCCATGAGTGACAAATGGTGGTATAGTTGCATGACACATAGCCTATTGATTAAATGACAAGTGGACTAGTTATGGAATGGCAATTGGTAGTGTAAGAGGAAGACATATAATAGGGTTCTCCATTTGGCAAGTGGCATGATATGTGCCCACCTTCTCCTCTACACACTAACAGCCACGATTTTTGCACATCAAAGACCATCTTCTCTTGTTCTTTCTACATACTGTCTTCCACTCTAACCTTCTCACTACCTATTCACACACTCCACCCTTACATCTTGAGTTTTTGTTAAAATTCTGAACCTTACTACTCCAAAATTCTAGAGCCTTCATTTTTTTGCAATTGAAACCCTTTTGTTTTTCCACTTTGTTCTTAAAGTATTCTTGCTTTTTTGAAGATTAAGTTAACTTGAAGATTGAGAAGGTTTTGAGACAATCAAGTAGGTATTTGATTACCTTATTAAGTTATATGTGAGCATAACATCTATAAAGATTGGTTAGCGTTGAATTGAGATGAATTGCAAGTAGGGTTGATGATGAGTTATGCTGAAATTTGATGGATGAATTGGTTGTGTTTTGATTGTGTAAAATCATAGGTTAGAGGCTATTTAATGGATGATTTTAGGTTGGAATTTGAGGTATAATGAAGGTGAATTTATGTTAAAGAAAGGTGTTTATATAGTGATTTTAAAATGGGAAAGAACTAGGACTAAATGTATGATTAAAGTGAATGGTAGTTTCTGTTTTGATTTTTTTATGCTTGAAAGACTATAATTTTTTAGTTGCTAATTGAATGATTTTGAGTTGAAATTGGAGATGAAGTTGATGAGGAAATGAATTAGTTTTAAGGAAAAATGGAAGTTTAAATAATGGACTATTATAATGGTGTTAGAATTTGGAAAAAGATTGAAGGAAATGGATGGTGAACTATCTGTTCACCCAACCCACGATCGTGGAAGCTGCATAGCTTCTTCCCACAATTGTGGGCAATGCCTTAATAAGAGAAACTTTCTGTTTTGTCTTTCCACAATCACGAAAAGGTACCCACGATCGTGGGAAATGCTTGGGAACTGAGAAACTCTGTTTTATGTGATTGTTGAACCAACTAAGGATAAGTTTCTTTACTTTGGTGTATTTGGATTTGATTAAGGTTTGAAATGAATTTGGAAGGTTGATTGATTGATTGATTAAGCGTTTGATAAGTTTAATTTGATAAATGATCTTAGAAATAAGGAATGGATTGTTTAATATCACAGTGCATAAATTTGGGAAGTATGAGTTGTTAAATAAATGAAGGTGTTCTTATGAATGCAAATGTGATGCAAGGGATATAAGTCATTAAATAGGTATGACTGAATGAGAATTGGGAAGTTGCGTGAGTATGGAATGTTAGGAAGTGATGGATAAATGAATTTAGAGTAATCAAGATTTATTAAGGCATTGATCTAATCGCCAATAAGTTTTATACAAAATATAATGAATGAGTGAGCAAGATTTGTGAATAAGGATACATACCCGGGGAAACTTAATTGAGCATGCATTGAACATGACACATATACATATGTATGATTAAGTATTCATTTGATTAAACAAGTTAGTAATGTATACATATATGTGTATTCCATGATATAGAGGCACAAATTCTTCGACAACACCCGGATATTGCTAGATCATCAAGGCAATAGCTTACTAGAGCTTACTGTGGGTCAACCTAGATGTTGTCTAACCATAGTCTAATTTTTTGTTTAAAATTCAATTATTGAATTTCTACTCGTGTGATTGTGATAATTCTAGACCATCAATTGTCTGAGGAGAATGATATTCAAGAATGTATTGGAAATGTTTTGTAAATGTATGTGAATATAGAAATATGTGTTCTCAACTTAATGTTGAATGCTGGATTTAGATCTGAAGAATGTGATATATGGCTGGAATATACCGAATGTGAAATAGTGAATGCATCATATGTGAATTGTTTCATCTCACTACATTGAAATGCATGAATAGATCTAAGGAGCTGTGACTAGAGTGACCCAAGTGAAAAAGAGCTTAAAGCTCATAAATGTGCACAAAGAGTTGTAGGCTCAGTTATCAATTAGCCCAGTATTCATTTTGGATATGGGACATTTAAATAGGCACTCAGTTACAAAAAAATAAAAATGGAAGTAAGTCTCATGTGCATTTACATCTATATTTTACATATGTTTATGAGATTGATTGCAAATAAATGTTGAATTGTGTTGATATAATGATGGGTAATGCTTGTGTACATATTGATGATATAAAGAATTAAGATAAATGATTGGATTGTTCTGAATTGACTATATGAACTCTTTGTATTCATAATATGCTTGTTGAAATATGACAGTAAAGTGATAAATAAGGGATTTGATTTTGGATGAGGTGTTATACTAAATGAACTATGTTTAATACATGAGATGTTTATATTCTGTTTGAGTAAGTGCATCGATGATGGTTCACTCATTTAGTTCACAAAACTCATCAAAATTGCTAATGTTGATTTTCCGGTACTGAGGAGACCTAGCTTCTAAGGCAATCTAGTAACAGTATAGTATTGTCAATTTTGGAACAAGAAATGGCTTAAGGGTCGGTCAACTGACACTAAAGAGTCTAGATAGGATATTTTGGTGTAACATTCCACCTTATGTAAAATGTCTTGTAAAGAGTAGCAAACTCCTAGATGTTGTTAGTAATGTATATGTGTGGATTATATACTGATATGCTACAATATATGTTTATGCTTATAAATATAATGAGAAGCTTCGATCTTCTTAAATACTTGTGTTATGTATGATGCCTTAATAAGTGAATATTGAAGTGAATCACACGTTAGTATTTGATATACAAAATCCACAAGAAGGGGGTTAAATTGCGTATTCGAATTTTTAAAACAATCCCCTTGTAAAAATTTGCTTTATGAAAACAATTGAAAACAATATTATGAAGTATTTGTATTAATAGTAGAAACAACAGTTAAGAGTAGAGAGTTGAGAATCGATACAACAATTTTATACTGGTTCACCCCAAATAGTGGACTACGTCCATCCCTCAAAGTTATTTATGAGATTTCACTATACTTCTCAAAAGTACAAGTATTCTTTTCACCGAGCCTCTTTAGCTCTCGTACAACAAGTATTCTTTCTCACTTAGCCTCTTCAGGCTCTCAGCTTTTCTTCTTTCTTTCGAAAAGATATTGCGAGCTTTGTTACATAAAAGATAGCTCTCGTGTTTTGCACAATACAGTGTTTCAAGGCCGTAATTGAATTCTCAAACTTTTTCGCAAAAAAAGTTCTTTCATTTTTTCTAACTCTTTTGATCTTTGACTCCGACTTATATTTATAGTCTTCATCTTCAACAGCTTCTTAATAACTGCTTTTATCTTCTTGTTTCTTGATCTTCTTCTTTCTTCTTGATTCTTGATATTCGAAGGAACGATTATTCAGTTAAGTTCTATAACTAACTCAACCTGATTCGGTTCTTCATCTTCGATTCTTTTGTCTCATTTATATCGTCTAATTTTTGGCTTCGCTTTTTGTGTCTCATCTTTCTATCGTCTCATTTTCTTCCGTCTCATTTCTGACGTGTCTTATTTTTCTTTCGTCTCATTATCGATTTTTGTTTCCGTCTCATTTTGCTTTTGCTTCCATCTCATTTTCCTTTTGCTTCCGTCTCATCTCTCTTGCGTTTTACTTTCATCTGCTTCCATCTCATTTTGCTTTTGGCTTCCATCTCATTTTGCTTTTGCTTCCGTCTCATTTTGTTTTTGCTTCCATCTCATTTCTCTTGCGTCTTACTTTCATCTGCTTCCGTCTCATTTTGCTTTTGCTTCTGTCTCATTTTGCTTTTGCTTCCGTCTCATTTTTCTTCTGTTTCACTTTCATCTACTTCTATCTCATTTTTCTTCTGTCTCACTTTCATCTACTTCTGTCTCATTTTTCTTCTGCATTATTATTTGGTCTTCATCAAAATTAATGATAAAGTCATTTTGACTTAACAAATATGATTGCTTTCACATGCCATTCCTATAAGGTATATTCTTGGATAATCTATGGATGTTTGGGCATATGCACTATGGTAGTGGTGTGTTACAATATCAAGCTCTAATGTTTTAGCTATACGACTCAAACTTCTAATAACTCTTGCATTCACGCAAGTGTACAGACATGAGTGGAAAAATGCTTTAAACTACTAGAACTAAACTAATCCTACACCTCCTTAATAACAACGTTAAAAACTTGTTGACAAATTTGCAAGCCTTACTATTTATAACCTTTAAAATACCACAAGTGAATAGGTCATGATTTGTAGTATGTGAAGGGTTGATCCTACAAGGAGCTGTGGCTAATCTAATCCTAAGTTATCTATAGCTAGAAAATTAATAAAATGAAAATAAAATGGGACAGAAAAGTAAACACGGATAATTGTCAAGATATTAATTTGTAAAACTAAGTCAACGAAATCAAATATTGAGTACCAACAATTCAACAATGGGAAATCACACAAGAGAAATTTTCAAATTATGAAGAGGGATTTATCCTATCATTAATGCTAACCTAATAACTTTTGTGTTATTGAGATGTCGGTTCTAGACTATCGTAGGGTGTATTACACTCTTTAGTTATAATCACTAAGCCTTAATTAATAAATCCTAATCAAGTCGAATCATCGAAATTGTTATCTCTCAATTAACTATTGGTCTATAACCTAATTAATTCTTAAGCTATATAATAAACTATCGAGTCTCATACGAGATCTCTCTTTGTACAATAACCAATAAGATTGATTGCATGGTCTATTAGATTTCCCAACTCTCATTAACCCAACCCAATCATTTTTCATTCGACGCAGATTGTTATTGAAGCATGAAGATACAATAATCAATCACAACACCTAATCAAAATAACACAGAAATAGCTAGATTAACATTAACTCAAGGTAAAATCTTAAAAGAAAGTTAGAACATCTTAATCAAACCCAATTCTATACACATATTTATATTCATCCTAGCAATCAAGAAATTAAAACAACATGAAAGAAATACAATTAGAATAGGGATCGAGATGCCTCGGGAAAGCAATAGCCACGAAAACCCACTTCTTTCTCCTCTCTTCCTCTCTCTCTCTCTTCTTCTTCTCTCCTCTTACATTTTTTCCCTAAAATGGCAAATTTGAAGCTCCCATTAGGGATTCATCCTTAAGCCTTTCGTAGACTTTTCCAATTAGGACAACCTTATGGTCTTTTCTAGGTCAGAAAGGTCCAAAAAGTCCCTCAAATACTTAAAATTGAAAGTATTCCAGCGTTTGTCTGTGTGCAAGTCACGATTATGGGCCTCAGTGGCACATTTGCGACTAAGATTTTGGCGTTCTATCATCATCATGGCAGATTATACCACGATCATGACACCTTCATCATCCTTCTATCATGATCGTAGCCTATTCGTGGCCCTAGGTTAGCTCTCGAGTCTTCTTCGTTTTCCACTCTTTACCTTGAAACACTGGCAAACACATCAAGGTACGTTAAAATATATAATTTAAGCTCAAAAGCATACTCTAACCCATAAAATAATTAAAAATAGAAATATCTACTAACTAACACTATTCTAACCTAAACATGCATTAAACAATTAAATTAACAAATAAATACAAACTAAAATATGTATAAAAACATGGTGCAATCTACAACTATCAAATGTCACTTTAATAGATTCTAAAGTCAAAAACATATAGATGGAAAGTTGCGTTGCTTGGTTTTTTCCTTGATAAAATGATTGCATTTCCAATTATGAAATAGTGGGCATTCAACGATTGAAAGCATCATGGTTTTTATAAGTTTAAAGGAAGCAAAATCAATAGTACATGTTAGACCTTGACAGTCTACAATAAGTGTAGCGCCCCCTCACCGTAGGGTACATATTGGGATGCTCGCAGGTCATTCCGACACGTATCCCACGATAAAGGTGCACTACCGAGCAACCAACTAAAACCACATGGCATCGAAAGTAAATATCACTAAATTTTAAAACCGAATTTCTTTTCATTCATCAAATCCATAATTACATAATCTTGTCCAAAG
>JAOTIZ010000007.1:7296381-7341062 GCA_027123425.1 Erythroxylum panamense | reverse complement strand
TCCTGCTGTGTGTGTGCCGGCGAGAGGAGCATGGCCCACAGGTCGGTCAGCTGGGGATCCTTTGGGATATTTTGGGGGATGACCTAGATAGGAGTTAGTATAGTATATTTTGGATCTGTACAGTTGTGTTATGACAGAACCTTGTACTTATAGTTTTTCAGTAAAGAAATGAAGTTTACCTTTTGGTTTTTAAAATTTAGTGAATATGATTTTACTGCTTTATTAGTGATGCCATGAGGTTTAAAGAATCGATTGTATCGTAATGCACCCTCATCGTAGGATATGTACCGGTATGACCTACGGGCGTCCCGGTGTATACTATACGGTAAGGGGGCGCTACAAAAATACACATGAAATTTTTTCTCCCAAGTGTAAGTAGGAATGGCAAACAATCTTGGCCCAACCCAATCCTTGTCGGCTGGGGCCTAAGCCCGAGCTCAAGTCCAGCTTAACTCAACTTAAATAATTTTTTTAATTGCAAATGCAAAAGGATGTCATTTTGTTTATAAGGGTTAGCATCGGGCCGAGCTGGGCTTATGTAGCTCGAGCCTAGTTGACAAAAAACTCGAGGTTCAATTCGAGACACGGTCAACTTGGGCATGACATGGACTTTGGTAAAAGCATGAACTTGTGTGATATTGTAGAAAATGAAGTTATTGAGAGTATAGTGAACATACTAGTTTATCAATATAAAATATTCCACTTAAAGCATAATGAAAATTATATGCTCAATTTATCAATAGTAAATACTTTAAAAGGATTTGGTAAGAATTAACCAAATTTTGAGATGCTATGAAAAATTATTACGTCATTTCCAAAAGGATAGGAACCCAAAGTTACAACTGCACAAGTAATAATATCGTAATAATTTACACGAAAAGGAGTTTGTTTGAATTTTAATATTTAGTAGTATTGAAAAACACCTTCAAGGACCTTTGGGTCTAAATCTAACGTGGACTCTTGGTTTTTAGTGCGTGGTGCTTGAGCTGGACTCTCTCATGGTCAAGGACTTTCTATTTGATGCTTCACATCGGACTACGTCACTCAACCCTCTCATCTTGGGCATCCATGAATTACTTACTCGCAATTAGGTCACTCTTACGCGTCACACGTACAGAGAAGGAAATTGGTGCACTGATTGACTTGCCAACCTCGCTGTTAATCTAGATTTCGGATTCACCACTTTTGATAGTGCTCCCTCAGGGTGTGCCACTATCCTTTTCCAGGATATGGCGGGGATTAGCCTCCAAGGATTATGTAATTTTGTTTCTTTTCCTTGTAATAGAAAAAAAAACACCTTCACGTTGTAAAAGACGTTCCATTTAAATGCTAGACTGACAAAACCCGTAACTGCTGTTTGGTTTCCGTTTATATTAATCTTGCAAAAGCTAAAGTATCACGGAAAGACGTGTTATCTTAAGGAAGAAGGGAGTTTGGATCTGGCTCCTGTCAATAATGTGAACGAAGTGTTGCTAGTTAAGGTAATTTGGAGGCTTTTGCAATAGTCAATCGCTGTGGGTCACTCTAAAATCCTAAAAGACAATTTCATTTGGCAAATCAAGTCAAGTGGAAGCTCTTTCTTGGCATGGAAGCAAAGGATGAGGATCGGTACGTAATGGGAAAAAGGCTTCGTTCATATTGACAACAAACGTCAGCTGAGACCTCTGAAAAGGTCCAAACAGTTAGACCTTGCACAGCTGTCTCCATATGCAAGCCAAAGTTCAGCTGGTCGTCAGCAACAACATTTTGGAACTGGCCCTTTTAAAGCGCCTGATTCCTTTCCCTAATTAGAAACCTGATGCCATTATATAATCCTGACCCCTCACCAAAGAAGACATGCCCTTGTAGATTTGTCATTCTTCCGTTTGTTTTATAATAAATCTGATAATGATCTTTTCAAATCAACGATTTGCACAAACTAGTTGGTTCAACTGCAATCTCCCTGAAGCTGGCTTTTGATCATTGGCTTGTAATTAAAAAAAACTAAACACTATCAGAGATAAACTCAGATGCATTACCCTTCCCTCTACTTCACGTTTCCTGTGTTCACTAGCTCCATAAAGCCACAACCACCTTCTCTTGCCAGTGTAGCTACTCTAATGGGCAAAGTCAACTGACCTCCCTCCATTTAGCACTCTACAATGCATGCCATGGTCCTCTTTCTCTATCTCAAGCAACCTCCATAGCCAAAAAATACTAAAAATTTCTGGCGGGATTCGTTCCAGCACTCGGTGAAATAATAAAAAAAGTATTTTTGATTTCTTGAAGTCAAAATCATTTAAATTTTTTAACATGATTAACATATAAATTGTAATAAAACATGAAACATGATTCATACCTTATTCTAGAGCTTGATTTCTTTCTTGTCATTTCTTTCAAACTATTTCTGAAATTGATTCATCTCAATTAACATAGTTGCGTGATATCCATAGATGTGTTAAGAGAATTTTACAACTGCTGCAATCATGGTAAGCAAGGAGTACTACTTCCCTTAGAGCCTAAGTCTATTTATAATAAATTTTAGATATTTTAATAATTTAGTTCAAATAAAATTATAATTTCAATTAAGTTTTTATTAGAATTACAATTAATTCTAATTAAATACTAACTATACTCAAATAAGATCCAATATCTCATATTGATCCTTATTTATTAAGTATTATATATTTAATCATAAAGTTTCTCAAACTTTACAATTAAGTTCAACTTCATCGAAATACTTTTTCTCTCTTCAACTCATTTCTGTGTGTGAGATACATTATAATCCTAAATCATATTTAGGATGATTTAGATAAATGAAATTATTTTAATTTATCTTTAAATTTCTAATTAAATAATTAATTTTCATATATCAAGAATGATATCTAATAACGAATCAAGACTACCCAAATATTTAAGAATATCAAATTCGTTTTGACTAAGCTTTTGATACATGATTTTTTTCATATAATTCAATACTTTCATTATATAATATTCTCATTAGACATGGAGTATATGTCTACTTAATTTGAATCTCATCATATTAATTCTTCGTCATTAGTAATTGATTTAATATTAATAACATTGAAAACTATTATCAATGTCATTCCACCTTGACCAAAGATTCCGAATCAATACTAATAAAGAAGTGAAACGTTCTCTCCAATCACTTTAGGATGATGAATCACATATTGATCACTTAACTACCTTTATATAATTCATGTTACATCCAATGACTATCGACTTAGCTACCTTTGACTATAATGGGTTAAAAGTAGTAGCAAAACATAGTTATCCCTACAGGAGATACTTTGAAGATTTCAAGTTAAAATATCACATATACAATTATCTCAATAAAAATTTTCATAGAAATATAAGTATTGTTCCAAATGAAATTCTCATATGGAGTCAGTTTATAGAACTTATTCTCTAGCAAGCACCTAAATGTTTTTATAAATATTTATATACTTTAAACTATGAGATTGACTACTTCCTTTGTAAGGAAGAAGCATAATATATGCTAGACTACTTCATTTATAAGGAAGAAACATAATATGTGCTATCCTTTTTACACTCCTATTATTATTCAGTCTTAATAAAACAATGAAGAGGAATAATTTAGTGATAATATATAAATGCAATATGAATTTCATACTTATGATCTAATCATAACTTTATTTGCAATGTATATTTATCCCATAGTCTTTACCATATACATCTAAATATGTATAAAATAAAGAATGTCTTTAAATAATTATGTCACTAAACTATAACTAATCGATTGGTTGTAAGGCATAAACCAAATCACACTTGTACTAAGCTAATCATTTAAGTATCTTATACCTTATAACTATATGACGATTATGCAACTACTGAGACAATGGTTTAGTGAAGAATTCTACAAGAATTTCTCTATAGTCAGCACTTGTTTAAATCTTATAACTTTCATCTTAATTATCTTTATAATTAAGAGAAATTGCCTAGTATTTAGATCTTTGATGAGACCTTAGCTCTTTTTGTGTGTTAAATGGATCTAATATTCTATAGTACATTATCGTTTAAACAATGCAAGGAACCATAGTAAGTTCATCGAAGAACTTATTAATCAAAATAATCATTTTTACTAAATGAAAAATGTATTATGTCTTAATTAGCAACCATTGTTATATTATAACCTTTCCAATCTCATAATATTATTAAAGTAAAATGTACCTTAATTAGAAATTATTTCTAAAGTTGGTATCCTTATAACCTTAAACTCAAATATCAGCTTATACATAGAATGATGGATATCTTTAATACTTCACAAGTATCAGATATCTCAAATACTAATCACCTTTTGTACATTGTATATTTACTTATACCAGAATAGGCATACAACTTCAGCATCTATCTCTATATATCTAACTACAAAAATTAAGTTGTTACTTTTTCATATCCAATATGAGTTGATATTAAATAGTTGTATTTTCAACAATTGAAAATATGAATTATTGTTCTCTCTATAAGCAATATGTTTCTACATACTTCCACTAAAGAGGACAACTATACTCTCACTAACCTTATAAACATGATAAATTTACAATCATCTTTAAAACAAAATCTTTGAATTCATCATGAAAGTGCATCTTTTAATATCTCTTAGCCTTTAATTATACATCAAATGTAACAACAAAGGCTTTGGTTCCAATTGAATGTATCGTTATGAGATTTGAACTTTTCAAATTTTATCATACTCTTACTACTTATCTTGTGAACCATTCTCATATAAGTATATATTGAAACAAATAATTTATTCAATGGGTTTATAAGATTAAATCCAACCTTTTAGGTTTATTACATCCTTTTATTATCTAATTTATTTCTAAACTTATTGGATAATGCACGCTTCAATGAGGCATCACATCCTGAAATTATTAACTTTAACTTTTTCAAAGTCAGATTATTTCATATCTAATATAAAATCTTGCTAATTGATTTAATTGGGACCATCGAAGGTAAGTTGAAGTACTAGGCAAGTTATAAAAGAAATAAGTATTGCATCATACAATATCTCATATTGTTTTTTTCTTACACAAATCCATGTTATTATAGAATTTAGTTTTATAAGTATTCACTAAAGAATCTCATTCTATATAGATAACCAAAAAATTTAAATCTCATCATAACGATCTAATTGAAGTGTTTCAGCATTCTGAATGTTTAATTTCTACTTAGATTTAAATATTTTGAGCTTTTCAAATTTTTAAATCAATACATATGACTATATCACATTAATTCATTAGTAATTCTAATGAAAAATAACAATCATCATTTTTTTAGTTATTATTCCATCCAATATATCACATAGAAATTTAATATCATCATCATCCTTTCACCAAGGGTTGATTTAGTTATTCTTCAACTTAATAAATTTCACAACTTTCATTCAATTCTTAATCAAAAGGATACATATATCCTTGCACATAATTTTATGGTTTTCATTATGTTGATTTAACCAACATGACATAAAAGTATAGTATTAGTTATCCAACTTTGTATTCTTACTACTTATGTTAAGCATATTCGTTGATTCAATATATACAAACTATTTTTTTAGAATTATGTTAACTATTTTTACTCAAAAATATGTTTCTATTCATGCCTTAAACATTATAGTGATGTTGAATCAAAATTCAGTATCATATGTTCAAAATCATGAACTAGAAACATATATAATCTCACTCATATTTAGTATAAGTGAAAAAATTAATGCAATCATTTTTCCTTCTGATGACAATTGTTATCATATTATAGGAAAGCCTTTAATTGCAGTCTATTTTTACACTTTTAGTAAGCTAAATTAAGTAGAACAATTCCATCAAGTACTATAACTTTTAGTTCTACTTCAACAACCTCTTGCATCGTGTTATCTTAGTGTTGACATACTCTTATATGTTATCATCAAAGTTTATGAGAAATTAGTCTATGTAATCACATTTTTTCATTTATATGATATTGACATATCTCTAAAACTTTTTCACTGAATCCTCAATAAAGAGTCTGGCAAAATTAAATAATGGACACATAATTTTACTTTCTAACTTTAAGAAAATTTCTTAAACATATCCTAAGTTTATGAAATTTGATTAACTTATTCTTAGTATCAATTATACTAAGCAAAGGTAAGGTATACTCGGAACAAAATACAAATGTAAGAAAATTAAGTAATATGTTATATGTCATGACTACCAAATAAGTGTTAGTGTTATGATCTACAAGCCAATTATTAGATGGTTGTATTATAGTAGTTATGTTCATAAATTCGATGGTTTATATCATTTTGTTACATGAGTTTCATTATTTATGGATTATTCAAGTTGAGGACTCGGATTATAGAACTCTGTAATGGAAACTAATGATTACTCTGAAATGTCACTAATCTTGGTAATTAACATGGAATATTAATTACCCACTAAAAGATTATTTAGTGGATTAAATGATGGTAATGTTCTACAAACCATTCAATAAGAAGTTATCAATTTAATCAAACAAATACATAATAGAGATTATGGTATCTGACAAACCCTAAATGAAACATTATTAGGATTGCGTTTATGTCATTAATTTATTATGTATGGCTTGAATTCTATGATATGAGATGTTCATTTTCTTACATGAGAAATGTATATTTGTTGGCATTGTCCAACGCTAATTGTAACAAGTAGCTATATAGATAATGCCACAATATACGTGACTTATGTAGAGGACAAATGTTCATTAAGAATACTCATGTCCCTCGTATATGATATGAGTGATAATGTCTATGAGCCCTTGATAAAGTAATAATGTATGCATGCAATACGATTAAGGAGTTAATCATATTTACAGTTTACTTTGGAAATCAAGAATGAATAAATTGGTAAGAATGACATATCCAATCTTGCATTTATTCAGGATATTATGAGATAAGATAATTGACACGAGTAATTATTGCTTTGGGGTCATGATTTGCATATGATAATTATCATCTATGTCATCTGAGTAATTATAATGCATTATCCTAGAAAAGGGAAATTATTCTAGTATATCACATGGAGATATGAATATGATGATGAAATTAATTATAAGTGTTATAATTATTTTGGTTGTCATAGGGTATTAGAATAAATTTTATTAGATACAAATTTAATCCTAGATAAATTTGTTTGATATGTATGACATATCATATAAATTTATTGCTCAATAAAATAATGCATATAATTATATGGCATAGATATATGAAAATTGGGTCAAATTTTTTAAATTATTTTGAAATATGAGATAAATGACAAAGTGGCTTTTTAAATGAAAATTCACATGGACAACCTTATAAAAACATGATTTGTCTATGAAATGAACATAAAGATGTGTTTAAAGCCTTATGACTAAGTTACCACTTTTACTTTGTTTTGTCTTTATTTACACAAGGGAATTTTAGACAATTAAAGAGCCTTTTTGTTAACCCTAATTTGTCTAAAAGGAAAGAGTATTTTCAAATTTTTGGAGAGACTCCTAGCTATTGTCGTTTTCTTGTCTTCTCTCCTATGGTTTTCAGCTTTTCCCTTTTCTCTTTTGTCTTCCTCTAAGCTGATTATCTTCATCCTTCTTACAAGACACAAAAAGCTTTGCCATTTAGCTCATGTGTTGAGCAATCAATCACCATTTACATGGTTGATTTTGGGGATTTTCTAAGAATAAAGAAATGCCATTGAAACACAATCTAGCTTTGGGAACCGTTGGGATTTCTATTCAATCTTTGGTGGATACCTTGGAGTGCATCTCATTTGGTGTAAAGGAGACACAATTGTGAGTAAGGACACATAGCCGTGAGGAAGGAGACAAAATAGTTAGACCAACAGCTGGGTATAATGGTTTATAGGCTTTAATTATGTGCTATTTTGGTATGTGAAATAGTTGCAAGAAAAGATCGTTTGGGTTCTTGTTGGTTTTAATATTTTTTAACCCACTTCAACCCTCACAAAACTGATAGTGGTATCAGAGCTTAGGCTCTATTTTGTGACCTTTTTTGTACTAAATTGGTGCAAGGTTAATGTATGATAAGTGGGTTAATTGATTACATGTCTTATAGATTAGTTATTTATGTATTAATGTGTATTAATAAATCTGTTTTAAACCTTTTTCCTATAACTAATTTGGTGCTTTTCTAGGTTTCGAACACTGATTTGATTGTGTTTTAAGATCTGGAACAAGTAATTTTAATTGTTAGAATTGATTGAAAGCAAGGAATGTCAAGATTGAAATGTTGGAAAATTTTCCAGCATTTTAGTTTGCATTTGGGTGCACGTTTTTTATCCAATTGTTTTGGGATATTCCTAAACCAAGGTAATAGGCCTATTATTTAGGCTATAAAGGTTAAGTCTATGTGATAGATTAATTTTTATAAGCCATTCCAATATGTAGTTTATTTTCGGATTTCTTAATGCCCTTAATTGACAAGATGTGATTCTAACTTTTATTGCATGGAATTTTTATGAGAAATTGTCATGTTTAAATATTAGAAACTATTTTTTAGCCTCCAATGGAATATATATAGTCTGTTATGAATTCTTTTGGGCTGCATACTTGCAATTGATTTATGTATTAAGGGTGAATGAATTGTTCATAAAGGAAAATGCAAATGTTGTTTTCGTCTTGCAACTAACTTGTTTTGTAAGGAGGAAGCGGGTTTTGTATGGCCAAGGTGTCAATACATTATGTGTATGTTGTATTGCTTTCTTTTGAATGAATGTAATGCAATCTTTGTTGCCTCTTAAAGTTAAATAATTAGATTAGTTAATTAAGCAAGTATGTTAACTTACTTTTGATGTAATTCATTAATTTGAGGCTTACATGCCTATTTTATTTGTAATGGGGATTCTAAAATGTAATTTTAATTTCCTTTTAGAATAGTTCTACTTTGGGATGGGCATTTAATTTAGATGTTTTGATTCGACCATAGAGATGGTGAAGAAAACAATAAGATGTGGGAAAAGTTTCCAGAAGGGTCATACAAGACTTGCAACTTATGATTGATATCATTTGTGATGATATGTCTTTCATAAGTTAGGTATGTGTATATTGACATGACTACCATATATAAACCCAAAAGATAGGGATTAACAATTTCTTGAGTTATAGGGAATAATTCGAAATTGTAATTAATATGATTGACAAATTGTGTGATACTACTTTGATCCCTAATTTTTAATAAAGAAACATCCCACATAATATTAAGTCATTTTCCCTCCATGCTTTGTCCGTCATATTATCGATCATTAGATGACAGGACCTACTCAACGGGCATCACTGTCCATCTTTAAGAGCCGTGGGGTATGTCGGACATGCCAAAACAAATACAGCAAGGTTAACTTAAAAGTCAGCTTTGATACTGTTGGTAGGAAATCTAATGAGATCTAATTCAACATGCACCAGAATAATAATAAAACCTTTTTTATTTCTTAAAGTCAAGATAACTTATATTATTTAACAAGATTACCATATGGAAATGTTATAAAGAATGAATCAAAATTTGTATCTTATCCTGAAGCTTGAACCTTTTTTGTCATTTCCTTCTAACTATTTTTTAAATTGGCTTATTTCAATTATCGTAGTCGCACAAGTATCAGACCTTTAATAATATTCATAAAATGTATCGAGAGAACTCTACAATTGTTATTGGAGAGTTAGGCAAAGAGTATGAGTTTTCGCGCCTAAGCCTATCTATAATAGATTTTGGATATTTTAGTAATTTAATTAAAATAAATTTATAATTTCAATTAAACTTTAATTAGAATTACAGTTAATTCTAATTAGAAACTAATTATCCCTTAATAAGATCCAATATCTTATATTGTCTTTATTTATTTAACATCACATATTTAATCATAAAATTTCTTAAAATTTGCAATCAAATCCAAGTTTATTAAAACACAATTTCTCTCTTCAACCAACTATTTATGTGTGACCTAAAAGGTTTTCAAATATATTGACAATATATATATATATATATCATAATCTTAAATTACATTTAGGATTAGCCAAATTAAATTCCTTTAATTTAACTTTAATTTTCTAATATTTAGAAATGTCAAAGTAGTTTTGGTTAACTTTTTCATACATATTTTTATATATAATTCAATTTTTTCATCTTGTATTGTTTCAATCATGTTAGTTCTCCACTAATAGCTATTGATTCAATCAATAACATTTGAAAACTATTTTCAAAGTGTCATTACACCTTAGTCAGGATTTCCTAAATCAATACTAATTAAGAATAGTGGACATTTTCGTTATCACTTTAAGGTAATGAATCATATATTGATCAATACACTCTTTATATAGTTTATGCTACGTTCAATGATTAGCGACTGAGCTATCTTTGACTAGAATAGGTTATAAATAGTATCAAAATATAATAATCCTTATATTAGATATTTTGAAGATTTACAGTCAAAGGATTACTTATATGATCTTCATAATGAAATTTTCTATAGACATATAAGTAATGTTTCCGATAGGATTCTCATATAAGGTTAATTCATTAAACTTAATCTCTAATAAGCACTCATGTGTATTTTTAAATATCTTCATACTTTAGTATATAGGATCAACTACTTAATTCATAGGAAGAAACATAAAATGTGTTAGTCTTTTTTATGCTTTATTAATTTCTGATCTTAATAAAGTAATGACTAGGAACAATTAATAGATAATATATAATTGCAATATGAATCTTATAATTATTATCTTATCATAATTTTATTTGCAATGTATATATATCCTATATAATTTACTATATACATCTAAATATTTATAAGATAAAGAATGTTTTAAGTAATTATGTCACTGAACTATAACCAACCGATTAGTTAAAGAGCATAAACCAACATAAACTCGTTAGGATAGATTTAAGTTGTTGCGTATATACTTTGAGGTATGAAAAGAATAGTAGGATTTTTGAGCAGGAAGTAAACAAGCCTTTAGGCTCTTGAAATGGCTTATAATCTAAATCAGAGAGATATGCCTCCAAACAGATAAGTAAATCCATGTGCTCGAAATTGGCTTGCAAATGGTGTTTTGAATTTACTTAATCTGTGCACAAGCTAATCTGTAGGTCTCGTACCTCTATGCCTAGCTTAATTACCATATGCTTGCAGACGTATATCTTTTAAGATCTATAAAAGTTTATTGTTTCTTTAAGCTATATTTTGATGGGGCACGAAGGGTTTTTTTTTTTTTTGTACATTTAGATCATAGGTGTTTTGTTATTTTGTTTGATCTTGATCGGGTTTTGGTCCTTTAGTTACCCTTCTAATATCCCTATGTACTTTGCTTTAGAAAAAAACAAAAGAAAACATTGTAGTTATATCTTTCTGTGTTCTAACACGATTATAAGTAAATATAACAAACTGCATATGGATCGCAGCTGCTACCAATACATAGAGTACAACATCTGCAGACCACAATTTCAAATCCTTGTCCTTTAGAATATTCACAGAAGAGAGGGAGCGAAGGCAAACTCTACAACTGATCTAAGCTCATCCCAGTCGCCGTAATTAATAAAGTCACTTCCATAAGGGCTAGAAATACTCGATGTTGAAGCCACAGGTAGAGGCTGCTGATGAGTGCTGGGGCTCAATTGGTTAGCGTGAAACTGTTTCCACTCATTAAGATGATTCACAACAGGCTTTTTCTCGCTTTGTTGAATGAATGGTGTGCTGAAACAAACGTAATTTTCTCGACTGCTAGAGTCCATACTGCATGTTTTTGAGCTTGTGTCGGGCGCTTGATTACGCCTGGTGGATAATTGTCTCCAATCAGAAGTGTACTTTCTGTAGGACACATTTCTCTTGAAAATTCGACACAATGTCCAAATTTCCTGTGGTGCCATTCAAAAGAAAACAAGTGTAAGAACTAGGTTAATGATTAAAGTTACCTTCAAATTTGAGGTATATCGATTTCAAAGTTCATACAGCTTCTGGTGTAGAGTTCTTGACACTATGAGTTATGTTGTTCGTGTTGCTGTCGCTAGTGGGAAGGCGAAACTCATGCATCATCCAATCGGTTTTGGTGCCTTTTCCAGCACTTCCACGATAGTAAACCAACGTCTTCTTAAGTCCAATACAGTCCCGGCCTTCTCCTCCCTGCGGGTACACGGGCTTATCTATGCCCGTTGCTTTCCAAAACCCCGATCCTGTTACCCTATTCGGTCTTATGCTATTCCTGTACTTCCTTCCTCTCTTACAGAAGAAGTAACCTTCAGTATCTCCAACACCGCTGGGCTCTGAAAGAAGCATAGCAGTCATTAGTATAAGATCGAGAAATGCAATTTAAAAGGGTTATGCTTTTTCGTAATCTTAATTAACTGCGTAATGGGATACTATATTGTTGCACTAAGCAATTTGCTCTTATGTAGTTACAAAGTTATCATAAAAAGTTTATAGAAAACAAAAACTTAGGCTTCCAAGGCAATCTAAGAAAGGCATCTACGAAGTTTGCAGTTCTAGTGTCTCGCTAAGAAATTAATCCATAATCCACGCTACTAAGCTAGTGCTGCACTCGGCTAGTGAATTTTCTGCCCTAATCCTTAAAGTTGTGGTGAAAACACTCTTAGGATGAACCAAACTCAATTGTGAAATACAATTACTTTCTCCAGTTATGAAGAAACAGATCGTACTTAGAAACTCGAACAATTAAATAGTTCCATTTGCATGGGGTAGTTCATCCGTCTTGAAGACACCATCTTATTCAGGTTTCATGGATTGTAACCTCATTAAGATCGAAATGAAATGAAAAAGAGGAGGAAAACATGAATAAGATTGGCTAGCATCTGTTTGGTTCTTTACAAATTATTACAAGTCCAAAACCTAGCTTTTATATTTTCAAATTGCATATATATATATAGGTGTATATAAGTTGCAGAGATATAAAAGCTTCAATACATATAAGAGAGAGGAATTAGAACCGTACTTGGTAGATCCCAGGGATCATACTTGTAGATATCCACTTGCTTGATGAGCTCAATACTGATGGGTTTCCTATCAACTTTTCGGCGAAGATAGAAACTGATAAGTTCTTCATCTGTTGGATGAAACCTGAAGCCTGGAAGTGGAACTTCATCATCATCCTTATTGCTAACAGTACTCATACTAGCCTCTTGACCGATCATCATCATTTTCTTCTTCTTCTTCACCAGTGCTTCAGTTTAAGATATGCGAGCAAATATAGGCCACAGAACAACAGGAAATGGTCACAAAAACACACTTTCAACACCAAGGAAGCTTGCTTTAATAAGTCACCAGAGTTGGTAGACCATCGGGGTCAAGTCTTGAATTTTCTCTCAAGTACTGAGGTGGGGGTCCAGAGGATTTTGGAAAGAGTCTTTTGAAATATTATTTTATGGGTCATCATCACAGACTTTCTTTTATAACATGAGCCATGGGGTTGAGACTCCATGAGATTAGTATCATCGTCATGGCATCAAACATTCCCCATACTTTATACACCTATCAAATGAATACTCGCATATTTTGACCAAGTTAGCCTAAATTACACCAACTTAATATTTTATTGTAGAGCGTTAAACTTATTACTTGGTCCTTTGTTTCCCATTTTTTACGAGTTATATTTGTTGAACGGGACTTTATCGTTATTAGAGTCGTTTTATTTTCATATGCCTGTTTCCCTTTCAGTCACTAGCTAACCTGTAATATCTTGTAAACCCTTAATGTAAACATGTTCTTGCCGAGTCAATGCTCAATAGAGATCTTGATTAGCTGCCCACAAAATTTAAACGTGTTTTGGGTTACAGGCGGATACTTGTTAGATGCACTGATAAAAGTTGGTCTTTTCCAAATCCTCATATGAAATCATGTTAGTACTTAATACTAAAACTTGAGTTAAGATTTATTATTATTATTATTATTATTGAGTTAAGATTTATTTAAATATTTTATATATTTTATTAAAAATAAAAAAATAATCTTTTTGTACCTTGTTTATAAAATAAGTACTCTTCCTAAATAAGAAAATAGTTGATGAATTTTTTTTATTTCTTAAACAAGTTTTAACCCACATTTATAACAAAATAAATAATTTTAATTATTTATTTAATACTAATTCAATAAAAATTTTTGCAAATACTTTTTCATTATATGATTAATAAAAGATGATTTTTTTTTCATATATGATACCTGAAAAGGAACCATCCAAAAACTAATGCCACCAAAAATGACCAACAAAGAATAGACCTACGATAATTTGTGATTACAGCAAAATAGGAAAAGGGATCACATATCACATATCATGTTTCTTTTTCTTTTATGACATATATATATATTGTGTGAAGTATTTCCTATTTTAATTTTGTAATTGCATATAATATATAATTTCTAAATAAAGTTCATGTACGTTGATCTATATAAATTTTAACCTTTTTATAAATTTGTTTTTTGAGAAATAATTGTTTAAAAGAATAAAATGTTTACGTGAATTAATTTGATGTGCTCAAATTTTTATATGCTTTGGTTTAGCTTAAGATCAATGAAATCCATTATCTTACTGCTTTCTTTTAAAATTTAAGAAGTTATAGTATATTGGTAGAAAAAAAAGAGTTAGTATCTATATAAATATTATCAAACTAAACCTAACTGAAGCTTTGTCCGATAAGTTTTGTGATAGACCCGAATTCAGCTTCTGTCTGGGTAATCGGATTCCACGCCCGCCGATGTTAACAGACAAATAATTGAAGCCAGAGACAACTTGACCTCATTAGAACCTTCTTCGGTCGACCGAAGACTGCAGCCGTCTTCTGGGTGGTCCAAAGTTGATCCGGTGCTCCCATAATTGAGCAGGAATAGAATGCTTCATAATTTCGTCAAACCATAAGGGGATTCACTTCTCATTATTGATGACATTAATTAAAAGCTTCGACCAATTTATAGTTTGTTTCAGCTTTTAGAGTCAGCGCACATTGATTTTAGATTCCAGTACTGACTGTTAATTTAACAAATTAAATTGTACAATATTTTTTCTTAGATTAATCACTTCATAAAAGTATAATTTTTGTTAAGGATTCAATTTAGGCTGCTAAATATCTTTGTTGATTGGGAGAAATTTATAAGATTTATTATTTCGTTTATGCAATATAATTTAATTTTATAAAAGCGTAGTATTGAAAGGAATTAATTCATTACCTTAATTTTGTGAGAATTTATTATAAAATTTTAATTTATACAAATTCAAGTGACTTCTGTTTGATATGCCCATTTTATTTAATTTCTATGGAACATTTTAATTCTTGTAGTTTCTAAATTTAAAATTTAGGTTTAAATATTTATGTAGGATTGTTGTTAACAACATTATTTATACACATATATCCTCAATGTATGTTATATATTCATATACGTATATTCTTGATATGATGATAATACATGATCCCAATACGTTTCAATTCACATTCTATCTATTCAACCAGGAATTATCTTTGTAATGTTTCCATTAAAGAAACTTTAATTTTCGTATGAGTGGATACATTAGCTAGATTTAAACTAAAAGTTTAGAACGATTCGATTGTGTTGTATACTTTATATCTCTTTCTACGCCTCTTACTACAGGAAAAACGAGAAGAGAAACAACGAAAATCAAGATAACCACTAAATCCAAAACAACGCTCGTGACCATGACCCCAGAATAGACTGGGTTCATGTGTAGTGTGTGTGAGTGCTACTAAAAAAATATTTTAGTGTACGTGGGACAGACAAATTCTAGAATAAAAATTATTTATATCATTTAGCCACTTTCAATGACGTTTTCAAGTATCTCCATTATTATTAAATATATATCTAATACCTATACGTGGACTTGAAATTACAGCATAGAATGATGATCTTTCTAGAAGTTAAGTATAGATGTGCATAATTTGACTCGTACATGTAAAGATGTCTTTAATATTCAAGGAAACTATTCTGTCGATTGTTGTGTGCTTAAAATCTGGCGACTATTAAAAATTGATAACTTTGACTTGAAGGTGGGAGGACTGGTCATGAACATGATAAGCATTTCAAGGGTTTGAATTTGTTGTGCTGATTATGTCTTTATCAAAGAAGGAGATGAAACAAGTCTAAAACCTACCTGACAAAAGATTTATAGAGACTTGGATCGGGTTATGGAGAAGGCTTCTCGAGTGGGTCTCCATTGAATACTACCTTGCCTAACAATCTATCTACCTCTGCTGTCGAACCTCAAGTTTTCTATACTAAGTCAGACCTCAGAAACGTTCAAAAAGACCCATTTGCAACTTCTGTGATAACAATGGATACACAGAATCCAAATGCTATCGAAAACACAGTTTTCCTCCTTATTTCTCAACAAGCAACATAAATTCCTACCCAGCTAAATAAAATAGCCAAAACAGATACAAAGTTATCAATCAGATCGTAACTAACCTAGATAATATCCCTTTTGAGATGGATTCCAAATCAGTAAGAGAGCCTTCCGAAGAAGTCACTGGTTACAACCACTTCAAGAAAATAAGACAATCTGCGACGTTTTATTGATAAAACGTCTCGAATTGTAAAGACTTTTCATGACGATTAAAAAATGTCACGAAAAGTTCTAATTTTTGGCAACGTTTTATAAAAATGTCACCAATTTGTAAGATTTTTCACGGCGTTTTATCAGTATATCGTCCCGAAATAGAAACAATGACGTTTTATTAAACAAAACGTCGCTGTTGTCTTTGAGCAAAACGACTGTTTGTTTTTTTAAAAACCTTACCCGTAAGTCCGGCACACCCTCCCATATCGGTGCCCCTTGGCTTCGTTCTGCGCGTAGTTACCTTCATTGTCTTCCTCCTCCAGATCTGCTCCATCGTCCTTCGTATGTGCATCTCGTACCATCCTCTATCTCTGTCTCATCGTCCTTCCTACCGTGTGTGCGTCTCGTCTCGTCTCGTGCTCCTCGTCCTCTGTCTCTCCTTTTCTATGTAAAAAAAAAACCACATTCGATTCCAAGTATGTTTCTGTCTCTCTTTTGATACATTTTTTGCTTCTCGAAGGTAAACAAACCCTAAATCCCTTTTCTCCTAATTGAACTATTAGTTCGATTCGTGATAAAAATTATGGATCTTTTCATCTCTTTCTATGTTTCCCAGTTGTGAATTTGGTAAGATTTGTTTTGTTTCCTTATCAATCTTTAGGATTAAGGCAGTAGAAGAATGTATTTGATGTTGTTGTTTCTGTACCATCCTTTGATTGTACTCACACTTTCTCTTACTGTCAGAACTCTCACTCGCATATTATGGGATTATCTACTTCTTGATGTCGATCTCTTCTCAGGGTAACTTTTCAATGTTTCTATCTTTTCAGTATATATGGGTTTGAACATGAAACTGTTGCTTTACTTGAAGGTTTGTTTCACTGCAGGTCGTTTACACAACTAATTGCAAGTTATAAGAGACAAGTTGAGAGCTCTAAGAAAGGTTCTGCTGGAGAAAGTAATTTTCATTGAATGCCTCAATTCCCACTCTTTTTGACACTAGTAGTTTCATGAATATAATGTAGCATTATTTGTTTTTTAATGTTATTTTGCTTTGGTTCTAAAGTTAATTCCCTTGTGTTTTGGTCACTACATCTTGATGGTTTTAATTTCTTTGAATTGTTTTGACACTGGTAATTTTGCCAAACATTTTGTGGGATCTGTTCCAAGGATAACAGCTGAAGCAGATGTAAATGAATTAGTGTGGATCTGTGGGCTTATGCAACTTTTCTCTGGGAAAATGAATTAGTACATAGTATATAGGGTTGCATTAACTAAACTAATCGGTTGAGCTTAGTCAGTTTGTTGGCTTCTTTTGATTGGATTTAGCCGAGGTTTTCTTGATTTATTATCTCATAATGAAAAGATTGTTTGACTGAACCTCTCTACTTGATGAACCATTGCTGATAAGCAGGGGTGTGGTGGAAATTAATTTTATCTGTAGTAAACATTCAAATAAATAGGAAAAAGAATTTTTGATGAACTCTGTGATAGGATCATGCGTTGGTCAAGTATGGCAATAGACATCATTATCATTGGATTCCAAACAGGGTGTATTTCTACAGTTCAGTCCTTCTTATGGGAAAAGATGAGTCATACTTTGATGTTCTTCTTCATAACCTGAGATAATGTCTATGACAGATAAGTATTTTGTAACATCCCGTTACTATTAGCAAGGGTATTTTGGTAAATTGGGACAGACTGATAGGATTTCACTGCATTCACTGACTGAGCATGTTATTGGCCTCTAATTATAGAGAAACAGGTTTATTGCTTATGCATTTATTCTTAGGTACATGCATTCATGGTTTTTCGGTATTTGATTGTGAGTATGAACTGACTAAACTGACTGGATCGCGATTAATTAAGGAATTAGGAGTAATTGAGTTCAAATGACTGATTTAGAATAGTTCTAGAGTGATTGGTAATTTATAGTGACTTATTAGAAATTTTCGGGAAATTCGGGAGAAAATGCCCAGACCGAAAATTTTGGAATGACAGACCGATTGACTGTATCAGATTATTTTGGATTTTAATTTACTAATTTCTGATATATTGTGGTTTAATTTATTGCGATGCCATACGGATTATTAGCGGAATTTTTCTAGTAGTGAACCTTAATCGTGGGATACGTGTCGGAGCGACCTTCGGGCGTCCCGATATGTACCTCACGGTGAGGGGGCGCTACAATTTTCTAACGTTTCTTTTAATACAGATTATTTTCCTCATGTTCACTACTAATTTTCTAATATATATATTGCAATAGCTAGTGTTTATTTAACATATTCTTTATTGTCTTTGATTCTATGTAGGGCCTCCGGTTGTTCAAATTAGATATCATACATGAG
This sequence comes from Erythroxylum panamense, assembly GCA_027123425.1. Taxonomy (NCBI): domain Eukaryota; kingdom Viridiplantae; phylum Streptophyta; class Magnoliopsida; order Malpighiales; family Erythroxylaceae; genus Erythroxylum; species Erythroxylum panamense. The sequence goes on along the minus strand of JAOTIZ010000007.1, from coordinate 7,322,178 downwards.
CATAGGAAAGGAGATCAATATTATGTCATTGATATTAACTACTTTCCAAGCATGTAAAATTGTAATTCCTTTGAGCCCAACTATTCCCTATTTCAAAACCTCGTAGGTTTATGTTGTATCATTTTTTACAGGGGCCTAATGATTGCTTCCTTTAACTTGTGTAGTTTTACTGTTGCAGGTTATGGGAAAATGCCAGAGTATGAGCATATCTTTACAGACTTTTTTAAGCCTGGTACATAGCTAATTTTCTGATTTCCTCAAGTAGCCAAAGAACTACACACTCTATAGGGAAACATAAAAAAAGAAGGAATCCATATAAACCTCAAGGTTAGTCTCTTTGGTACTTGGTTACAAACAGAGGACAACTACTGCATGTTTATAATTGTAATGTGGTTTTATCTTTTTTAATTGTACAATTGCTTCTCAGGGAATTGCTATTGGGAATGGTCTAACTAGTCCAGCCGTCTAGTTTAAAGCATTCCCTGATTTTGCTTTGGTTAACAAATTAATTTAGAAATCTGATTATGACAATATCAAGGCTTTGGTTCCGGATTGTGTAAAACAAGCAAATTCATGTGGTAATTTCTAAAATCTGGTCTTATATTAGTTTCGAATGCTGTTGAATAAGTCAGTCGGACAATCATATGCTTGCAAACGATATTGTCCAATTAGAAGTAGTCATGAATTACTCCAATCTTGTATTCTGCCTCTCAGATTCTAAAGGTGACAATGATGTTTACTTGTCTGCTTACTCCAGTTGCATAAATATTTTCAACTCCATCTTAAAGATTGTTGGAAATGTAAATGTAAGGAAGAAAGAAACCTGAAACTAATTCTTAAAACAATCAATTTTCGTCTAGTTCAATAAATTGATGATGAGAATTCTCCATTGTTTTAAATCTGCAGTACTATGATATCAGAAAGACCTGTCAAGGCCAGCTGTGTTACGGCTTCTCGCAAGCTGATAGTTTTCTAAACCCAGATAAAGTTAAGAAGGCTCTTGGAGTAGGAAACATTGGTTGAGTTGCTTGTAGCGTTGCAGTTTATTAGGCCTTGCAAGTGAATTGGATGAAAAATTATCAACCGAAAGTTGTTTGGATGAAAAATTATCAACTAAAAGCTGCATTACACATGCTGAAGACATGGATGCAGGGCATGCTGAGCTAGTCAACCACTAAACACCCATTTATTGTCTTTTTTGCTGATAAACCAATAGATGTATTGCTATAGCCGCATTTCATCCTCAATATGAATTTGCAATTCATTAGCAAATTAGTGTATTATGACATATTTGCAAATTGCAATTAGTGTATTTTGATATTAATTAGTGTATTTTGATATTAATTAGTATATTGTGATATATTTGCGATTTGCAAATAAATAATGCATTGTTTGCAGGTATAAAATTCTTGTAATACATGAATAATTATTAAAATTAATGATATACTAAAAATATTGAAGAAATATTAAATAAATACAATTCAAAAATAATATTGAATAGTAATTAAACAAATAAGATTAAAAAATTGGTTTAAAAAATATTTATTAAAATTAAAAATTTATTAAATTAATATGATTTTCAAAAAATAAAAAATACAAATAATAATAAAAACGTCGCAGAAGACATTCCGTGATGTTTCCAATAAAAACATTGCAAATTCCTCAAAATTCTGTGACGTTTTAAAAATGTCGTGAAATGTTAGACAATCCGCGACATTTTAAAAAAATATCACGGTTAAAAACGTTGTGGAATGTTAGAGATTCCGCGACGTTTTTAAAAAATGTCACAAATTGTTAAAACTCTTAGTGACATTTTTATAAACTTTACGGAATGTCAGTATTTTTCGTGACGTTCTACAGTATTTTTTGTGATATTTTACATAAAACGTCGCAGAAATTTTTTGTCTATATCACATTCTGTGACGTTTTTGGACATTTTGATATTTTAAAAACATCACAAAATGACTTGTTTTCTTGTAGTGAACCTCACTATAGAACAATATACAAAATTAATGCATCTCCTACAAAAAAAAAAGGAGATTTGAAGAGAAAGGGAGTGATTACCTCTCAACACAATTTCCACTAGTCAAAAAGGTACACACAAACCTGTTTTGTCATCTGATCCTTAATCATTCTTATGGATTATTGAGTCTTGCTCCTTAGACCTCTTTATAACCTACAAACCAGTTAGCAACTTAAATGTCATGCTACCAAATGGTACTTTTGCCTCAGTCACTTATGTTGGGATTGTCCATGTCTCTTCTCTTATCCTTATTGATGTTTTGTTTGTACCTAATTTTTCTTTCAAATCAATCTCTATCAGCAAACTCACTTATTCAACTCAATTTTAGCTAACCTTTACCTTTACCTCATATCATATTTAGGATACCAACTCAATGAGGATGATTGGTTTTGTAGGCAAACCAATGGACTATATCATCTCTCTCTATCTTCCCAGGACACCAGCCACCTTTCTTACAGTATCTCCACACATAAAGAAAATCTTTGGCATAAAAGACTAGGCCATTTATCTAATCAAAGACTACAAAGTCTACTTAAAATTGATCCATCTATAGTTTTTCAGTTTGTTGAACAATGTGATGTTTGTCACTTCTCTTAAGAAAAGAAATTACCTTTTTCTTCTAGTAAATCAATTGCTTCTGAATGTTTTGATCTAATTCATGTTGATATATGGAGTCCCTATCACATACCATCCTATCTTAGTTACAAATTCTTTTTAACTGTTGTGAATGATTATAGTAGAATGATATGGATCTATATGATGCAACAGAAACTTGAAACAAGAGAACCCTTAAAAGGTTTTTGTGTCTGTGTTGAAAGGCAATTTGATAAGAAAATTAAGCGAATCCGAAGTGATAATGGGATCTAATTCTCAATGAAAGATTTCTATCAAGAGAAAGGCACTTTTCATGAAACATCATGTGTGGAAACTCCACAACAAAATGGGAGAGTAGAAAGGAAGCATTAAAACATTTTAACTATTGTAAAGGCTCCAAAAACACAAGCTAATTTGCCTATGAAGTTCTGAGCAGACTGTATTCTTTATGCAATCTATTTGATAAACAGTTTACCCATTCCCATTTTATCCCAGAAGACTCCTTATTTTGTTTTGTTTGGCATTAACCCTAATCTTAATTCCCTGAGAGTATGTGGCTATCTCTACTTTGCTTCCATTAAGGAGGTAAGCAGAGGAAAGTTTGATACTAGAGCAAGGAAGTGTGTATTTCTTGGTTTTTCTATCTACAAAGTTTTTGACCTAAACACTAAATAGCTTATTGTATCTAGAGATTTGATCTTTTATGAAGATCAATTTCCCTTCCTCAAGTCCCCAATAGAATAAACCTTACCTGCCCCTATTTTACCTACCCTTTCTTATCCTACTTCTGTTGACCTATCACCCTCACCTATATTTTATCTATTTCTTCTCTACCTTCCTCTCCCTCACCACCTTCTCCACCTATTCGTTGCTCCATAAGAGCATCTCAACCACCTTCTTACCTTAGAGACTATGACTGTCCTATTCTTTCTCAAACCTCCCCTGACATCCTTTCTTATGTTATCTCTTATGAGTCCCTATCCCCTCAGCACCAAGTTTTTTCAACTAGACTTACCTCTCTTAAAGAATCTACTTCCTACAAACAGGAAATTCAATGCTAGGAATGGCGAGATGCAATGGAAGCATAACTAATAGCACTAGAGGAGAATCATATATGGGATCTTACATTTCTTCCTTTAGGTAAGAAAGTTGTCGACTCCAAATGCGTTCACAAATACAAGTTCAATGCAGATGGAAGTCTTCAACGCTGCAAAAGCATAGTTGTAGCAAAAGGGTTCACTCAACAGGAAGGCCTTGACTACACTGAGACCTTCTCTCTATTAGTCAAGCCAACCATAATTTGTGTTCTTTTGACCCTGGTTGCTTTAAAATAATGGCATTTACACCAGTTAGATATAAACAATACATTTTTACATGGAGAATTAATCGAATAAGTGTATATGAAATCACCTGATGGTCTGGAACTACCACATCTTGATATGGTTTGCCATTTCCAAAAAAGCCTCTATGATCTTAAATAGGCAAGTCGACGATGGCATTGTAGCATTGCTCTCTACTGGTTTCATCTAGTCTCAGTTAGACCACTCTATGTTCACAAAGAAGCTTTGTGATAATCTTATTATCTTACTCATGTATGTTGACAATGTCCTCTCGTCCAACAACTCCCTTGATCTCATCCAGTCCACTAACACGGTTCCTAGACAATGCTTTCAAAATTAAGGACCTTGACTGTGCAAAAATTTTTCTAAGGCTTGAGCTTGCTCGATCTCCTTTTGGGATCAACCTCTGCTAACACAAATACGCTATTGACTTACTTCAAGACACTGACTTTCTGCTCTCCAAATCTGCTTCTATATCAATGGCCACCAACCTACAATTAACTACCAAAAGTGAACCTTTTACAGATGTTACAAGCTACAGATGTCTTATAGGAAAGTTAATTTACCTGACTATGACGCGACTGAACATCTGCTTCGTCGTGCAATAGCTCTAACAGTTCATGTCCAGCCAGACGACCTCCCACCTATGAGCTGCACACTGGGTACTTTGATACTTAAGGGGTCACCAGGCCAAGGTATTCTGTTTCGAAGCAACTCTCTTCCAAAGCTTCAAGCTTTTTCCAACTCCGACTAGGGTAGTTATCCCGACTCTAGAAAATCGATCACTGATTATTGTGTGTTTGTTATAGACTCTTTGATTTTCTAAAAATCAAAGAAGCAAGTGCAGCTCTTTGGAGGTTGAATATTACGCCCTTGCCTCGACCACCTATGAGCTCCAATGGGTCCTCTATCGTCTCCGTGATCTTGAAGTCCTTCACATAGAGTCGACTTACCTTTAATGTGACAACCTCTCCACGATCTACATTGCTGAAAGCCCTATCTTTTATGAGTGGACGAAACACATCGAATTCAACTATCATCTGGTCTAAGAAAAGGTTAAATCTGGCATCGTTTACCTTCTCCCTGTATTCTCCAGTTCTCAACTCGTTGACACCTTCACAAGGCCTCTCCCGTGACATTCTTTTTATACCTTACTTCACAAACTGGGCATTATACATGATGTATATCGTCCAGCTTGCAGTAGCATATCAAAGAAGGAGACGAAAGAAGACTAAAACCTAGCTGACAAAAGATTCCTAGAGACTTGGATCGGATTATGGAGCAGGCTTCTAGAGGAGGTCTCTCCTCTAGAGCTGGGCCTCATCTCACAAGCAGATTAAGGCCTTCTTTTGATCCATTTCCAAGTTTGAAAGAAGTAATCAGGCCCATGTCTAATCTCTTCTATTTTATTTTCTACTTTATATTTTTTGCATATTTTGTTACAAAAATTCTTTTTCTATTTTTATTTGTAGAGTTCAGTTACAACAAATTATGCACCTAAACCTATTAAAGGCAACTATCCTTTTAATACAATTTGAGCCAAAAAAAATTATTCCATCTATTTTTCCACATTCTTTGTAGTTCCACCTTATTTCACGGCAATATGGTCCCCTAACATTTTAAACATCAAATAAAGCAACGCCATTATGCTAACAAATTGAACTATGTATATGACAAGGCCATAAACGGTGCTTAGCAAACACTATTGTAATCATAATGTCATGATTTCCAAGCCAATGATCGCAACTAGGGAATACTTTTGCATATGTTTCTATTTCAATCTTCTTTTTTTATTTGTTGAAAATGGGAGTCACACCATGAAAAAAATTACATGAACTATTTTTACCACATTCATGTGCATTACGAAATAAACTCCAAAAACCCTATCTAGTGAAGGGTTTCATTTCGGGTTGAATAATGAAGGGCTTCATGTGATCGGCATACCTTTACCAAATGTGCAACTCCAAAGTTGGAGAAGACGACGACAATGGACAGCGAAGATGTGGTAGCTGGACGGTGAAGACGATGACAAAAAAGAAGCGACGAAGAACAACGACAGATGTGGAGAACGAAGGAGGATAAGGGTAACGAAACAACATCATTTTGTTTAAAACCAAACGACTTCGTTTCATTATTCTTAAAAAGTTCAACAGAAGCAGTTGACAGAAGACGACGTTTTAATAGCCAATTTATCGACATATTACCAATGGAAGGTTTTCATCGATGAAGCGAAAAAATTTAGTTGCAAACTTCCCCATGCAACATCAACGACGGATATTGCTACCATTGATAATCTAAAATTTTACAGATAAGTTTTCCCGCAGGTGTAGGATTACCATTGGTAATTGGGTATGGTTTCTTTACCGTTGCTAATTTTTTTATTGGTAATTGGATTATTTCTTGTAGTGTGACATTCCCTTTATAATCCCAAAAATCAGCTAAAATACTCATCTCTTTTAAGTACATGTATAACATGTACTTGCTATTACTAATTCAAAGGTGCTCTAAACTGGGACAAGAAAGGAAGATCGTTACATAGGTAACTTATCATTAACAATACGTGATTTTAGGTTTTTTTGAAAAATAATACGTGATTCAAGTTTAGTGCATAATATCTTTTGTTGTTTTTGATTACCTGGAGATTGTATTTTGTAGTTCACAATTATCGATGCTGTACCTTTCACCAAAAAAGAGAAAAGAAAATAGTACCACTATAGACCTATCCTTATCAGTATCCCTGTAATAGGCTCAAACCTCAAATGTTTCTTTACTACATTATGTGTGACTTTGAAATGTAGTTAATATTTGAATTGGTTTCAATGATGTCTAAGCAAGTTTTCAAAGTGTTTCCGGTTAAAACTGTACAATATTTCGGTGTATGTCTGTAGGTACTCAATATCGATATTTTCCTAACTTATCCTTTGTCAACTTATGGGTACATATCAGTTATGCATTTCAACAGAAAGATTAATATAAGAAAATTAACTTTTTTTGTTATGTAAGATTTGATGTTTCTGAACATTTAGGTATTGGCTTCCTTTAAACAAGTTAGTGTTAGTAGGAAGTTGTGCCTTCAGTTTGTTTTCCTGGAAAATACCAATTATGAATTTATAAAATTGGGCTTGGGACATCAACCTTCCAGAAAATAAATGAAATTGAATTATTCGAAGCAAGCAATTGTCCTAAAGGATTCATGGCATGAGTTTCATGAAGACATCGAGTAACTTTCAATCTGATATCAATTACAACCGCAGCTAGATGATTGCACCCGGGACATGCAATACCTGCTGAAACACTAGCTATCTTTCTCTCATTTTGATGAAAGCAAATAACCAAAAAATTAATTGTTTACCCATCAAAGCTTTGATAGTACTGTAGGAAGCAAAATGTGCATACCAAATGCCTCATTTCTTTAGAAATCAGGATTTTTCTCTCATCAGATGGATTAATTGTGTTATTGATTCTATATGAGCTTGTGATTTTGTCTCATAACTACAATTATGTAAAGAGTAAAACTTGTTTAAGCAATGCATACATAAAAATGTTCTAGTTAAAAGATGTTTTTCCAAGAATTCTAGTTTACCTTACACATAAATATAAAAATAAAGGGCAATTGATAAAGGTAAAAGAAAATGAAAATGGAAGGTCCAAGTGATACTAAAATAAAAAATAAAAACAAAGCCAAAAAGTAGTTTTGAAGGGGGAAAAGGATAAAGGGATTGGATCTGTATAGAGTGATGTGTTTTATTTGTATTATTCCCAAGAGTTTACTAGTCTATTTGTACTGAAAACCCTTATTCAATAAATTAAAACCTACATGACCTTGAACTTCTAATTGTGGATGTTAACTTCATAATTTCGCATCTCAGATTGTCAACTATCGAGATCATTGTTTTCAAACCCGGATCAAACCTGCTGGTCCGACCAGTTTGACCGGTAATCGGTTGACTATCTAGTCCGGGTGACTCATTAAAACCGATCCTCAAATGAACTAGTGAGCACCGGTAAAAATCGGTGAATTGACCGGTCGACCACTGGTTCAATAATTTTTTTATTTTTAATATTTTTTATATTATTTGGTATATTTTTTATATTATTTAATATTACTAATATTATATATAATTAAATATAATTATTACATAATTATGACGTCACACTGATTCGACCAGTGGTTGAACCGGTGACCAAGAAAGCTTTCGGTTCGATGTCCGGTTCAGGTTTCAAAACCTTGATCGGGACTTTGATTTCTAGTTAGTCCTGAGAAGGAAAGATATTTGGACCTCCATTTTATTAAAATTCTTTGCTTCAATAATAAAATGAGAGATATCAATTTTCATTAGATTTTAAGTTTTTTATATACTTTTTAATTTATATATCTATTAAATTACTAGAGTATTATAATATATTTTCGTAATTTAATATCTTATATTTTATACCTTTTTATTTTTATTTTTATTTTTGTTTTCTAGTGCCTCAAGTTCAAATTGCTCAATAAAAACTCTAATTGTTCCCTTTATGATATATGATTGTGATACCCACCTTTTATGTGGGATTTAATAAATGTCCCTTCTCTAAACTCTTGAAGTACTCATCAAAGGATCAATTTATAATACATAATCTCCCTCATCTTTTGATGTGAAATCGAATTAGAAGATTGTCAAGAGTAGCCATTGTCCACCATTAGCGTTACTCCTCACCCTTATTATCCTACCCCAATATTACACTATCAAAGGTTTTTGCTATAATACCATTTATAACGACCAATGTTGAAACTGGTTGGGAAATTGATTGGTAGCTTAGTCCTTTCTCATAGCTTACAAAGGTTTTCATCTTCTTCTTTTTTTTTCATATTGATGTGTGATTTGACATTCACCTCCTACGTGAGATATCACAGTTTTAATTCTTGTTCTTTTATAAATAAGACCGATTAGATCAAACTCCCATGTGATTTGATCTCCTTTTTCATTTCAATCACTATGTTTCAAAGACTATTCACTTGCCCTCACGTGATATAGTGTAGCAATAACATAATCCCTTCTATCATATTCCTTTAGTTTTTCATCCATTCATATCTTTAAAATGATGTCAAATTAAAACTTAAGAATATTAATACTATATTTTTAGATTAAAAATATATGAAAATTAAATAAATTATTGTCAAGGCAGTTATGAAATATCTAAATAATAATATAAGAGGGTAAGTGATAATTTTTTAAAAATGAGAATTAAGATAAGAAAAGATCAAATCATACAGTGAATCCCAGTATATTTAACCTATAAAATATGATGGAAGCATGACATTAAAATTATAATTTTTATGAGTTAAGGTATTAGATCTCACAATCGTAGACCTTGACGAGCTTTGGAAGGACTTGATCATCGTCACATGTAACCTCCTAAAACCATTCCTCTCACTGGTTTCCTTTTTCCTCCTTATGGACATCTATTGGACGTACGAGATGTGGAGGTGAGTAATGCACTCCGTTGGAGCACCTCCACCACCAGAAGGCCATTATGAAGAGTCAGAGGAACACACACTTAATCGCCGCAGTGCTTGGCGAGGATTATCAAATATTGAATGCTTAATTATTGACCATAATTAAGTAAATTACATATCACAATTGGTTTCATGACTCATAAGTCCATGCATGTTTATATGAAATAGTTCTCTTGTTAAGGTTTTGAGAGCTTTCTCAGCTTTTGCCCAACTGTTCAAAATATTAAACTCACTATTTATTAAATTGTTAGCTCCTTTTATGGTATATTTAATGCTAAACATTACATAAAAATGGATTCATTTTTGTTGATTAAATCTATCTATTTGTATGTGTACTATAGGCTGATCATTTCATTAATGGAAATTGTTATATTTTCGTTAGTCATTAACAAAGGTCGTAATTTGGAAAATTTTATATTTTCATATGGACTTGTTATGTTCCTTTTTTTAAAAAAAGTTTTTGTTTTACTTTTTTAATTGCTTCATTGAAGAACTTGAAATTTGTCATTTAGGGATTGGGAGATAACCCCAAGTTTGAGGCACATTTGACATTAGCAACATTTGTGGAAGGGGGAATCTAGGAAGCTTGTGACGACACTTGCAGCATATGCCTTGAAGCGTTTTGCAGTGATCAACTATACATATGATTATGTGTTTTAATCTTTTATTGGAATAATTACTTGCCACCAAGTTTCCTATTTTTTCCATAATTATCTTAATATTTCTTTTACAGTTGACTAATTGGAAGCATGACTTCCACATGGAGTCCATCCTGGAATGGTTTTTTTAATTATCATCAATTTTTATATCTTTCAATATTTGTTTAGTAATCAAATCTACAATTGGTTTTTTGACGACAAGTTTGAATAGTTATTGGAAATCAAGATTGTAAGCTAATAAATCATATGGAACTATGAGGTGTGACGTGGTAGTAGCTCATCTCGTTCCTTAACCATATGGTAGGGGGTTCGATCTCCCACTCATGAGAATGGAGTGTATCTCGTGGCTAGTTATTTACTGCTTAGTGCAAGTTCCAGTGAAAAAGGGATTATTCTCTGCGTCCGGCGGGAGATACCCTGGTTGTAGCCAAAAAAGAATATCCAATTTGATTACATAATATTTGCTATAGGGCTCCACTTGCCATGTTCACCTCTTAAGTATTCTAGTATTCATCTATAGTGGTGGGAACAATAAGATCCACTTTCTCATTTCTTTCCAATTTATAGGTGCCAAAGAAGTTCCCAATGTCCTATGTTCTAGCAACCTACCAACATGAAAAATCCAAAACGGTAAAAATATGTTGCTAAATAAAATATCTTGTGTTTTTACTTCTAAATTCAAATGGCTTATCTACTTCTATACTTGCTAAATATCTTGTGTTTTTACTTTTAAATGAAAATGACTTATCTTTTCTATAATCACCAGCTAAGAATTTCTTAAAGCTGATAAACGTTAGATAAGTTTTAGGTTTGATCAGTCTAAGAACAACACCATACACTACAAGGAAGATGTTAATTGGCGACGGAAAATTACCGACAGTCTTGAAACCGTTACAATTTTCGACCGAAAATGGGCACCCGTCGGGGAAGATGGTTTTGGGGAACAAGTTTTGCGACGGTAAGATATTCCGTCGCTGAATGTTGGGAATGAATATACCGACGGTAATTTCCGTCGGCAAAACGTATATTTCTTGTAGTGGTTTTAGCATATCTTACGCTCGATTGCTAACCAGAATATAAAAGACACCTTTAGGAGTTAATGTTAAACCAAACTAACATTTTCTAGTTGACTTTAGGAGTATGAGATTTAAAGATTGCACGACAAGATTTGTTTGTAAACTTTCGTGATCCATGTTATATCCATACTACAAAATCATCTAAGTTAGCATTAGGAGAATAGTTAAGAACACTGCCTATTACAAATGGGAATCTCCTAATATTGGATTATTTAACCCTTGTATGGTCTAATAGCATATGCCTCACGTTTATCATTTCTTGATTAGATGAAGAGCCATTAAGTGCCTGTTTGGATAGGCTTTTGGGAGGTCAATAAGCACTTTCTCCACCACAAAATTTTTTTAAAAAGAAAATTGAGTGTTTGACTGTAAAATAAAAAGCACTTCTTTAATACATATGACTTTTTTGGTAGTCAAAATATAACTTTTTAAGAATCTCAAATTTAGAGCTTCTAAAAAAAGTACTTTTTAAGGTAAATTTTTCAGATCAATTAATGAACATATCTTTTAGTCTCTTTTGTCCTTATATTTTATACATAATTCTTACAATACCCACAAACTCATCTTCATATTTATTTTGGGAGTTATATAATATTATTTGGCCTTTTATGTTTTAATATTTATTTTTGATATTAGTTCTACTTATGTTATAATTCATATAAAAGATTTGGTTAAATATATTTTCATTTATGTTTCATATGGTTTAAAATTATATAATAATTAATATATTGTGCTTTACATATTGCTTAATATACTTTAAATAATCTTTATATGTATAAATAATTTTTATTACAAAATAAAATATAGTTAAAATTAAAAGTACTTTTATTTTTATATTATCAAACAGTTTACTGTATAAAGTTTTTTTTAGATGATAGTCAAACAGTCAACTAGCTTCTTAGAAAATTTCTTTTCAAAAAAGCTCTACAGAAAAAAAAGGTCTACTAACAAAAACTCTACTGTTATAAGCTCAACCAAACAGAGGCTAAGTCATTCTAGGTTTAATACCATAGTAATGTGTTGTTTCCACTATTTATTTTCTTTATATCTCTTTGTATAAGTATTTCCTTAGTGTTAAGAGCTATATCATGGTCTATGAGTAGCCAACTTTTAAGTTTGACTTTTCAAAATAATTTGATAATTTTCATGAATTTCTGATCATATTTAATTCATTACTTTTGTGAGTTTTTATCTTCAATTTGTATAATGTGATCATTTTACAATGATTTCTTAGCACTAATTTATTTGCTTTGTTTTTAAAACAAATTATTATATTTCAAGAGTTATAATATTCTCAAAGAATTAAATAATTTTAAGTATCATATTAAGAATTAAATTACTTTGATTTTTCATATTTGTATGTTTTTAAGACATTTTATTTTATTAAAAATAAGATGATAAATTTGAGTAATTAATGACTAATGTATTCTTATTAAGGCAAACTATCATCGTTAATTATTCATCTTATTAGTTTTAATAGAACATTCAATAAATGAACCTATTATAAGTGTAACTAAACTTGCTTAGCTCATAACAAAATTTATCAAACTAGTTACTAAAAAAGAATAGAGAAATTTTATTAAAGGGTGTGAATTTACTTTATGAAAAAAGTTCCTTTAACCTTATCAACTTTTGTTTAAGAACATGTAACCTCCTTAACCTTAATTTTGCTCATGGCTTCATTTTATAGTTTCTTTCTCAATTTTTCATTCCTTTTTGTTTTATTCTCAAAGATTTTTTTTCACACCTTTAATACATTCTTTATCCAAAAATCAATTCAACACCACCTACCACTTCCTTAAAACCACCTACTAGGAATCACCATTAATGATCCACCACTCTCTTTTATTCTGACAAGGGTAAGTCTCTCGATCTCTATCTCTCAAAAATTATTATACTATATTATTCATTCTCAGTTCACCCCTTCCTTAATCAATCTTTCTTTACCTTGACATAGGTAATGACTTTGTGTGGTTTCCTTTTTCAACCCTTTGAATGCATTATTTATAAAGACAAAGCAATTACAACAATTTCTTCTTTGATAGTCAAACTCTCTTCATCTACCAAAATTGTCTCCTATAATTCCTCTACATGCTCTGCTTCTCACTATGATATTCTAAATTTTTGACCTCTGTATTATAGTTAACTACCTATTAGAGTCCATAAAGACAAATGATTGATGATCATTTTCTTTCCATGTATTTTATTTATACATATTGATGTAGTCCATATACTTAAAAGAAATTGTTGTTATTTTATGCATAATTAAGAATCAAAATAGCCAAAAATCTCAAACTTTAACTATTATGTCTGCCTCTATGAAAATGTTTGATGAAGTTATATCTTTGTGTACGATCATCATCTTAATAGAGAAATGCAAGTGTTATATAGCTAAAACCATTTGTTATGTGAGAGCCTTACATGTAACTTTCAAAGTGAACATTTTATGAGCCATAAATGATACACCAAAATTGAATCTTCACATTAAAAATAAAGCAACATTATCAACCTATTAATAGAGGATAATAACTTCCCCAAATTTTTTAAGATAAAAGGACTATTTACCATAAATAAAAGATGAGGTGTGTGAGCAAAATTATAATTTTATCCCTGTCATAAGTAGAATGTCAATTAAAACTCATATGTCTCATTTGGTACATGAAGACTTCCTTACACTTCCATCCGAATTGCCTAAACCTATCAGCATTCCTCCTACTTCGCAAACGGAGAAACCATCTTGGAGAAAAGTTGTAGGAGATCCCGAAAATTTTTGAAAGTTGCATTTTATTCCACAAACTAAAGAGTGACTTGTATCATTTCCAATAGTTAAAAATGGGAGTTGGAAAATAGAGATTTGCCCTCATTGGTTACTTCTTAGACAAAAGATTAGCCTTTCCAGTGTTTAATAGCGGGCGAATAAGAAATGGAAGAAATGTGGCCTAGTGAACACACGAATAACTGAAGATGAACTCTTTGTTTTCCTTTTGTCCTCAAAAGAAATGATATAAAGGATTATAGATTTAAGTCTGTGGCATATACAAGGTAAACCTAGTTTCTTAAGAAAATGGGAAATAGGCTTCAGTTTTAATAGATTAGAGTTGAAAATCATTGCTATCTAGGTTAAGTTCCATCACATTCCTCTGGAGTATTGATCCTTAAAAGACCTGAGTTTTCTTGCTAGCTTTTTAGGTACTGCACTTGCCTTGGATGATAATACAAGCTTTGGAGAATCTACTTGAAAATAGAAAATCTTTGGGTGAAATGGATCCATATGAATCACATTTAATAGGAGAGCATATGGACTATTAAGTGTAAACCAACTCAATCGTATACACTTCAACAAATCTTTAATTCTAGACAACTTATGCAGTCTCATGTCAAACATATTATTAGAAATGGCGTCAATATAACATTTTGATATGATAATTGACATCTATTGGGGCCATGATCTCTTACTCCATTTCTAGAGTTTAAGAGGATCTATAACTATCCATACTAAGGTCCAAATGTTTATTTAAAATGAAATTTGGATATGGCCTTTTAATTCGTCAAGGGGTTCTTATATCATCATAGAAAATCTTCCAAGCTATCACCATAATCAACTCAATCCTAACTTTATACAATGAGAGCTTCACAAGTCCAAATAGGAACTGTTGACAAATTCCAATATTATAAATTAATATGGAAAAAAAATTGCACAAGAATGCTCCTTTATACTGTGATTGATAACTTTACAAAGGTTAAGGATAAGAGACAACTTAAAATTCCATGTCCCTAATCTAAAATGTGCATTACGTGGAAATTTATTGGAGACACTTGAGCACCTACTCTTTAAATGTACTCTCATCAACCATTTGTGGAGACAATTTCTCCTAATGTTTAACCTGACTGAGACCAACCAGACTTGCATAGACACCCTTAGGTGGGAAACTAAGGTGATATTCAACTTAGAAGGAGATTACAAGTTGTTCAAAGTTGCTTTTGTTATGCTAGATCACTCCATTTGGAGGATGAAGAATGTTAGATTGTTTGGTGATGCTAAGGACGTCTTGGAATATAACTTGCAAGGGTACATGACCAAACACAAACTTATTGCTCTAACATGCTCATATAAAGACTCAATCACAACAAGAATAAAAATGAGATTGAACTTATAAACCATGGTTAATACTCTTTAAGTTTTCTTTTAATTGTTTTGTAATTGTAGCTGGTTTACTCCACCAATGTTTGGAGTTGTTATAATTATTGTGACTCTATTATTCTATTAAGAAATTCATTAATTACTTTCCCAAAAAAATATTTTAATTAGTTTGAGACAATAGTTGCAGTGCATGCATGTAAGCGTCAAAACAAAGAAGTTTTGAGATAATTTTAAAAATTTTTAAGGTTTATTTAGTGAAAATTAAAGTCTTGGAGATAAATTGTTCTAAACACCAAAATTTATGAAGTTAAAAGAATTTTTTTCTTTTACTTTATTCAGCAACATATATGCACCTATGCAATTGGTAATAAAATAATTAAAGAGGTTATTTAGGTAGGTAGTCGAGAGCTAAATTTTATGAAAAACTTACAAAAGTATTGCACATTAAAATAATATAGTTTTGTCTACATAAAATAATAATAAAAAAATTATTTTAAAAAATCTTTTTAAAGTTCTACAAGATATACAAGAAATACAAATTCCAATAAATAAAAGAAGAGACAATATTAAAGAATAAAAAATACGTACATAAATAAGAAAATGTGAAATGAGCATCCGTTAGTTGATGAGCATCGGTTAGTTGATCCTGCCTACAAACTATTCAATGTAATGACTAGTTCATATTTATAACGATTATATGAAGGACTGTTGCCTATAAATATATGCATACTAGATTGCATCTTTTTGACATTTTAATGTTGAATAAATTTGAAAGAGTTTTCAAACATTATAGTAGTTATGTATCCATTGTGAATTAGATTTTGGCTGCAGAGAATTAAACTAAGCAAGGTTGATTAAAGTTGTAAATTAAAAAAAGTTACGGATTTCTCTTCATCACTAAAGAAGATTGTAAATTTTTTTCTTCCCTAAAAACTAATAAATAGAAGTTAAGAAAGTTCATTTTTCCTTAATTTAAAAAAGAGATTAGTGGAATTTTAAGATTTAAATATGATTTATTTATAAAACCACTATATGACCTTATTATGACAAATGGACCTCCCATAGTCCATTAATCCTAAGGGATGATATTTCTTGTCTCATCAATAGAATCCCTCCTTAAGCTAGAGTGAATAGAGTGATTAATTCAAACTCTTGGAGCTTTTTAGGGAGAGGTACAAAGAGAATACCAAGTTACTTTCCCAACTACTTGCCTGATGTCTTTGTTAGTGATTAGCCTATTTGGTCCCTTTGCAATAAAGGGGAGTTCTCTAATGCTACATGTATCAAAGCTTTTAAACCAAGTTTTCCTCTAGTTTCATGGTTTAACATTGTCTAGAAAGCCCAAGGCTTCATTCATCACTTGGCTAGCAGTAAGGAATAGATTGAAAAAAATGATATGATTTTTTGTTCGAATGATGTCTTATACATATTATGTTATTTGGAAGTGGAACGTACTGATCATCTTTTTTTCAAGTTCCATTATTGGGAGTATATCTTGAGATGGATTGAAGATAAATATCTTTCTATGGGACAAGACAAGATTTTTCTTATCCTCAGTTTGAATTATACAATTTACTCAATTTAGTTTAAGAGAAATCAAAGAATTTTCAAAAATACCAAAACAGACAAATATATATTATCTCATAGATTAGTTTGCAAGATTAGAGAAACATTGGTGGTTCATTAGATGGTAGAGAAACTAAGTGCACATTCAAGAAGACAATAAAATCTATAAACTCCTTAATGTTTAGTGGCTAATCACATTACTTTGTATGTTCCTACTTTACCTAGGCTGGTGTAAATGTTTTGTCTTACCGCCATATAATGTAACTTATTGATACCTTTTATAGTAGTGAAATGAATCATTCTTCAATTTTTTTTAAAAAAAGCCATTATAAGACCACTTAGCAATTTTTTTCCTGACCTCTTTAGTTATGATGCTTGTGTATAGTTAAATCATTTAGTCAAGTTTCTAAATTACTTTTAAATTAAGAAAAATTTTAAAATTATGAACATCTAATTTAGATACCTTACGAGAAGAAAAATAAAATTTGATTCATTAACATTAAAAGTTTTTTTTTTGCATGACATAGTTTATTTATTTTTAAAATGAAAATGTGTTTTTATTTAAACATTTTTTTCACTTGCCCCAAATATAATCGTTTTATATTTTCCAAAGAAGGATAATCCTTCCTTAGACAATCAAATTCCTTTTCTAAATTTGAACAGATGTAAAAGAGTGACGCATTCCACGTCAGCTAGAAACACACTCCTGTGCTCACCACTGCCGTGCATTGGCTCTTTCCACAACGCGGTTTAGTGCCACGTGGTAATGAGGCATTAAGCACAAAAATATAATAATTGACCAAGTCCAAGCGTTTCTTAGGTGAACAAGAAATGGAAAATAAAACAACGAAAGCGCAAGGCGACTTGGACTCAATGTAAAAGTCAAATCATTTCCAGCGCATCAATTGGGTTAAAAAGTCGGAGACTTAAGTTATGTTATATTTTCACACGTCACACGTGACTTTAATTTTGTTTACAAGGGGCCGGCGGTGTGGTCTGCCAGGTTTGATGTAATTTCTTTTTTTTTTAATTTGATGAAATTTCGTAGGCGGGTCAAGCGGACACATCTCTCTGAGAGTTTAACTGGAGTACCACCTCATAGGCGGGTCAAGCGGGCGCACCTCATCATTGAGGGCCCAACTAATTCTCCATCTACAGGTAAAACCCAGGCTACCTCAGACTCTTACAAGAGGGGCTAACATGGAATCGAATCTGAGATCTAACAAAAGTCAAGCCCTGCTCTCAACCATCGAGTCACACCCCTTGAGAGCGTAATTTCAATATTTGTTAATTGCTTATCCGTATAAAGTTAATTGAGTCCAATTAAGGATAATGGCTTTGACAATGTTTGTGAATTGCCATTCTATGTGAGTATTTGAAAAAATTACTTAAATAAGTATTTCTTATTTTACAATAATACTTTTGTATTTTTT
The DNA here is from genome assembly GCA_027123425.1 of Erythroxylum panamense. Lineage (NCBI taxonomy): Eukaryota > Viridiplantae > Streptophyta > Magnoliopsida > Malpighiales > Erythroxylaceae > Erythroxylum > Erythroxylum panamense. Next base: position 7,303,849 of record JAOTIZ010000007.1, on the reverse strand, counting down.
GTAACAGTTTATGTAATTATCAATTTTGCTCAATGATATTTTTCATATTTTTATTCAAAGAGTAATAAACAATATTGATGTTTTAAAATATATATTACATGTGACGCACAAATTCTTTTTTTTTTTGGGCATACCTTGATTGCCAAGAAAACATGTACAAAATTATTCACAATTAACTAAGGTATTTATTTATAAATAAAAGGGACTCTTATCTCTTTTGTCAGTAATTTATGTTTTTAGTTTTTACACTATTTTGAATGGTATTTAAAAAGAAACTGCTTGTTCAATTAACTATTTAACACACTAAAGCCTGTAATCTATGCATCATAGTACAAGTTAATTTTCCGATTTTAAAATTATAATGACTTATGCATAATTGATTCATAACTAAGTTTAAGCACAAAATATTATTTAAAATTATAATATGATAATTCCCTTAAAGTTAATTAATGTTTGCATTTTTTATGGCTAAAAATTATATGAAAATTCAATATAAACAGGATATAAGCTCAGTTTTCATAATTATCATTTAATGAACTTCTAATATCAGGTTTAAGAATAATGAAGCAAAGGTGGCGTCTTTCAAGTTCATTCGAGTGAAATAGTAATTATTTTAAGCACTAGTTGATCCTCTCTTATATTTATTATTCAATGAACAAGTTAAAAGATAACTACGTAGTGCTTAATAATTGTCTTGGTAAAACTAATTTGCCTTCCCAGCATGATTCAGGTTCTCCTTAATCTAGACCTGCCTTATCAGTCATTAATCTGTTTACATTGACGTCGGGATGATTAATTTATTGATGAAAATTGTTGAGTTAATGGAATGCAAATCATTGAAACCATGCTAAACTGGGCAAGATTTGCTGGCCAAGTCAGATTCCTAGTGTTAAGCTTTTTTTTTTTTTATTTGCCCACAAGGTGTCTTAGGAGGGTTCTAATTATGAGAAGGCATTTTTAAGCTATCCATTCTCAGACTAATCCCCACTCGAACCGGATAGGTTCTTTACGGGAGGCAAAACTCTGGCTCAAATAAACCTCTCTTGTACAGCAAGCCACAACATGTCAGCTAGCCTTAGGGATCCTATTTTTGAACTAGACGCGACGAAATCATGCCTGCCTGCCGTTCCTATCTCTTAGGAGAGGACCAACTTGAACTCAACAAGTTGGTCCTCAACATGTTGTTAGTTCAAAGTGTCAGGTTTAGTACGAAGGCATTTCGCATCTGATGTCATAAAGTATACTTGATGATGATCATTTGTCAATAATTTTGATCGACCAACCGCTCTTGTACATCCATAACTCTTCCAAAGCCACGTTAATCAATGAAAGGTACTTCCTACTAGCCAGAAAAAAAGAGCAGGTGCTCATATTATTATACTGAAAGTCAAGGAGGGTAAAAACAGCTGGATCAAGCTAATACTTCCAAAGGCCTTTGTCAAATCCATTGCTGCCTCGTGTCATCAACAAACCTTTTATGACCGCACCGTCTTCATTCCGTTTACCAAAAGTACGGTTTCCGCGTCCACCGGCAGCCACCCCAGCTGACCATTTCCACAAAACCATGACCCCGTACGTACCCAATTTCTTTCTTGTGAAAATCTGACTGTCCTTCCTAGAATCAAATAAAGTCATTTTTAATGAAATATGTAACTTATATAATGAACTTTTGTCTATTAAATTAGACCAAAATTAGGTCAATTGTTTATTAGACTTTTAAAAAATAGTTCTTTAAAATCATTTTGATTTTCGATCTCATTTCTGTTAAGAGCTTCCAAAAATATTAGTGACATTGACGATGAATCCACTAAAGACTAGAAAGTCAAGCCATTTTCCAATGTTAATATGTGAATTCCATAATTATATAAGAGATGCAATCTAAAAATTTTCGGGCAAGTTTTTCTTATTCCTTTATATACATATAAGTATCTATTATTTATATTAACGATATATTTGCGATAGAGCTGTTAAATTAAAAACATGATGACACGTAATCACATAGATCATGTTAGATAGGATCATTTGTATATGCATATAATAAATAAAGAATCGCATACTTGAATTCTTGTTATAGTTCTATTGGTTAAAGAACTGTTCGTTACCAATTTACTACAGAGCTCTTTTGTTTTTAATCTTCTCTTTATTACATAGAAGAAGTTAAGCCACTTTAAAACATTCATGCCCGATGTATGTCTATCGTTTGTTTTAAAATGGGCTCCATATAACTACCTTTGGTAGTTATTTCAAGAGTCTAAGTACTATTATACCCTTCATGGGTGTAATAATAACTTATATCTCCCATTCACACATGATGAATTTAATCTTAAAAACAAATTTTGCAATACTCATACTTGTTCAACAATCAGTGTAATCAGCATAGGACGAGAGCACAATGTCATATATCTGTTAGGAGTATATGATATCTCGATTAACAAATTGATCCTAGGACTTACATATCCTTGAGTAGACATTATATGCTATACCCTAGGTCATATCTCGCATTTGCATTTTTATTTCATTTAGTTTCTTTAAATCATGATTGTATTTAAGTTTTCTCCTAAAGAGACGATGTCCATCAATGAATACTTTTCATGTGAGTCAATGATAAAAAATTAAATGACCTTCCTTTGTTCTCAATTCTCTTTTGAATTAAATTTAATTTGCTTTCCTAGAATTATTCCATAGGATCGCATCTTGCATGATCTTTTGGAAATAACCTAAAGTAGCAAACCTTAAATTCAATTCTCAAGAATGAAAACAAGAGTCATAAGGGTATATGATGAGGTTTTTCTCAACCTCAAGGTCTCACACGACGTAAGATGAGATCTGGCGACTTACATTAATCCCTTTCTTTGGTCAGTTGTACACATATGGTATGAGTCATGTGCTACGATATTTACCCACTTCATTTAACTTGAACATATGTCATTCAAGAAATACCATACAGATGATAGTTCAAATATACTCAATGTTTAACCTCAGTTCACTTATCTACTCAAAACCTATTCAGAACTCACATCTAGCAACGTAAGATAGATATAGTGATTAATAAATCACATTGAACCAATTTCCTTTTGACATTTATGGTTTAAGTTTCTAGCTCTCAATTATCACCTAGATAATAAACTTTAAACATGCCTCATCTCTAGCGAGCATAAACACCAGAGGTGATTTCCTGTGTGAGATGGCCAATCTATAATCTGTCTCATATACTTGTGATTCATCCCAAAATCTATATATGGAAAAACACATATATTCATGAATCAAATGATACACAATGTATAATTTTCATCATACATTATATCCAAAATATGGCATTATAATAAGTGAACATACACAGAAATGTTTATCAGTATATTTCAACATCTACATAGTCCTAGTCACTTTACATGCCCAATGTATACATCTCTAGAAATTGGTTTTGTCATTGGGTTTGCTATCATATCTCGCGTAGATATATATTTCATGTTCACTTCTCCTCGTGCAACTATATCTTTCATATAATTATATTTGATATCTATGTTCTTTGTCTTCAATAAAATTTTGGGTCTTTAGTATAAGCGATTCTAGCTTGACTATCACAATTGATGGTCACTGGATTAATTTCGCTTTTAGTGGCTCCCAAATGCACTAAGAATCGATGAAGCCATACAGCCTCTTGTACTGTATAATGCAACACAAGATTGTTTCTTACTTTTCCATGATATTGCTCCATGGTTTAGTAAGAATACATATCATGAGGTAGATTTTCTTTCATCTAAATCTCATCCCCAGTCTACATCTGTATACCCTTATATACATAAATCATTACCTTGATAACATAATGCATAGTCTACAATTCCCTTTAGATACCTCAATATTCTCTTTACTGCTTTCCAATGTGCTTGTCCTGGATTTGATTGATATTTGCCCACCATCCTAACAGCATAACAAATATCTGGTCTTGTACACATCATTGCGTACATAAGACTTTGAACTGCACTATAGTAGGGAACATTCTTCATTTGTTCCCTTTCTTGTGGCATTGATGGGCAATTTCTCTTACTAAGGCCTTCATTTTTAGCAATAGGATTATCAATTGGTTTGTATTCTTACAAACGGAATCGTTCAAGAATTCTTTGAATATATATCGCTTATGAAAGCGATAACAATCTCTTTGAATGATCTCTTGAAATCTTGACTCCAAGAATATATGCCGCTTCACCCATGTCTTTCATTTCAAATTCAACTGATAACTAATCTTTGATTTGTGTAAGAAACACACAATCATTACAAGCAATCAATATATCATCCACGTATAAAGATAAAATTGTGAATTTATATCATCCATGTATAAAGATAAAATCGTGAATTTATCTTTGGATCTCTTAACATACACACAATATTCTTCAAAAATCAATTGAAAATCATACGAAATGATTACATTGTGAAAACGAATATACCATTTTCTTGAAGACTGCTTTAGGCCATAAATTGATTTTAATAATCGACATACTTTATTTTCTTATCCTGTCTTGATGAAACCTTCAGGTTGTTCCATATAGATTTCTTCATCTAATTCTCTATTGAGAAGAGAAGTTTTTACATCCATTTGATGTAATTCAAGATCCATACTGGCTATTATAGCTAGAATAAGATGGATTGAAGCAAACTTCACAATAGGTGAAAAAGTTTCCTCGTAATCAATTCCCTCCTATTGTGTGTATCCTTTTGCTACAATATGTGCCTTATATCTTTCGATATTGCCATCAGGTTTTCACTTAATTTTGAAAACCAACTTGCTCTCGATTGCTTTATGCCCTTCGGGGAGGTCAACCAAGTCCTATACTTGATTTGAGCTTAAAGAAGCCATTTCTTCTGTCATTGCTTTCATCCATTCTTCTTTAGCAGGGCCAGTAAGATTCTCATTTACATTCCTTAACTCTTCTTCCTTTTATGGAACAAACATATTAATTTCTCCTTCAATCTTAAAATGACATCAGGAATTATTCCTCGATTACTCTGTCTTAACCGAGGTTCATCATAAACAAATTCATGATTGATCTGATTGCTCCCACTCGGATCAGTGATTATAGAGAACCTTTCTGTTGAATTGCTCCCACTTGGTTAAAGTTCCTCATCTTGATTCTTCAAAATAGAATCATTCTGATCAAGCGACTTATACAACAATAGGTCATTACCTATTTCGCCTTGCTTGGGAAAATCATTCTTTAAGAATGTTACATCTCGTGATTCAAATTCAGTTACACCTCCATTACCTTGTTCACTAATGAACATGTATACTTTTGAGTGTTTTGAATATATAATAAAAATATTTTCCCCCCCTCTTAGGCCTAATTTCCCATGTTTATAAGAGAGATCATGAACATAAGCTGCACCCCCCAAGGTCTAAGACTTGACACATCAGGTCTCCTACCAGTTTATAATTTATATGTTGTGCTAGTAACTGTTTTTGTGGGCTTACGATTAAGTACATAGGTGGCTGCTAGAAACACATCACCCTAAAAAGTGATTGGTAAATTTACTTAGATCATCATAGACCTAATCATTTCTAATAACGTCTTATTTCTTCTTTTAGCGATGCCATTTTGTTGTGGGGTTCTGTGAATTGTTAATTGCCTTTCTATTCCTTTTTCATCACATAAAGTCTTGAACTTTTCTGATAAGTATTTTTGTCCACGATCATCACATAATGCTTTTATTTTCTTATCTAATTGATTATCAAACAAGTTCATATATTTTATGAAAAAATCAAATGCTTCCGATTTATGAGAAATCAAATAGACATGACCATATCGAGTATAGTCATCTATGAAGGTGATGAAATAAGCTGCCCCCCGCATCTAACCCTTACATTCATTGGACCACAAATGTCAGAATGAATTAATTGCAATGGATATAAAGCTCGTGTTCCCTTTCCAAATGGCTTTCTTTCCATTTTACTAGCTAAACAATGCTCACATGTAGGTAGATTTACTTGTCTTAGATTACCTAAAAGGCCTTCTTTAGCTAATTGACTAATTTGATTTTGAACAATATGACATAGTCTAACATGCCACAAAGTTGCATCATTATTGGAATTACTATATGTAAATAATGAATAACTAATATTATTATTTACCTTTGACACATCCAGTACAATAAAACCATCACATAAAAAACCACGACCATAATAAATAGATCCAAGATACAAATCCATTCCATCACCGTGGAAATTTATATTGAAACCAAGTTTAACCAATATCAACATTGATAAAAGCTTCCTACGAATCTGTGGAGCAAATAATACCTCATGTAGGATGAGGGTTGTCCCCCACACATGTCCAATTTACATGTGCCAATTCCTTATATAGAAACTCTAGAATTGTCACCTACATAAAGCCATCGACTGCCATGTGGGAGTTTATGAAACTCAACGAAGTATCTCTGTCCTTTGCTATATGGTTGGTTGCTTCTGAGTCTGCAATCCACAAAGGATGTAATTTAGTTAGAAAAATAAAACAAGAAACATTCACAGAACAAATGTTTGTGCTATAAAACTGTACCTTCTTAGGCTCATAATCTCGAGCGAAGTAGCCCTTATTACCACAATTATAGCACTTAACATGATTCATATTCTTCTTTTTGAAGGGACGTTTTCCCTTTCCATGTTGATTCCATTTTTCCTTCTTGGATTCTTGAGGAGAGAAGATGAATTTCTTATTCTGCTTCCACTTATATCCACCATGATACTTGCGTTTCTTGTTTATAGCTCCATATAAGCTAGAACTAACTACATATGCCTCAGAAGACATCTTCTAGGCTTTAAGACACTCTTCCTCCAAGATGAGATGCCTCGTAACATCTTCCATTGTCTTAATGTTTTCATTATGAGTTAGGTACATATTTATATGCTCCCAACTCTGAGGCAGTGAACAAATCACAGCTTGCCCTTGTTGTTCATCAGAAAGCTCATGACCAACATCATGTAACTCACTTACCATGTTGGACATTTTCCCCAGATGGTTTTGCAATGTATCATCTGGGCACCTCTTATAAGTATCAAACATGTCCTTTACAGTTTCAAATTTACGGAACTCTTGCATGGTATCATTATCCATGCTACTCAGCAACGTGATGTGAGCTAAAGAGTTCTTCTTTTTCCACAATGTATATGTATCACGGTCCCTCCTATGCTAGGCCGTAGTGCCCTTTTCAGGAACTTCTATGGTTAGATTTAATGGTTTAAGAGCCTCTTGTGTTGGGACCCGATCCGGAAACCGGATCCCAACCTGAAAACGAAACCACAAAGCGGAAAATCAAGCGAGGCATAAGGCAAAACAAGCGGAAAGCGAGAGAAACCGAAGCAACACATAAAGCGGAACTCGAAATAACGGATCGAAATCAAAGGAAAAAGTACGAATCGAAAGCAAATCGAATAATCGAATACGAATCATAAATAACGAACGAAAGCGTAAGAAGCAACATG
>JAOTIZ010000007.1:7225242-7241634 GCA_027123425.1 Erythroxylum panamense | reverse complement strand
TCCAACGGCGCCTCTAAAACAATCAAAACAATTTCCAATTACTAAATGCACAATCAGAATAATTCAATAATGCACATATCTCAATTAAAGATGTACGATGCATATTCAAGACCTTCCCGGCGCTAAATCCCAAATTCCACTTTCTTATTTCTCGAAACTCACTTTCACTCAATTGGTCAAATGTGACTCATTCCATTCCAATCCCATATCACACACTAATTATTCCCAAGTAAATCTCCAAATGTATCGATTTTATTTCAGAAATTTCACAATTATACTCCAATTACCAAGAAACAACCCTTAGGGTACAATAGCAATCTAAACCCAACTTTCATTCGTAAATTGAGGTCTTAAAACTTGAATTCAAACTTTCTTTCTTTACCTCAATTATAGACCTCTTTCCCTAATTTATAACGAATCAAGAACCACCTTAATTGGAGGTCTACACCAATAGTTATGCCCCAAAAACTAAACAAAATCAAATCAGAAACTCATCCCTCGCCGCGACCTCAGACCTCTCGTCGCGACGTCCTGGAGTCGCTCGCCGCGGCGCAGACCACTATTTTCACGCTCGTCGCGACATCCAATAATTCCTTCGTCGTGACGTGCGATCGTCTTCTCCGATTCTCTTTTTCATTTCTCTCTCTAAAACCAGTAAAACTCACTCTCAACTACCCCAATCTTTCCTCTTAACCACATTAAATGCATCAATTCAACAAATAAACAACATATAACCAATTTACTTACCAAAACAAGCTTCCAATCTTCAAATCCCCGAAAATCTTCTCCAAGCCCTAACAATCACGATTCTCTCCCGAAGCCACTCAAATCTTCATCTTCCTTAGGATTCAAGCTTTGCTTTGCAAGAGGAGAAGAAGCAAGCAAGAATCGGACACCAACAATCACACGAGGAAGAAGTAGAACCGATCGAAGGAGAAGAAAAATCACGTGCCCTAACCGTGAAAATCGAAAATTTCTTTTCTTAGGTTATTTAAAACCTTCCAATACCCTTTTATACCCTTTTTCTTTTCAATTTCATTTCTAGTCCAATTCGTCTCCAAATTTCAATGGCTCGACCTATTAATTTCTAAAATCATGTATCTAATTTTTTTCCCTTGGCCATTGGACAGTTATTTCAGTATTATATAATCAATCGGTCCGTCACCCGAAAAATTTCCGGTCCGGACATTCACTCCCAATTTTCCCAGAAAAATTTCTAAGAGTCACTAACATCTAGAGTCACTCCCAGAACATTTCCAATTCACATTTCAAACACAATTACCTCAGAAATTCCCAAATCACATCACAGTCACAAACAAATGCCGGGAATGTCATGAATGCATGTACCTAAATGTGCACGTGCCAAATGATTCATTTCCCAATATGCAATGCAACAATCTAGCCTGTCCCAATTTACCATTATAACCTTCCCATCGGTGACGGGATGTTACAAAAAATACCCCAACTACAAACAACAGAAAAGCAAGTTTTCTTTCTCATCTCTCATTGATGACCGCAAGATACGATGTGTACAAAGAAGACATATATTTTAGATTGGCCTAATTGCTTCCTTTACCCTCTCTATGAAATCAAAAATATAACCCACTATTGCCTTTTCTTCACTATTAGGCAACCAAACCATCATTTCCAAAGGCTCACAAACTTGAATAACAAATTGTCATTGAAACTAAAATTTACTATCTTCCAATATAATTCTGGAAACCTCCAATCTAGCATTAGACCTAGCATGCTAAAATACAACCCACTTATCAATTATAAACATTTGTCTTAACACTTTCTTCATTGTAACAAAACACTGAAATGATAAGAAATTCGTTGTAAATCTTGTCACAATAAAATGACACAAATTCTTACCATTGGTAAATTCTTTTCTCATTAAATTTAACATCCATGCACGATTATAGAAGGACTTGATCACTTTTTTAGCTTTTTATACAGTCTCATCAAATATAAGAAAATACCTAGCGTCCCTTATATTTTCTAACATTAGGTCAATATAATATGCATCATAAGGAGTTCAAAAAAAAGAATTATACTTATTTTGTAACCTTATTCCTACCGCTTTATAAGCGGAATCATTGTCAGTAATGAACTGAATAATACTTTCTAGCCCTACATTAATAACTTTATCCAATATCTCAAATAAGTATCAGTATTCCTAACAAGGCCAAATGCATCAACAGACTTCAAAAGCATTTAACCATTTGCAGAATAAACTAAAAAATTTATAATAAGCTCATATCTCTTATTTGTCCAGCCATCTACATGATTGAACACCCATATTAGCTCGATCCACTCTTCTCTTTTCCTAATAACTTTTAATTTAAAAAACAAAGCAACTTAAAAAGTTTAACTCTATAGTCATCAATTAAAGGAGCTTTGTATATGGGACTGTAAGAGGCTATAACATCTACTATAGGCTGATAATAGTATGATTGGGAAGCACTAAATGCTGCACCTAAACCATACAACCATCTAGCCATTACTAGATCTACATTGTGAGTCGCATCTCTTCATTGCATGACATTACAAATTGAAGGCTAAGCCCCAAGGGTTGTTTGTGATCCAAAAAATTTGTCACTTGCCTTCCTTTTTTCCTAACTTCAGGTCTAGGTATAACATTCACTTATTGCTGGGAAGGAACACTACCACTACCAATATCACCTTCAACATTTTCACTATCATCACGAAAACTAGCAAACAAACTTCCACAACCAATTTCATAATTCAATCTCTCATTTATATCTTTTTCGTGTTGATATTCTGATTCGAACCTTATCATAAAGCCCTTGGAGGTTAAATCAAAATAATTCAAGGATTACACTATAGGGTGCAACCCTGGGTTATATCACTTAATTAGAACCTAAAATGAATGGACCTAAGTTAACCTATATGTCATGCTATGTAAGCTAATTGGGAAAAGGGGTTTTGATTTTTGAAATCATTAATTGATCGAAATTGAATTGTAAAATGTATTTTTGGATTTTTGGGATATAGAAAGCATAAAGATGAAAAACAAAAGATTAAACAGTGATAGAATCCTTTTGAAAGTGAGCTCTTGCTATCATAGTTCGAAATTGATTTTTAAAGGGAGTAGAAATCACTAAGCTTCAAAATGGTAAACCTTAAAGTACTCTTTAAGTCCAGGATCTTAATCAATGGGACTCCATTTTTTAAGATCCTTTTAAGTGCTCTTAGTATGTGTAGCAGGATCAACCAATGCAATAGGTCAAATAAAATCTAGATCCAACTCAATATCAAACATAACCATACAAGATAAGAGAGAATCAAGAAGATTACAAATAGACATATAGGAAACTTCATATATTTAAGCTCAAAGTTCTACATAAACCAATCCAAACTACACATAATGAATATCCAATATTTGATTACAACTATAATCAAGTAGCTTAACTACAAATTACAAATCCTAGACCTAGGAATTTATAAATTCATAGCTGAACCATGGATTAAACTACTCCTCTTTGACACTCATTGAACTCCAATCATTGCTACACCTTCAAGAGGAAAAGAAACACCTAGCCACGCATTGCACCCGGAAGCTTCACAACTGGGAATGATTTGCAAAATTGCTACATGTATTGGTGTATGAATTTTGATGATGAATTGTGATATGGAAATGATTTTGAAATGAATTTATGGTTATGAAATTAAGTTTTAGAAATGCATATGAAATATTTCGTGCTCATGAAAAACAAGTTTCTAAAATGTTGCCATTTGGGCAATCTGTTTTTAAGTCATGAATTACATGTTATGTGGGTTTGTGGTGGTCTGTTCTGTTTCTCAAGTGAACTTGATTTAAAAAGGCTTCTTTCGCCTGCCCGCTAGTGGCATGGAGCTCCTTCACGGACTCCTATAAGTTCATGGCTACGCAAGATCATTTTGTGGGATTGCGATAGTACGTTCTGTTCACGGCTACACAGGACCCTTAGGGAAAATGTGTAATACGTTCTGTTACGGATCTACCCAAACTATTCTGATGTGCTTATGTGTTTATGATTTGTGAATAAGTTGAAGAATGCATAAATTGTGTTGGTTGTGAATTTGATTACATGACGAGATTTTTGAGAAACATGTGTTTTATGATTCAACAAGAATTTTCTACAACAATGAACTTTTTCAATAGTTTTTGTTTGTTTCTCATTATAAACCTGTTACTCACGAGCTTTTAAGCTCACCCCCACTCTCCTTCCCCTATTCAGGTGATGAGCAAGAGACCGAGTGAAAGAAAGTCAAGACATTACTCCTGATTTGCAGGTTTTGTTTTGTTTTGGAGTAGTTATGTAAAACAAGGCTGTAATTGCATTTTATCCAATTATTATTCAAGTATCATGTGTAATTTGAGGATTTTGGAATATTAATGTATTGTAGCTTGAAATGCCATTAAAGCTTTGTAAACTATTGTTTTATGATGTTAATGAAATATGAATTTGTGTATGGATGATTGTTTAGTCGAAATGTGAATTTGTGTATGGATGAGGTGGAGTTGAAATGTGAATTAATTAAGGATAAGGTTAAGTTGGAAATTAGGTACACTTGGATAATTTATCAAATTGAGATGATAAGTTTTGAATACAAATTGTTGTTACATATAAGTGAAATATATTATGGAAAAGAAAGATAGGAATTGTGTTCTAAATTTAGGGGAAAAACTGCATTAATCTAGGCCGAATTAGACAAAGTTATCTCTAGAAAGTTGTAGCTTATCCTCTTAGATTTCCAACGTTATAAAGTATGTAAATTTTGGGCATCGGAGTTGAGAGATATGAGCATTATAAGTGATGATGCTGCATGGGAAGTATGAATATGACAACTATGGTGAATGATGAGAGTTTGTGTTTGTTATGAGTCATTTGAGTTGAGGTTTAGGAGTTTAATGCACTCAAATTGGTAATTGAATGCTTGAGGAGTGTTATCGCATTAGAAGAAGTGAATTTGGGAAGATTATGAGTGAATATGATGTTAGAATGGATGTAGGAAGCATTGGAGAGGCTTTGAAGGGGTTTGGGTAACCCCTATGTCTATTAGACGGACTTCAGGTCCGTTAAACGGACCTTCTCGGATCTGTGAGGACCCCCAGCCTTACCATCCATTAAATGGACCTTCTCGGGTGAAAAATAGCTCCCAAGCCCGTCTATGTTCGTTAGGCAAACATATACGTCTGTTAAACGGACATACACTATACAGTTACAGAAAATTCGCAAATTTGATCCTTTTAGAGGCAGAATATCGCTTTGTGGTCTTCATGAAAGTTGTAGATCTAGAAGTATTCTTTCAAACCATCTAAGAATGACCTTGATCCAAGGTTTTTAGAGAAAGTTATGCTAATTGTCCCAAGATAGGTACAATATAATTGAGCATATAAACATGTTTGAATCTTTTGGCCATAACTTCATTATCCGACCTCCAAATGAAGTGATTCTTGAAGTAATGGTTTCCTAACACATTTTTCTACCTCTCCATAAAAATTGGTATCTATTGGTGTTGATTTGGAAAAGATTGATAGAAATATAGTGAGGGGTCGGTTAAGAGAGCATGATTGGGATATGAACATATTATGGCTTCTTAAGCACAACTTCATTTATAGAGCTCCATTTGTACTGGTGAGAAAGTAAGGAAATTAATTGGAAGAGCATGAATTGGTTGTTTACCAAACATACTTTGGTATTTTACTTATATCTTAAACCGTAGAATTCCGATTGAGATAGTTCTTGCTTCAAAGTAAACTAGAGACTTGGAACTACAATTTTCTTGAACAATTCAAGTGGTGATTTGGGCATTTGATTGGTGTGGGCTTGCCCTTGTGGTTTGAAATGTTATGAGAATGAGGATGAACCAATGATGGCTAAAGAGATTCCATGGAATTAACCCTATAGGAATTATGCTCACGTCTTATGATATTCGGAACGATAGTTAGACTCCAGAAATGGGGTCCAACATCTTATGGTATCAGAGCAAGAGTTAGGCGTGCTCCGAAAACGGGGTCTAACATCTTGTAGTATCAGAACAAGAGTAGGGTTTCGAAAACGGTGTCCAACAGAGAGACCAAAGAGTCTCCAAAGTTGGTTTGTTATTCTGGTGCATTATATTTGGAGGATGAGAAATACCAAAATCTTAAGAAAAGTTTAAAAGTACAAAGAATACAGCTGGAACCAATTCTGGCTTAAGCTAAGGATGACTATCATGATCAATGCTAATCAATTACTCATTTCTAATTATCTTAAAATGCAACTTAACATTTACAATTTGTTGTTGCTGGATATATTCTACTTTATAGTTTCCTTAATGTGTACAAGCTCCATTCTTAGGAGATGTAACTTCATACCCTCCATAATTTCCAATTTTTAAATGAATTTATTACTTACCTTTTTTTTAAAATAAAAAGCCCCTAATCTTATACAACAAAGACTATAAGAAAACATCATGTTCATTACTTCTTGCGTTGGGAGTTGGCCAAGACTTAGATATTCCCGTAACAATACGAGGTTGGAAGGATTGGAGTTTTGCTGTGTATTGATTCATTTTGCCCAGCTTAATCTAAAAATAAAATATGATTCATTTAAACGCTTACTAACTACCCAATACAAAAGATAAAAGGAGTGTTCTACCAAAATTGGCTGCTCCTCAAGTTTTAGTAACTAAAACATTTTTAAACAAAAATGTTCATGATATTAAGTTAAAAGAACCTGTTATAAATCTCACCTCCGGTACCAAAATTTAAACAATTCAAACAATAATTGCTTGAAACATATCACACACATTGAACGCAGATTAACCCCTTCATCCCAGCTTGACCTGTCAACAGCTCAAAAGAAATCTGAAAAAGGAACAAGACTGAAATGATAATTTCGACAACGGTAGCAGCAAAACACTTGGTACAAAGGCGACCATGAAAGACATAAATGGAACAACTATACATGCCAACACTAACCACTTTTGTTATTAAACATGGCTAAGCTTTCCAGTATTCACTGGGGGTTTCATTGTCATCAGATGAACAGAGATCACCAGAAACCTTTATATATCGGATTCACCCGTATAAATTGCCAAAGAAAATGTGTATAGCGGTGCTAATAACCTTTCCAACCCCATGATACGACCCAATTAATCAAACACCAAAAATGAGAAACACAAATGGGGTGCTTTGGAGAGGGCTGAGTTCACTATCTTCAGAAACAACAGACACCAGACGCTGAGTAGCAGCATTTTCAAGCGGAAGAAATATTGCAGTTTTTAGCAGTCTTCCCTTAAATATTATTGGTTGACTAAGACACCAGTAACAAGGTAATCACTGAAACAAAAACTTCTGAACGATGCAAAACCTCTTCTTGTGGCATGTTCTGTCTTGCCATTCTACAGATCAGAAACACAGTACTGTAACAAGAGCCCTGGATCAAGAAACTTGCTGAAACTGTGTAACTTGATCAAGTCTATGATGCATAACCTCTTTTCATGGGCATTACTAATAATTGCGCTATCTCTACCCAAGCCAATGTACAGTGAAAGATGGTTCCTCCTGGATCTCAAAGTTTGGATGATCCATCATCACAACACTTTTAAATGACTAGCCAAGGATTAGCATCTTCACTTGCGAATATGGTGGAACTATTTAATCAGAGCTGCCATATGTTTCTGCCTGTTTATTAACTCATTTCAATTCACTGATCGGTCTCCACATGTTCTCATGCGGAAACGATACTGAAGTTGAGAATCTCCATCATCAAAGTCATCGTCATCATTATCTTCACTTGAGTCATCCTCAACTTTGTCCCAACGTGCATAATCCAGAGTTGAGTGTCCCTTTGGTTTTGGTATAGCTTTCCATCCTTTAGAATGTTGTTCAGAAGATTCCTTTGCTCTCTGTGCTTGATCAATAACTTCAGCAGCAATGCTTCTTCTGGGTTCAGATTTCCTCTGTGCCTGAGCAATTACTTCAGCTGTTATTGATTTTCTATGCTGGAATGTTGTATCCCTACTTTGATTAGATTCCTTGAAAATAGGTGCTATGGAGGTAGTAACTACAGTAGTAGCATTAGCATCTTCCCGCTTAGTTCCATGTATAATATTGTTGCCTACTTTATCCTTTCCATCTGCCCCATGTCCAAATAGATCTTCTTCACCATCTTCTTCTCCTTCAGTTTCAACTTCGGATTCAGGTATTGGGGCAAGTGACTTTCCTTGAGCAAAGAATAAGAATTTTTTACATAGCATGCAGGAGAATAAAATGCATAACGCTGATGTAACTCAAATAAACACTACTTAAAGGTTATATCCTTAAAAGAAAAATAAAGTGTATCCATACTTCTAGTTTTAGTTAAGCAGAAAATTTGTGTTTAATGATTCTCATGGCTAGAATCGTAACTCCAGCCAAGAAAGGAGGAAAAAAATGTACATCTCAGTAAAGTTAAGTTTGAGGTTTCCAGTGCCAAGGCCAAAGCCTTAAATAAGTTGCAACAAATAAAAAAAATGTTGCTCATGAAGAAACCTAGGAATTGGTGGATAACAAATTCTTCCATATTTGCATGTAGATATCATAGCAAAGCCTTCTTGCCTGAACCTCTATGAAACTCATGCATCACATGACATTCAAGTCTTATAGTTCCATGATTTGGTATAGAGGGCCCACATAGATGACAAATACAACAAATCAAGGCCAGTTAGCACACCAAGCAAGAACTGTTCCCTGAAATTTGAAGTGAAGTCTAGTTACATCCCAATTATAAGGATCGAGGGAGATTACATGAATGTGAAACAAAAGCAACTGCAAACAAACAGCAAATTATGAGGCTGATAGATAATGTTATTTCCTAATCAACAAAATCCTAAAATCACATTCATCTAGATAACTGATAGGATCCAGAAAAACAATTTTAGAAAATATGTATTTTGCTATAGATTTTCGTATAGGAATACAAACAATAACTGGTTTCGAGGACCAGAAACCTCCAGCCTTAGGCTCACTTTCTCTCTCAACAGTATACCTTCCTTCACTCTTCCCATCTACTGTTTATTTATACTAAGAATTCTGTTAGGAGTAACAGAATTCAGTTAGCTGACAACCAATCATAAGGTTGTCAGCCCTAATCCTCATATATATATATATTTATATATTTACTAATCTGTAAGTATTATTCTAGGTGTCCTGGGTCTAACAATAACATAATTTCCTGATTGGCGTTTCAACTAAGAAGAATGCCTGTGAGAAGAGGATTGCCCTTCCTTTTGTGGCTATCCATGCTGAAGTATAAATTACGTATGTACATGTGAGATTAATGAAACTGATGCAATGAAAAGGAATAAGAGGTAATATACCAGTTGTGTCCTCAACCGAGCTTCAAGATTTTCATAAATTTCTGATGACGGATTCAATTCCTTAAGTCTGTTGACATCAAAAAGTGCAGAATGGTACTCCTTAAGAGTCACCAAAGTTTGTGCCCGTAACATCAGTGCCCCAGTGTGGTTGTGATCAAGCTCAAGAACTGATGTGCATTCTTCAGCTGCCTATGATGAAAGAAAGGCAGGCATTAGCATACATAACCAGCAAATTCACGGAGAAAAAAAGAGCAGAATGGCATAAGAAGGATGCCATCATACGTTGTTAATACAATGACAGACATCTACATGCTCCACTCCTATTTCACAATCACAATGAATTCTAACACTGGCACCAATTTAAGGTTTTGTTTCCATTAAGTAACAGATCCCAACTAAATGTGCTTCTGTATATATATGTGCAGGTATACACAAAGGTATGATTGTATGTACTGGAGAATGTTGCAAGCTTGAGCATGTGTGTGTGTGTACGATAGGGAGGGAACAATACAAAAGAAGTTAATACAACTAATTCATGCATCTAGTCCCTAAAGAGTTCATAAGCTATTATAAAAGGATAAAAATAATTCCGAGGAAATGAAAGTTAAAATTCTACAGCATTCTGCATGAAATTTGTTTCAAATTGTTTTGTTACAACTAATAACTACTATTTCAACAGTAAAATTATTGGTTTCACCATCTTCCATAGATTGCAGTCCTTATTCATTTCCAGTTTTTTACACTTAGATAGATACCTCTGTTACTCCCATTTAGCAAGAGTCTTCACCGAAAAAACAAACCTACATCATATTTATGGTCTAATGAAGATTCATTATAGGTTCTTGTAAGAATCTTTTTTAAGTATTGTCACACAAGTTAGTTACGGAGAAAATTTCTCAACTTATTTGATCTGTATGATAGAAGCCTCACCTAGTTGGGATGTCTATCTTGGGTTATGGGTTTGAAATGGAAAAGTAAGGAAGATTGCAAGGTGCTTAGGGCTGGTTTTGCTATGCTAGTTCGTTATGTTTGGATGATGAGAAACACCAAGTTATTTGGGAAATCTGAACAATTCAACAAATTCACCTGGATGGGCTTTTACCTCAAGTTTAGATTGAAGATTGCAACACTTATCTCTACTTGATTAATATTTTCTCATAAAGTAGCAATGCTTCACATGTGTTATCTTAATATGTAATTTGTCGTTCTGTTATACTCCAATTGTTGGGGATGAATTTCATTTCTCATTGTAATATCCACCTTTGTTTGAATGAATAAATACTTATTTTCCAAAAGAAAAGAATCTTCAAGTCAAAATTAAGCATTACAAGAGGAATCATTTTTGTACTCCTATTAGACACTTATGCCATGAAGAAAAATTAGCCTAAGATAGAAACCTTATTCCTCTAACTTCTGGAAAGAATTATTAATTTCCAGCGCCATAGATTCAAATATGAATTTGAAAAGGGTGATAGTAAAACCTAAGGATCCATCGTATTTTGATAAAAATGAAATACACTAAAGATGAAGAAAAAATCGAAAGGTTAATGGTAAAATATATTGATAGCACAAACAATCCAATATCAGTTCCATCACGATCTGTCCTTGAAAACTTTAAATTGCTCTTCTTGTTTCTAAGAGAAGCTATTTTTTCAACTTTAAGAAATCAAACAACACTAAAACCAAACCTAAAGATGTTACCTCTTATTTAAGCATTCAATGTCCTGAAGCATGAAACAGACAAACAGATACAATTGACGCACTTTAACCCTTTGTCTGATGTTAAATAAATAGACCAACCAAAACCATCTTTTAGCATCATTGAGCTATTGAAGCTCACTGGGTAGTCTGTTCAGTACTCAGATTCCAACATGACAACCCTCAATTTTCGATGTCAAGTAACCAGCAAAAACATCTCTACATAACTTTTGTTTCAGAAACAAAAAGTAGAAAACTAAATCGGACATCAAACCCGAAATAATTAAAAAAAAAGACAAAGAAAGAATAACCATATCAATAATCAATTCAAGAAGACCGGATAAACGTTCAAAATGCAGACAGAAGTTCCAAATAATAAAACACAAAGAATAAGTGGAAGTTAAATTATAAAGAAAAGCAATGGAAAAAGTAGCAACCTTTTTGAAATCATGAAGTTTGAGAAAACAAGCGGCTCTATTACTATGCAAAGCGATCTTTTGGGGTTTGGTTTTGGCTATCAAAAGTGCTTCCGTGTAAAACCCAAGTGCTTCCTCGTAGTTTCCGTCTCTGTACATCTGGTGGGCCGTCTCAATCTTGTTCAAAGGTGAAGCTGCCATCATTACTCCCCCGATCAGCCAATATCCACCATCAGAGCCCTCGCATCCTCTACGTCTCTCTGCTGGCTTGATTTGAGTGAGAAAGCAAATTACGAAGACACGATTTTGCGACCATTGGGACGTTATATAGTAAGGTTAATCCTAGAATCTTCCTTTTTTTTCCCCCCCTTTCTTTTGACTGGGTGACTTGACATTATAGGTTGTCCTAACAAGACAATGAGTAATACTGTACCTTATGTTCTAAAATTCGTATCAGTCATCGAATCGGTGACTTTATTGATCACTGGTTTGACCGATTCGATCGATTCAATCACCAGTCGAATCGGTGTGACATAATAATTATGCAATAATTATATTTAATTATATATAATATAAAAATTTTAAAAAAATTCAAAAAATTCAAAAAATAAAAAAATAAAAATAATTGTCGGACTGGTCGAATCGGACCGGACCGACCGGTCAATTAACCGATTTTGACCTATTCAGACTGGGTCAATTTATAGCCAGTTTTAAAGGATCAACCGGATCGAATCATCGACCGGTCACTAATCGGACCGGTCTGACCGGCCGATCCGGTCTGAGTTTTAAAACATAAACTGTACCCATATCGATAAACAACGACTATCCTAAGATTCAATATAAATGAGCAATGCTATTGAAAGTCCGATAAGTTAAATTTTGGTCCCATCGACTTAAACATTTGTTACTTTAACCATGTTAAAGCCCTTTTCAACGGTCATAGTTCAGTTATTGCATGTGAAAGACGAACAATTGTCACGTTTGTGATGCTATCTTTCTTCTTAATTACGAATGCCCGCTGTGGTGCAAGTTTGGATTCTCTTTTTAATTTTATAGTATCTTATTTTGTCCTATAAATTTTAACCATTTATTTATGTGGATCTCGCATGTGTGGGTTCAACTATTACATGTGAAAGACGAATAATTGTTACGTTTGTGATGCATCTTTCTTCTGAATTACAAATGCCTACTGCAGTACGAGTTCGGATCTTCTGTCCAATTTTGTAATTTCTTATTTTGTCATATAAATTTCAGTTATTTATTTATACAAATTCTGCATGCATCAACGTAATTATTGTGTGTAAAATAAGCAACGTCCACGTTCGTCTTCAACATTTCAGCGTCTAGTTTTTGCCGCAATATATTAGTCACTCTCCTCATTAAGCCTCCTATCATCTGTTATTTGGCAAGCTTGTTTCCATCAATGCTATGTATGGTTGGCCTTATTCACAATTTGTTTGAAAGATGACAACTCAGTCGCTCCTCACACCAATATATATATATATATACTCGTAACAACCATTTCATTAACCATTTTTGTGGTAAAAGATACTTCAGCTTTTTATGTTGATCATCAGGTAACTAGGGATCTAAGCCAATGTAAGCCCTCCTCGGAATATCTCGCGTTGCTATCATATTAATCTACATAAAGTTTCGGTTTACGCCTACTTCAGCTTTCTATGTAGGAAAGTAATTTCCTTTAAGCACTCTACTCACTGGCGAGTTTGGTTTCGTCAAAAGGTTCCGTTGGCTTATGCATAACAGTCAATTAGTTACTTGCAGTTTAGTGAGAATTAATTAAAGATATTCTTTACTATATACGTATTAGATATATATGAAAAAGTTTACTATATTCTTCACTTCCAAATTCTGGGGTAGTTTACAGTTAGTCGTGGGTATGAAGTTGAATTTCAGTACAACATTTCATCTTTAGACAGACGGACAGAATGAGAGGACTATTAGGACTGTTGAGGACATTCTCAGAGCTTCTGTTTTAAAGTTCCAAGGAGCATTAAATTAGTATGTAGCACTTGTTAAATTTGCATATAATAATCACTATCATAGTAGTATCAATATGGCACCCTATGAAGCCTTATATGGTAGGAAATATCGGTCACCACTATATTGGAATGAAGAAGGTTTAAGGATCATTGAAGGTCTGGAATTGATTCAGAATACTGTAGATAAAGTGAAATTGATTCGTAACTAAATTAAGACGGCTTAAGATAGATAGAAGAGTTATGTCGATCAGCATTGGAGGTATATGGAATACCAAGTAGGTGATAAAGTACTTCTGAAAGTTTCACCTTAGTAAGGAGTATTGAGGTTTAGTAAAAAGGATAAGTTAAGCCCTAGATACATTGGGCCATATTAGATTACTAAGAGAATTGGACCATTGGCTTACAGACTAGCATTACCAGTAGAAATGGCTCAAATTCACAATGTGTTCCATGTGATTATGCATAGAAGATACCGATCAGATCTAACTTATATCTTATCTACACAAGAAGTTGAAGTTGCAACTAACCTGAGTTATGTTGAAGAACCAATCCAGATTATTAGTTATCAGACCAAACAGTTGGGAAACTGAGTGATCCTGTTGGTTAAAGTTCTTTAGAAGAATCATTCAAGAGCAGAAGCCACTTGGGAATCTGAAGAGAATATGAAGATACCCCCACCTATTTAGTCAATCAGGTAAGAATTTCAAGGATGAAATTTCTTAAGGGGGAAGAATTGTAATAACCCGTTTTCATATTGAGGATTGGAACTTTAGCTTGTTATTAGAATTAATGGATTGCATGTCGTTAACATATACACACATAAATTATGATTTTGTATACATTACAAAGATAGCTTATGCACTCAATTGATTCGTTCCGAGGTATGAAAAGTTTAAAATGTTCCTAATGTGAATTGTGAAATATTTATACCTTGCATTTTGGTTTGATTGATGACAAGTAGTAAATTTGAAATTAATTGGTATAATAGGAAAATTGAGGGATTAAGATGTACATTTGGGCTAGGAAAATGCCAAGTGATAAGATAAATTGATACATGAAAAATTTGGATAATTTAGCTTATAATTGAGTAACATTTAGCATTGATCATTGTTTGACAAATGGGTTGGTAAGTTGATGACAAATGACATAGTTTAATGGACAAGTGGCAGCTGTAATACATGACATATGACCTAGATTTAATGGTGACATATGGCAGCATATATATTTGATAAATATTGAACATGCCTTTAGACATATGTCCATTCCATTAGATGACACCTAACACCTTAGGTGTAAAATCCAGTAAGAGCAAACTTGGTTCAACTGATTTCTTGTTCTTTCTTTTCTCACTCACACCACTGAAACTCTTTTCTTTCTCCTCCCTGAACTTGCTTATAGTTATGCCTCATTTTTACACAAATAATCCTTGTTTTAGTCTCACAAAGTTAAGTAAAAGATCAGCTTGAAGTTGCCTTACTAAACCTAGTAGAAATCCATCTAAGTTTTACCTTAAATGTGTGATGTTTCTACTTACTTAGAGTACTAGATTGACTTGATCTTTTGAGCTAGAATTGGAGTTAAACATGTAAGTAAATGATTGGTGTTTATAGCAAATGATTGGTGTTTATAGTATGTTATGATAGAGAATTGATGATGCTGAATTAGGATGAATTACATATTATGTTAATGATTGATTGTGCTCGAAATTTCTGCATGAATTTAGGTATTTTTCTATTCTATTTTTGTATACGAAAATAGTAAGTTAAGGATTGTTATATCTATGATTTAAGTTGGGATTTGAGGTAAAATTGATGAAGAATTCAAAGATAGGTGTTATTAAAGTGTTCTTGAATTTGGAAAATTAGAGCTGTAGGTCGAAATTCTAGTTTCAATTTCATCTTCCTCTTTCAATCTATTTTATGTATCCTTAGAGCATGAATTTGAAGAAACTAAAAGAATGAAAGTTGTAGATATAGGTCTTAGCTTGACCCCTGCGAAAGTGGCTTAATAAAATAGTGACTAGAGTTTGAGTTATGCTTGTTTCCCTAATACTGCCTGTGATAGACCCCTATGTGGAACCTTATATTATTTCCTGATTATTGATGTCTTATTAATGCTTCTGTGAAACAGTTTGGCCAAAAGATATCTTGATAAGTTTATTTAATTATTGAAGTTATAACCTAAAGAATAGACTGTTTTGATGTAGTTGAGTTCAAATCTAGAAATTATGATTTGATTAAGGAATAACTGAGTTCTTTTTAATGCAAACATGATCTTTTGAACATGAGAAATATGTATAAGGTATGGACGAATGAGCATTGAAGAACTTGGGATAATTATGAATGAGAATTGGGTAAATGTATAAATATATATTACTATAAAATGTTTGGTGAATGTATAAATTTAGCTTACTGAAATTCTAGATTTAAAACAACAATTGTATGTGCATTATAATAGGCCTTTGACCATGAAAAATGTTCAAGGATAAGTGTAAATTATGAATTGATAATGATATAAAGATGTTTGTATGAATGTAATGTGATGATGAATTAGGAATGGTAGAATGAGAAATAAGAGATTGTGTGAATGTATAATCCTAGGAAAAAGAATGATAAATGTTTGAGTGATGAATCGAAAGTGATCAAGTGTATTAAGGCAAGCATAATTTGAATAAGATTTCATACCTGGTGTTGGGCCCCAAAATTTTCTAATTGATGTTATTAGGCATGAATTGTGTTAATTGTGTGATTTATGGCTTGATTGGATTAAATTGGAAGTATTAGTGGATAATTTGGATTTAGTGAGTCTAGTGTGACTTAAATGGGAATGAAAGAGTAGATATGTGTAAGGGTAAAATGGGAAGATCACTTAAGTTGGAGAGGTTAAGGCTTTACTAGGAGGGGTATTTTGGTCTTTGTCCATTC
>JAOTIZ010000007.1:7196129-7211276 GCA_027123425.1 Erythroxylum panamense | reverse complement strand
AAGTTTGCCGTGGCAATGGCAAACTTTCCAGTACCAAATATGCTTCAGTATTTTGAGTATAACGTTTTTTGTACTTATCAAAATGGAGTGCTTTTTAAATTGGCGTAAACTAGAGACATAGGGCTACAAGTTTTGTGAAGAAATTATGTTTAAATTCGGTCTCTAAGGATATCAATTGTTGGATTGAAGTTGAGAATAGAATATTGTTTCAGTATAAGAGCAGTCCAAAAATGTTTGGAGTATAACTTTTGGATTTCTGAACCAAATTGAATAATTTTGTTGTCGTTAGAAACTTAAGATAATGGGGAACATTTTTCTAGAAGAAAATATTATCAAATTTCTTCTTTTGGCTGATCATAAAGATCATGGAAAATGGACCCGAAAGTATGGATTTTGAAGGGGTTATAGTTCAATTTTAACATTTTTGATTATTGAAGCCTTATTAATTTCCTTTAAATGTTATTTAAATAAGAACTTGGTTTGTTATAGGAAACCAAACAAGCCCTATCTGAGAACAAAAGCAAAGACAACATTGAACTTCGATTGTCAAGCAAAATTAGGTAGGCAATGTATTTATAGTTATTGTGTAATTAGGCAAATTCTTGCCTATGAGTATATATGTCTAAATTGCTTGATTTTTGAATTGTTATGAAGATTGATAATGCATGATGAATTGTGATTATGTTATACTTTGAAAGAGGTTATAACATTTTGAATTAAATAAGAAAAAGCGTGATAGTATGAGCATATGATAAAACGAATATATGCTTTTGTTTGGGCGAGAGTAGAACCATTCTGTTCGTCACGTGCACGTTGACAAGAGCCTTCTCTTGGCTACCCGCTTGTGGCATATGAGCTCCAAAATTGGACTCATTCTGTTTATGGGGTAAACTTCGGTTTCTCCATTCTGTTTCCATAGAACCCTCGAGCCAATTATTTGTGCATTACACAATTGAACTGTCAAGTATGATGCATGTTTTGATGGATGAGTCTTTATGATATGTTCTATGTGATGACATTTAAATTATGAAATTTTGAACTTAAAGTGTGGATGATAGAATTGCTAGATTAAATGGGATATATATATATATATATATATATATGCATACTTTATCATATTTATATATATATGTGTGTGCCTGAATTGTATGGCTCGTTGCCAATAGTTATAAATATATTAGCCACTGAGTTGTGTAGCTCACCCCACTATTCCCTCCTCAGGTGCAGAAAGAGACAAATAGCAATCCTTGCATTACATTGTAACTCCAAGATAGTTAGACACTTTTGTAATTAAGTTACTTCAAGAACTTTTTGTATTTTAGAAGCATTTTAAGCATAAGCATTCAATTGTATCACGTGTATTTTATATTTTGTATTTGTATTAAGCCAATGGTGTGGCGTTTGGTATGTAAATAAAGTTTTTCAAACTCTTTTGCATTGATAATGAAATGATATATTGAAGTAGTTTCAGTTGTGTATGTTCACAATTGATTTACTTGCTAAAATGGTTGAGTTGAAGTAATAAGCTTGTTTGATATTTGACTGTTGTGGGCACGTCACCCTTATAGGATGACAGGCTTTGTATGACTCCGGATTGTTGGGCTCTGGAAACGAGGCCCAATAAATTCTCTAGTAAATACCTTCATAAATAAATTTCATAAGAGAATGGATTTATGTAAGGAGAAAAATACAATATAAGATATTGTATAATGCAATAGTATTTCTCCTATAGCGATGCGTAGTACAATGACTTAACTTCAATTGTTCCAATTGAAACAATTAATAAGATTTCATATTAGATACGAAATGATAAGTATTTGAAAGAGTCAAGGTTGATAATTTAAGGATGTACTGCTTTGTTGAAGCATATATTATCCATTAAGTTTAGAACTGAATTGGATAATAAAAGGTTATGAGATATCCAAAGGTTGGATATAATCTTACAGACCTATTGAACAAATTGTTTGTTTCAGTGTATACTTAAAGGAGAATGGTTCTTAAGATAAGTAGTGGGAGTAAGATGAAATTCGAATTAAACTAGAACTAGTGCCTTTGTTGATATATTTAATGTATAGTTGAAAAGTATGAGATGTTGAAAGGTTCACTTTCATGATAAATTCAAAGACTTTTGCTTTAAAGATGATTGTGAATTTATCATGTCTACAAGAAGATTAATGAGAGTATAGTTGTCCTTTTCAATGGGAGTATGTGAAGAAATATTGCTCATAGAGAACAACAATTCTAACTTTTAATTATTGAAAATATAATTGTCCAAAAACTCTTATTGGATAAGAAAGGTAACAACATAATTATGGGAATTAGATCTATAGAGAAAGATTGGAAATTGTTCACCTATTTTAAATCCAATTACGTAGATAATGAGCTAAAGATATTTAGTATTTGAGATATTTTAGCCTTATGAAGTATTAAACATATCCATTATGCTATGTATGAGTTGATATTTGAGTTCAAGAAGACAAGGATATTTACTTTAGAAGTAAATCCTAATTAAGGTTTATTTTACTTAGGACAATATTATTTTAATATTGAAAAGGTTCCAATGTAGCAATGGTTGCTAATTAAGTCATAATACCTTTTTCTTTTAATGGAAATGACTAATTGGATCAATAAGTTCTTTATTGAACTTGATATAGTTCTTTGCATTGTTCAAAACAGTAATGTACTATGGAACATTAAAGTCGTTGGACATATAAAAGGAGCTAAGGTCTCATCAAAGATCCAAAGATGTATTTAGGCAAATTCTCTTAATTATGATGATAATTGAGATGGAAGTTGTAAGATTTAAGAAAGTGCTCACTATAGAGAATCTTAGAGAATTCTCTCATTAAGCCACTATCCTAGCAATAGAATAATCATCATATGGTGAAATGGTATGAGATACTTAAACGACATGGCTTAGTGTAAGTGAGAGATTGTTGGTTTATGCCCTACAGCCATCGATTGGTTGTACTTTAGTGACAAAATAATTAATAAAGGCATTCTTTATCTTTATGTATTAATTACATTTGATGTTTTAATACTAAAGGTAAAATCCTTGGAATAATTAATGTGTAGTTGAAATTATGATGAGATCATAACTTTGATATTCAATTTACATTTATGTATTGTTCCTAAATGTTCCTAGTTCTAGTTTCATCAAGATGACATATTATTGAAACAGTAAAACTAGCTCACATTATGTTTCTTTCTTATGAAGAAAGTAATTGATCTTATAAATTAAAGTATGAAGATACTTAAACTAATGTGTAGGTGATTATTAAAGAATAATTCACTGAACCAACCCAATTACAAGAATCCTAAATAAAATATTACTTATATGTTTGTGGATTTTCTTATAATGATGGTTGTATAATTGACATTTAGACTTGAGATTACCAAGGTATCTTGTATGGAAACTACTGTGTTTTGATGCTACTTATGAACTATCCTAGGATAATTTAATCGGTAGTAATTGGATGCAATATGAACTATATAGAGATAGTTAAGTCAATAAAGGATTCGTTACTCTAAAGTAATTAGAAAGAATGATCCACTGTTCTTAAATAGTAATGATTTACAGAATTCTCTGGCTAGAGTGAATTGACATTTGAAAAGGAGTTTTCAAATATCAATTATAAATCAATTATTAATTAGCAAGAACGAACATGATTGGATAAAAAGAGTAGACACTATATACATACTCTGTCTGATTGGAATATTGGATGACAAAAGGATTAGATTACACCTCATAACCATACATGGATAGGTTAAGTCAAACTACTTTGATATTCCTGATATTTAGGTAGTCATGACATATTGCTAAACGTCAATGTTAATATATGATTATAAATTGTTTAATTGGAGAATTAAAAATAAATTAAAAAGAGTTTTAATTTATCTTATTCTAATTGTGAATTAGAATTAAAGTTTATAATCATTACCAATATATTATGAACCTAATAGGTCACACATTAAAGGGCAGCTTGTGAAAGAAAAATCAATTTAATTAAGTTGAACTTAATTATAAAGTTTGAGAAACTTTAAAGAACAAATATAAGATATTTGATTTTATTAAAATTAGGTTAATTTAATTAGCTATAGTATGACTTTAATTATAATTAAAGAAATTAATTTTAATAAAATTACAAAAACTACCATAATGATTTTTCTATTACTAGGAAGAAGAAAAAAAAAAAGCTAGCACTCTTACATTCTTCCTCTCAAAGATGTTAAGCTGCTTTGTGGATATTGTTAGAGGCTGAATAATTAAACAACTCGTGGTTGCCATGTCAAACAAATTTCAAAGGATTTCAATAAGAAAAACAAATTATATATAGTTTCTTATGATCCGCAATAGTGTTTTTATTTAAGTTACTCAATTATTAGAATCCGCTAGTAATCCGTAAAAAATTTATTTTTCGCTATGCCCATGATTCGATCAAAGGTGGATTCTAACAAGTAATTCCTACCTTCAAGCTTTACTAACTCAATGAATATCTGCTATAGAGGTGGAGTAAAAAAAGAACAAAAAATTTGTCAAAATGATGAAACCACCATATTCGTCCTTATTAATTTCAACATTGTTTACGTGGTTATATCTTAGGTGGGATTCGCAGACTACACAGGTGCCACAAAACATTTTCCCTCGTATAAATATTATATAGTTGTTGGGAATTTAGAGAAAGAGAAAATAGAATCACTCAAATGATTTTGTTGTCCAACTAAAGAGCACATAAAATCCACATGTATATCTTGTGAACGTGATTTGACATGAACGACAAACCTTCTCTCCCTACTCGACTATCCTTATATATACTAAAATATGCTAACCTGCTAAGTGCTACGAGCTGTCTTTACATTCACTCTGTTCTCAGTTTTGCGTATTTCTCTGCAGCAAGGAAGTCATCAGTAGAAATATGTACTATCTATCTTTGGTTGCTTATTACGTGTACGTAAATTACTTTAAAGTAATGTATGCTTTGTCTCTACTTCTGTTGTCTTTGTTTTATGTTTACGCACTCCTAGAAAGCATGAAAGATGCAGAAAAGGAAGCAGTTTGGTTGTGGAATCAAGAAGCGACGAACTTGGTGTTCTTACAGTTCGCAGAGAACCATCTACTTCATCACAATCCTAACATGTCCTACTTCAAGGGTCACTTATTGTCCAGGGTTGTCAGAAGATGACTTCAATCCACTGTTTACTTCCTTATTATTAACCTTTTATATCTTCTTGTATGGTAAAATGAGATATGCCTTGCTGATTTCGTCCCCGGTGGAATTAACAACAAGGGTTTCGGCAGTTGGGTCCGGCAAGGTTTGCGGATACTGGCGGATAGTAATTCGGAAAAAGCTCTCTCATCTTTTTTGGTTGTTTCATGTTTAAGTTTTTCCCTTTGTTTCTATGGTTAGTCAATGATTATACGCTCATGAAAATGCCTGTTCGTGTTTGCTTGTAAAAACGTAGAATAAGCGTTTTCGGGTCTCTGCACCGAAGGAACAAGAAAATGCCTGTGGCTGTGAGTTTTATATTTGGTTTTGGTTTGATGGAACCTTCCCTTGCATTGACTAGCTCTTACTGCACTGGCAATTCTTCTCCTCGTGTAATTAAGCCATGAGAACATTTGCAGTTTTTTTAATAAAAATTTTCCATTTTCACTTTCATGTAATCAACGGATAAGCATATTTTCATTTTCATAGAAGTTTAGTTTTCATCGTTATTCTTTATTTTCTAAATAATTGCTGTGTAGTTGAGACTTCAAATATGTTATAAAGACTTGATTGATGTAATTAATAATGGGTCTCATTCGTGAAACGCATTGGTTTAAGATGTTGCTATTTCATTGAACATGATAACTTCACTCATAAATTTAGATAGAAAGAGACTGCAAAAGCAATACGTATAATATAAATTCTAAGTAGCTGCTTGCCAATGTCCTAACTCCTTATCTAAAATGGGCCCAAAAATTGATTATCAGATGGACATGTAGAGTTGTTTGTTGGTCACAGAAGTTGAAAGAAGAAGAAGAAGAAGAAGAAGAAAAGCATTTAATTGTCACAAGGAAAGTACAGCTGAATCTTGCCAACTAATTCCTACGCATAATTGACAGGTTTTTATTTGTGAAAGTTACAGTTGCAGCTGTGACATTAATGCTTCTGACTGATATGCTCCACAGACTTCGTCGTCCACGTAACTAACACTGGCAAACCACACATTCTGTGCTTTGCTTTTTAATGAACAACACCGACAAACGTGGTTAAAACTCAACAACAGAAACTTTCATATTCATGTCATTCCAACATAAAATCCAGATCTTATCTTCAAATTATGAAAGCCGTCTCAATATATGAAAATATTTTGTTTTAGTATCAGATATGAAATACATATATATTATGGCAATTAATTAAACACTCCAATATTGATTTTGTTTTCAGCTCATTAGTTAAAAAGTAACGATTGTATCCATTATTATTATCACTTTTATTTATATCGCATTGACGCATTTTACGAAAGAATATACTAGGTTTTATTTCGAACTTATTCTACTTGTAAGTCCTTCACTAATTTACTGTGCAATACGTCTGCAAATATTTTAAACACTCAAAATATTAGAACTAGAGAACAAGTAATCCATTATAACAAATCATCAATTTCGTTTTTTGCAATAATCTTGCCATCTTCTTTTCAAGAAAAAAAATCTTATCATCTTATTTATAATTACGGCGAAAATCATATGCAGGGCCATAAGTGTGGAATTTGCCATGTAAAAAGAACTAAATAAATTTATTAATATAAAAACGAATTTGATCTTAAACTAAACTTGTGGACCATGTTGTCATTTATACTTATCGATATCAAGTGGGTCTCCATTTAAAAGCAAGCTTAATAAATCCTATATGCTAAAAAAGAGAAGGAAAAAAAATTAGTAGTTAAGACTACAATTGAAAAGAAAACACAAACTATGAGAAAAAAATTTATTACTATTAGAAAATAAACAATTAAATAGTTACTTTTATTTATTAGCATTACTCGTATAGGATGAACATTATTTTTTTAATTTAAATAGGTGATGCATACTATGCATACAATATTTTAGAATTAATTTTATGGTGCGTTGCTTCTAATTTTGATTATTTTTTAAGGATTTAATTCTTAATTTAAAAAATTTTGTCTTAACAAGTTATATTTTTACCCGTATAAGGGGAAAACGCAAAATTGCAAAATAACTTGATCGAATTGAAGCAATTTTGGAAGATTTGAAGCATTAGAGAACATGATACCATTCATGAATCCATGTTAAAGGTCGTGTCAAAATATGGTACACCCTATATGCCCCATGTTGTCCCTTTAGATGAAGAAAATGATACACTACACAATTGTATATGCACCTGCATTGACATTATTATTTTTGAAAGAATTCATAGAGGGCATGATTAGGTTTTTGAATTTTAAAGAAAAGAGTAGGTAGAAAAGAGAATGTTCTTAGCTAAGAAACATCCTAAAGTCACTTTGAAACTATTTTGCATTAATGTTGATTAAGAGTTCAACATTCTTTAAATATAGAGGAAGAATTCAACAACTCTTTGAAGATTCAAGATTCAAGAACATGACTTCTTTGTCTTGCTTTCCTTATAATTTTCATATTGATATTCTTAGCTTAATTATTAACTAATAAAGATATACATTTAAGTAGGAATAACCTAGACTATGATATATTTTCATTAATTCTTTGATTTAATGAAAGTTTTCTAGTTTTCTTATCATTTATTCATATTAAAGGACCAAGAAATAGAAGATTCATAATTTGATTCATGCATCAAGATCAGTGTGAATAAAGAGGGTTAAACATAAGCTATTCGAGAGAAAGCCACCAGATCTTCCTAGGGTAGGGTAAAACCTATTAAATAGAGTCCATAGATTGAACTAAAGTATTTTTTGATTGTCTAGATTTAAAAATGATTTCTATTGATTAGCCATTGAATAGGGATTATTTGTCAAGAGAAAGAATATAATCTAAGTTGGGAACTCTTACTGGCTCAAGAGGTTTGAATATTTCATTAATCAAAGGTAAAATTAAAAATTGTAAAGTCTTAAGGGAATCTGGACTAAATCTAGTTAATTCATAGATTGATATAATATTAATCATTACTTTACAATAGTTTATTAAGATTTTTTATTTGTTTCATTTTTATCCAATCATTTATAATGGACAATTTAGCTTGTTAAGTTTGTGGGTAGTTCACCAATAACCTTTGTAGGATCAACTTATACTTGCTTATGATAGATATAGACATGTCGTATGCTTATGGTAAAATAATAGATCAATAGGTCATTAAAAAAAGATTGATAGCTTTTTTTTGGAAAATTGAAATTGGTAACTCTTAAAAGGATAAAAATTTTATTTCATAATTCAAAGAAAAGTCAGAAAAAACCCAGTGTAGCCTAAACATGAATAAAGATCTAAACCAAGGCAATGAACAAAACCAAAAGTTAAACAAAGTTGATACCTATTACTCTATAGAATTGAGCAAGATCTAATACAACACTAGAATTCAGAAAAAGTAGGGAGATTCAATATTGGCATCTTTAGATATTCGAGCTTAATGCCATTATTTCACTGAGCTTCCCCTTAAGTCCTTTTGAAATAACAATCTCCCTAATCCAATTGAACACCTTTTTATAAAATAGTTGAATATTTTATTTAGTAACTCTAAAGACTCAGTTGGTTTCTTTTCCTCTATATAGCACATGCAAACTAGTTGGAAGCAATTTTAAAGGTTAACTAATATTTTTTTTAGCCTTTTCAAGTTGTATGACCATTTCACAACTTTATCTTGTTACGTTTATCACATGACAGATTGGATTAGGCTTAGACTTTTGTCTATAAACTCAAGGAATACTAACAAATAAAGAATAAATGATTTATAGTTTTAACATCATGATTACAAAAGAAAGCAGTCGGTGTTAATAGACACATAATATGTAATCTTGTTCCTAGTTCTTAGTCTACCTTTAACAGTAACCCAAAAGATTAAAGTCACTTTAGGTAAGCTTTTGGATCCCCAAATCAATGTTTGCCATGGCACTTTGAGATGAGATCCTAAAAAGACTTACATGTATGATCTATTAGTGAATTGATATGAATGATGGTCAAGCCACTTGAAAGAGTCATCTAGCCTTTTATTAGGATTATAATATGACATATTCTCAATTATTTAAAAAATTATAGAGACATGTATTGGATAATGCCCTATATTTCGTTTAATTACTGCTTATAATTTCCTACTTTTAGGAATAATCACTTTCAAATAGTTGAATTGTGTTAGTTTATATAAAGGTCCAAGATAGTCCCAATTGTCAAATGAAAAGGATGTGTTTTTTCATTACCAATTTTAAATTTAAAGAACTTCCATAGTAGTCCCTCATCTTCAACGTTGTCTTAAATGTCCATGAAGTATTGTCTTTGGGTTTGATCTATCAAAAATTCTTCCCTTAAGAAATCTTAAAAGCATCCATTCTATCCATAGAGACTCCTTATCTATATAAAGCTTTCATATCCTCTTGACTAGTAACATCTTGTTCATGGTCCTTATATTCTTGATTCCTAATCCTCATTGGTCTCTTAGTAAAAAAATATCCATCCATTTCATCTTTCCCTTTTTTTACTATGCTTTCTTCTAAAGTCTATAGAAAGTTTTTAATAATCTTTTGCTTTGGTTTAATGATAAGCAGTGAAAGTATTAAGACTTAACATTTTTAAAATTATTATAAAAAAGTATTTATTAATTAAAGTCTGCCCTATAAGACAGGAGTTTGTTATTCCAATGGTCAATTCATTTTTTTAGAGATTCAAGGAGGGGTTGGCAATCTCTAAAAGTTAATTTTATCGTTATGATAGGGACACCTAAGAATTTGAATGGAAGCTGTGCACTTTGGAATCCTGTTTCATAAGTAATATGGATATTTAGAGCTCTAATTGAAACATAAAAGCTACTTTTATATATATTGATGGTAAGCTCTAATAGCTTCTTGAATTCTTTCAAGGGATTTAAATAGACTTGAATTAAGGCCTTGATATCTCTTTATAAAAGCAATAAATCATTTGCAGAAGAAAAGTTGTTTTTTTTAAGTTTATCACATTTATATTGAAACTCGAGAGCTCTTTCTCTCCTAATTTTCGAAACTATTATTCAAGTTAGAACATCCATAAAGAGACCGAATAGATAAGATTATAATGGATCCCCTTGTCTAAAACCCTTAGATTCCAAAATAAAGTCAGTAGACTCTCCATTGATAAGAATATTACAAGAGACCTTTCAGACATATTAGCACACCATATTAAAGAATTAATTTGGTAAACAAAAAGCTCTCAAGAGTGGAAAGAGAAAATTCTAGCTTACAAAGTCAAATGCTTTATAAAAGTCTACTTTTAATACATAACATTTAATTCCTTTGCTTCTATAGTAATTTCTAAATATTTCTTAAACAATTAAGATATTGTCACCTATGTTTCTCCCATAGATGAAGGCCTTTGGCATGGACAGATCAAATCAGTCAATAATAACTTGAGCTATGATGTTAGCAGCTTAAAATTTTACTTTATAGATATGCTTAATTGATTATACATTATTCCATGTTTGGACTCAGTAGAGATTAAGAATTTGAAGATAGGGAATATGTTAAATATGAGAGATCGTCAACTTAGGCCCTATCCTGGAGAACCTCATGTGGAGAAAGCACAAACTATGACACTTAAAGATTATAATTGTTGGACCCTGTTTTTGAAGCCCAAACATTCGAAGACAAAACGGAACCCATCATCTCATAATGGTGGCGTGCCCACAAAAGTTGAACATCAAACAATTTAAAATTTTAAGAGTCACATGCCAAAATCCAATCATATTTCATAAATGAACTCTAAGAGAGTTTATACAAGCTCATTTCAAAAATACAAAATACAAAAATACTAAATACACCTGAATACAATTTAAATGCTTATGCTTAAAATGATTCTAAATTTCAAAATTTCCTAAACTAACTTCATTACAAAAGTCTCTGTTCTTGGCGTTTGCCAAACTTTGCAAGGATCGCAAATTTTCTCCTTCTGCACCTGAGAAGGGAAGCGTGGGGTGAGCTATACAGCTCAATGACTAATATATTTATAGCCATCGGCAACGAGCCACACAATCAAACATACATATACTTCATATATTCACATACATTTAAATATCATCGGGCTAGCAAATCAATCATTCACAATTCAACTTCACCACTCATAGTTTGATATAACATCATTTAAAACATGTCAAGTGTAGTTAATCATCAAATCATAACACTCAATCTTGCATCATAACTCGACATGTCAGAGTGCAAATGCACACATAAATGGCTCGAGAGTTCCGTGGAGCGAAACGGATAAACTGAAGTTTAAACCGTGAACAAAACAAGTCCGATTTCTCAGGATCTCGTAGCCTTCAAGCGGGCATCTAGGAGACGACTATACGTCAACGTGCACGTGACTAACGAAACATTACTCTCTTGCCCAACCACAAACAAATTTATGCTTAATTTAGTTTATCACAAATTTCATATTCTTATACTTTTTCTTCTTTCCATTTAATCAAAATGTCATGATACAAGGCATAGCATAATCATGCTCATAATTCAATTCATAATGTTATGACCTTTTTCAAGGTATAACATGGTCATAATTCATCATACAAAAAGCCATTCGTCTTTCATGGCATGACATGATAATGAATCATCATACGTTTTTCATACAATCACATTCATTCAATTTAAGCAATTTAGCACATATTCCCACATAAGACAATTTACTCATTTCACACAACAATCATAAACATATTATCCACCTAATTTTTACTGAAAATCTAAGCTCAAAATTTCCCTTTCTCTTACTCTTGAGTAAGGTTTTCGTAATTCCCTTCAAATAAACCAATTTCTTTTTTAATCCATATTCAATGAAAGTTCATAAATTTCAAGAATCATAGAAACTGTGACATTTTGTTAAATAAAACATCACTGTTGGCGTTGGTGAGTTATTTATTTGGACAACTTGAGTGTAAGGCTCCAAAGCCCTGGTTTCAAGTGCCTTAACATTAAAAGAAAACTACACAATCTGCAACATTTTATTGATAAAATGTTGTTGAATGTGAACAATTTTCGTGACGTTTAAAAAATGTCACGAAAAGTTTGAAATTTTCATGACGTTTTATGAAAATGTCACAGATTTGTAACACTTTTTGCAATGTTTTTAATTAAAACATCACGAAATAGAAACCGTGATGTTTTGTTGAATGTCGCTGTTGGCGTGGTGGAACTACCTGACCCAAAATTATACCTGACCCTAGATATTAACCCAACCCATCTTCTCCTAAACTAGCCTTTTTCCTTTTTCCCCAATTCTTCTCTTCATTTATGCAAAATCCCTAAAACCACAACTAGAGAAAGTGAAGCAGGCAACGACGGATAGGTAGACAAAGGAGCAAGTGGTGGGAAGTACATGGTAGACACAACACCCCTCGTGTTCTAATTATTGCTTATACAAAAATTTCTATTAAAAACTGTTTGAAATTCTTTTATGTTTTGATTTTTCATGTTCTCTTGATCTTCAAGCAATGAGTTGAAAACTAAATACGAACTCCGACATTTAAAAAGGAGTGTTAAAATTAAAAGCTTTGTTGGTGATCGCCATATTTCACCATCATCATTAGAGCCCTTGATTCTTAGGTTTTCATTTGCAAGGTATTGTTCCCTTTGTTGATTAGTTTTTTTTCTTTGTTTCGTATCTTATCTTTCTACTTGTGCTTGCATTTTCTTATCTCAAAACGATTATGTAACTTAGGGATTCATATCAATCTGCTTGGTTTTAAAATTTTCAGAGATAATTTTGGGTTTTATTTTATTATATCATAGTAACGATGAGATTCGAGAAGTGTTGATTTTGTTCCTCAATTGTTTATATGGGCCATGGTATTCAGTTTGTTTGTAACAATGCTAAGGTAAAGTTCTTTTTTTTAGTCTTTAACGTAGTTCAATTTGGTTTAATTTCAATGCCCTTTCATGGGTTTGTGCCTTTTATGTTTTAAGTTGTTGTTATTAGTTTCTCATGGGTTGACATTTCTTCTATTGTCAATTCCTTTATTAGTGGATATATGAAGCAATTGAGCAACTGATGTCTGCAAAATCTAATTAAAAAAACTTCCTCATTTCCTTGTTTCTTCTTCTAGCCCTTTGAATGATTTAGTTATCGGTTATTACACGCAAATATGACAGATATCGAATTAGTTCTTCAATCAACTCCTTGAGGAAACGTACGTAGTGAAAATGAAAATTTTTTAAGTGCTTTAAGTTGTATAGGAGATGTTTATCTAGAAGCATACAATCATATCTTGGAACCGAAGTGACAAATTGCTCTATAGAAACCAGATGATTGTGACTATCACTAGTTCCTTAACAGTGAATGTTTTTGCAAATATTTCATTTTTGTAGATCCAAATGCCATAAGAATTTTAAGATGAAAAGGAATCCTCGTAAGGTGAAATGGACCAAGGCATATTGTAGGTAAAGCATGGTTTCTTTGATCCATGTTTGTCATTTGAAACTTGTTTATTCATGCAAGCATGGTATTTTGTTTCATCTTACTTCACTCATTATGTATGGTTCTAGGATTCAACCTTTGAGCTTAAGAGGAAACGCAATAGACTGGAGAGATATGACAAAACTCTTGCCGAGAACACTTTGAAGGCCATTAAAAAGATAGATAAAATCAGGTCAGACATGCTTGATAAACATATTGGAAATATGTTTGTTGCCTTTCCACGTTATCTTTCTTTTGAAAGGTTAAGAAATATGATAACTCATAAGTTCTTTAATCTTATGCAGATTGAACACTAATAAGAAGAGAGAACGCATGGAGGCAGCAAAACAGCTAGAACAGAGCATCCATCTAATCAAGGCCCCAGCTGCTCTCTTGAAGGATCCCTCTCTCACTGTCCCAAAGATCCAAGTCAAAGTTCACTAAGCAGTGACAGAGGAGAATCAACAAATGGAAGAGTGATTTTGATTCTTTCTTCACTGGCCAAAATTTTGTGTCTGCTATCTTTTTGGTTGTGGTCTCTGTTGTGTGGATGTATATCTAGTAAATCACAGAACAAGGGATATATATTATTAAGTCTAACCTTTTTTTGTTTCATTTTGAGAATTGCGAGTTTGAAACTTCTAAGTACTTGTAAGGACCGTAATTTTGATCTTATGTTGGAATATTGTACTATTAACATGTGATCCACAAACATTTTCACTGCAAGGGTCAATTCGGCGGGCGTTCGCAGCAGTTTGTTGCCCTCCTCTCAAACTCCCCTTATAGTGGAATATTTGTATTTTAAAAAATAATTATTAAAATTAAAAAATTATTAAATTAAAATGATTTTCAAAAAAATAGAAAAAATAATCATTAAAAATAATATAACTATCTGTGACGTTTTTATATAAATGTCATAGAAAGCAACATTTTGCGATGTCTTAAAAATGTTGCAAAATGTTGCGGAATGTGACTTTCTGTGACTTTTCCAAAAATGTCGTAGAATATTTTCCTTGACGTTTCCAAAAACGTCGTGAAATGTGACTTTTTGTGACGTTTTCAAAAACTTCAAAGAATGTGACTTTTCGTGATGTTTCTAAAAATGTCGCAGAATGTGACTTTCTATGACGTTTCAAAAAGCGTAGCAGAATGTGACTTTCCGTGACGTTTCCAAAAAATATTGCAGAAAAACTAGTCTTTCAGTGATGTTAATTAAAACATTGCAGAATGTCTGTATTTTTTGTGATGTTTTATGGGAAACGTCGCAGAAATCTTTTGTCTACACCACATTTGGCAACGTTATTTGTGACATTTTTTAAAACGTTGCAAATTATATTCTGGGACGTTTGTTGAGATTTTGTGACGCTTTTTAAACTTCACAAATTGTGTTGTTTTCTTATAATATAATTCCTTGGTCCCCAAGATTTAAAAAAAGCAAATCCTGCATCCTTGACAACTTATTTCTTACTTCCATTAAAACTCTTGAAGGGCTATTATGGTGAATCTTATTCATTTTTTTAATTCCTCCTTTATCCACTACATCTTTATAT
>JAOTIZ010000007.1:7129705-7140042 GCA_027123425.1 Erythroxylum panamense | reverse complement strand
AAAAATATTATCTTTTCTATCTCTCTTATTCTCTTCTAGTCTCGACGTTCTTAACTCGCTTACTCGTAGAGAAGAAATAGAGGAGGTCAGCCACCTCAAATTGGCTCACACCTATCAGACTGCTTAGCGAAACATGGCTCCTCCCATCTCCAGCAATGGAAGCTTTGGGAGACACCTGATTCAATGCTCCAATCTCTTTTGTTGTTTGACGCGGGTCCTAGTGCGTTATTGCGCCCTTAAGCTGGTTTACTTCCCTTGTTTACCCTAACCAACTTAATCAAGGAAATTCACTTTCATTCCCTAAACCCATAAAATATTTAGCCTATACATAGTCTTAATATCACTGGGAGAACCTGTTTATGTTAGGACACGTTCCGACAATAGCTTTTTAAATAATGCAACTTTGTTATTCAAGTGAAGAGCAATTTCATGTTACCATTAGCTCAAATTCAAGAGCAAATCTATAAATTTCAGTTAAGAAAAGTATGATAAATCAATAAATTTTATATTATTATTGGTAAAATTCTAAACATGAAATTTTAGCTATTTTAGGGTACATTGTAAAATATCTAATAAGTTTGATATTATCAAATGGAATTAAGATGTTAATATTTGAGTTACGACTTAAATTAATATAGATAAACTCGTTTATCATTAATTTTTAATTTTAAAATGCAATCTTAGTGATTTGTCAATAATTATCACATAAAACAATATGAAATTCAACAATAAGAGTTTACTCTTGATTGTTACTATTGAAACGGAGTAAATTTGGCTTTACATATAATGTCTATATTTAAGATGATTGGATTTAAATTTAAAATGTGACATTGGCTTTCTTTTTAATTTAGTGTATGTACTTCACCCTTCTTTTCATTGAGTTCTTACAATTCAAAAGCTTTAGTTTTTTGTTTCATCATTTAAAATTTTAATATGATGTGAACCTTTCATCTTTCATAGTTTTAATGAAAATTTTTGGATCATGCGAAGTTCTAACTCATAGTTTTGATGATAACAAAACATGTTATTATTGATTTTTCTATCTTTGGTAATATTAATATGTTAATATATAAAAAATCAAGTTCAATAGAAGCTTAAAATGAGAAAAGGAGCCAATTAAATCATTTGAGCAATCAAATGATAAAGAAAATAAATAAACTAGAGCACACTTGGAATTTAAAAGAGTTAAGAGAATTTAAGTAAAGAATCAAGAATAAGGATAAATTAAACATATCATCATTTAATCCTTCTTATAACTTTATCTTGGTCATTTCAATAAATTAAGGACTCAATCATTACTTAATCTTTTACATATAGGTCATAATATATAGTTATTTTCATAATCAAGGGAAATTTTGTTTTAATCTTTAAAGAAATCCCTTGATCTTCAAACAAACTTTTAGAGAACTTTTGAAATGGTTTCAATCAAAAAAATGTGTTCTTATCCTTAAAAGAACTTAATAAGTTTGAAAAACTTGTTTTAGGTGCATAATCAACCAATCTACGTCAATGGCTGATTATTGTTAAATTTTTGGGTACATTAGTCGATCAATGTAGATGAATG
Source organism: Erythroxylum panamense (assembly GCA_027123425.1). Taxonomy (NCBI): domain Eukaryota; kingdom Viridiplantae; phylum Streptophyta; class Magnoliopsida; order Malpighiales; family Erythroxylaceae; genus Erythroxylum; species Erythroxylum panamense. Next base: position 7,138,478 of record JAOTIZ010000007.1, on the reverse strand, counting down.
GTCAACTATATAGATGAGTGGTCGACTAATGTGGTTCAATAACATGGATCATGAGTTTGTAAATATATTGGTTGACCAATTTGGTATATTAGTCAATCAATATAATAGAATGGTCAACAAATACTACAATTACTAATATAAATTAGATCATTTGTGACTTTTTAGAGGATATTATGCATACTAAAGAGTTGATAAGAGTCTTAAGAAGCTAAAGAATGCTTATGTGCATGACATAACATATAGTGAGCCTTTATTCATCAGTGTGAACAAGAGATAGATGTTTTGAGTTATATAATTGTGCAATTGGTGAAATTACTTGGGATAACTATTATGAGGGTTCCTTTTGACTTTGAATAAGATTTGTAAATATTTATTCTTCATCTATGGTAAAGAAGTTTTGTATGGACAATTTTTCTTCACCTATTGAAGAAAGAAGATAGTGAGACCTATGTAAAGCTTGAGGAGTTGATACCGAGCAATAGTTGTTTCTTAACTAAAGAGTTGATAAGAGTCTAAAGAGGCTAAAGAACATTAGTGTGAACAAGAGATAGATATTTTGAGTTATATAATTATGCAATTGGTGAAATTACTTGAGATACATATTATGAGGGTTCCTTTTGACTTTGAATAAGATTTGTAAATATTTATTCTTCATATATGGTAAAGAAATTTTGTATGGACAATTTCTCTTCACCTATTGAAGAAAGAAGATAGTGAATCCTAAGTAAAACTTGAGGGGTGGATATCGAGGAAGAGTTATTTAATTGAACCATTATAAATAGATTTTTTATCTCTTTAATTATTATTCTAGTCCCTTGGTGATTATTATATATAAATTTTTCATAATCATTGATTACAATAAACAATTTCATTTACTAGTTTTCAAATAAGGTAAAAAGTGAACATACACAATTCAACCCCATTTATGTACCACTTACAAACCAATAACTGGTCAGAGAAAGTGTCACTCATTGCATATATATATTTCTAGCAAAATTTGAGAAAAATATCACTATAGTACAATTTGATTCACTTTTTACCTAAGATAGTCAATATATAGGTAGACTCACTTTCTTTAGAGGTGAAAATTATATTTATTAGAAAACTAGGATGATATACCTTCCTTTAGCCAAAAGGGTTTCTTTTTTAGGAATTATAAAGAATGGTCCTTATGTCCAATGAGAACTATAGTTGTAGATAAATTGGACGTTAAGATATCAAAGGATAGAAATGAGTAAAGAGATAATGATAAGAAACTCATATTGTAAAATAGCAAATTAGTGCATATTTTATTTTGCAATCCTAGTATAAATGAATTCACTAAGGTGTCTATATGTGAAATTGCCCACAAAATATGGCATACACTTTAAATCACACATAAGGGAACTACTCAAGTAAAGGAGAGCAAAATGAGCTTATTAGTGCATCAATATAAGATATTTCACATATAGAAAAAAAAAAGTCAATTTAAAATATGAATGCTCACTTCATTTATATCATTAATTCTCTTAAAGTCTTAGCAATAAATGTACTAATCTTAAATTACTGGAAAAGCTAGTTGGATCACTCCTCACATATAAGATGCAGATGAATCAATTGCATAAAAAGGAAATGGCTCCAACAAGAAGAGATGTAGAGTTAAATCTCCATGGATGAAAAAAGAAGACGATAAGGATACCTCCACATATGAGAGTGATAAGGATGGTATCAAGTTAATCATAAAGAAATTCTTGAAAAAGAAGAGGGGTAAACAATTGAAGAAGAAGAATTATAAAGCATTAAAGGCCACATAAGATGACATTACTAGTTTGGCAAGTAAGGAATCCAAAAATATGTTAACTAATGTGCTTGAAATATGTACATACTTTCTTAAATATTTGTCTTATTATTCATATCAATTCACCTTGTTTTACTTAATTTTTGATATATTTTCAAGTAATTGTGCTTATTTAACTTTGGAATTAGATTTATTAAAAATTAGAGGCTATTTTATATGTAAATATGGAGAAAATCATAATTCTTAGAAGAGTAAAATTTGGGTTGTGTGCCAACTCATGTCTAATATAGATTAAGTGTAGGAAGAGACACAACTTGAGGAGAAACAATTTAATGTTGAAGAAATATAAAGAGTTACATGATCCAAGCCATAGTTGTGTCTCATAAAAAACAAATAGACCTATAGTATTGGGCATGAACATGCAGAAACCATATATCTCCCCTAAAAGAAATAAGAATATTCATGCATAGGTTATGAACAAATGGTAGACTATATCCCAAGGAGTTAAAATGTATTTAAAGTGAAAGCCTAATTTTTGGAATATTTTAAAAGGCTTTATATATCTTAATATATTTTCTCTCTAAATTTAGGGTAGGTTGTTGGGAGGTTGACAAATGCTCAGAACTCAATTATAAAGATATTTTGTATTAGAAAATCAAGATCTGAATTCCTTTCAATTAATTAAGTTATCAACATTATCATAATTTTTATTTATGACCATTTTCGTTATAATTTCTTTTGTTTTATTAACTACTTTTATAGTCTTGAACATGATTCTTGGCTAAATATTTTCTATATTTAGGTAGAGAAAATCCTAGGATTTATCTTTGAATGGATTACTTTGATTTGAATATGAAATGAAATATATTTATGTGAGCTACCTTTAATCAATTTTAATATAAGGTTTATTGTGCTGGCAATTAAATCTGACCTAAATTAGCTTATAGACACACCTTAAGGGAGCTACTTTTGAGTAGACCATGACTTAGATAAAAGGGGTTGAATAGAGTATTAAAGATAGACTTACCTGATCTCTCTAGTGTTCAGTTGAAACCTTTCATTGAATTTCAACGTATGTTAATGCACTAAAAGAGGTGATAGCTTGATAGAGATGTCAATTTACCAATTGGAGAGTAAATAGTTTTAATTAAAGAGAGTATAATTTTTGCTCCTAGAAAATTCTGTCGATCTAGGTGATGTATCCATCCGAATTAATCAAATCATGAAATCAAGGTTATACTAAGGGAACTACTTACTTAAATATTTATTTATGATTGACTTCTTTACTTGATATCTACTTTGTCTTTTATTTTCTAGATCCACATTCCTTTTTTAAGGGATCAACACCTATTTACTATTGTCTTCCTTATTAACGGTCGATGCCTTACCTTATTTATGGATAATATATTTGTGATAGAGAAAACTTAAGTAAAGAACATACCCATTAATGACAAATGTATGGTTGATAGACAATAATGATGACCTACTCTCTTTCTCATATTCTTATGATGATAATGATGATTGCGATATTGCATCTTTCATATGATGAGTTAGTTGAATGCTTAGAGCTTTGAGCATAAAAAGGAAGAAAGTATCTTCAAGTATAAAGAGGTTCAATAACTCTTTAATGCAAGGTTGATTAGGAATGAGAAATCAAAAAGTGATATAAATGACATGATAGAATCAAAAAGTATGGTTATTACTAATAATGAAGTGGATAATTTGTTATATGATAATGAGCATTGAAGAAGATCATTACCCTAAAAAAATTACTATGTAACTTCACTCTATATAGTAAAAAATTTGAATAGCATTCTTAAAGCCTAAAAGAGATATAACATTAGGCATGGGATCAAATGCCAAGAAAAATTTTACGAGGGAAATATATTTAAATGAAGAACCTATGCGTAAAGAATCATATGAGCATGGTACATCTTCTAAATGTGTAACAAATTTAAATTCTCATCCATCATCCTTTAGGTCCTAAGAAAAGGAAAAAAAATTATATGCCTCCATATATGGATTGCATTTTTCACCCAGAAGGCATAATATTCAAGATAAAAATAGGCACAATTTTTATTGAAGTCATCTCAAAAGCATATATAACAACCTTCTTATTTCTGTAGGCCTCTTTTTCATCAAAATATGATGAAACAAGCTTACAATTATTATAGGTCTTTATAAGCATAAAGGTATGGCATATGCTCATATTCAACATAGGCCTTATTTCCATCAAAGAAGTATGACATTTTTAATTCATATACAAGAAGTTTTCATCCCAGAAGACTAGCTTTTAATCCCTCACATATCCAAAAGAAAGCATTATATTAGCCCTATTATCCATCAATACCTAGAAATATGTATATGTAATATTCTTATAGGTCGGACTCATATAATTCTTATATTCCTAAATCATATTGAGTGATATTATTTCATTTCTGTGGTAATTATAGGCATATCTTTAAAAAATTTAATTGAAATAATACTTACTAAGTAAACCTAAAAGATATGGGTTGAAAAAGGTTTAACTAAAAAATATATTCACAATATATATCACAATATATATTGTGACTTTGTAACCACAATGATAAACTAATATGACCTGATGGTTGACTAATATGAAGAATGGTTTATCAATATATAGAATGGTTGACTAATGCTACTATTAATTAGTAATCATTGCAATTTTTAGTTTTTATTTCTATCAACTATTAAATATACCACAAATAAGTTATAAGAGGAACCTTAGGCATACATACTAAAGAGTAAGAGCCTTGAGAGGTTAAAGAATGCTTATGTATATGAAATAACATATATTGAGACTTTTTTCATTGGTTTGAGTCAAGAAAGGATGTGTTTGAGTTGTATGGTTATACAATTATTTCCATTACTAAACTTACTTAAGATACATATTGTGAGAGTTCTTCTTGGCCTTGAACAAGATTTATAAAGGGTTACTCTTTAGTTATGACAAAGAAGATGTTATATTGAGAGTTATTCTTCACCCATTAAAGGAAAAAGATAACAAATTTTCAAATGAAGTTTTGGGAGTGAACTTAGAACAAAGGTTATTTAACTAAACTACTATGAATTATCTCTCTTTTCCTATCCTCTTTAATTACTATATATACAAAATTATTATATATAAATTTGTCATATTTTTTCATTAGAATGGACAAATAACTCATTTGAATATGACAACAGTGAAAACACACAATTCATCTCCCTCTTATGTATCATTTGAGGACCAATATAAACATTCTTAATCAGGTTCTTAGTTGACAATAATTTAATGTTAGGAGACCAATTAAAATCAACTTATAAATTTAAAGAATTGAGTTAGAAATATTAAATATATAATCAAATAAAAATAAGCTAAATATGATAGTAAAAATAATTGTCTTTCTATTTACTTTAATATATAAATAAAATTTTATTCAATTCACATTGACTTCTAAATAATTAGACCCTTAAGTATAAATAATTCTTGATGTCTAACTGATGTAGGGTTTAATCATGAGCAACTAATAAGAAATGAATAGATGAATAAAGGTCAATTTAGCAATAGGAGAGAAAGTATCATAATAATCCATAGCATAGGTCTATGCATAACCTTTAATTATAAGTCGTGTTTTAAGTCGAATGACATATCGATCCTAATTAACCTTAATAATAAACACCCACTCACATCCAATGGCCTTCTTTCTAATGGGTAAGTTTATAAAGTCCCACATATGATTATAATCTAAAGCATTCATCTCTTCTATCATATCATTTTGTTAACTAGATGAGATAAGGCTTCGTGAAGATTTTTGAGAGGTTCACAAAACCATGTGAATTTATAAAGGAATAAGATGAAGAAGATAAATGACTATAAGAAACAAAAAAGGAAATAGGATAAGTGTACTAACATTTACCTTTACATGAAACAATTAGAAGCTTTGGATCATGTGTTGTTAGATCTAATGATGATGAAGAGACAGGCAACAAACTTGTATCATGATGATCTCATCTTCTAAAATAGACCAAGCAAATAAGTAGTTTTTGTGATTGTGTAGGAGTATCATGCTCAAAGATGAATTTTGTGGTTTTTTAGGTGATCTTGTAAACTAATAGATCATTGTCATCCTTTTTAGAAATTGAAGAATTAGGAAAGAAAGGAATGGGTTCCATGAAGGACACGTCAATTGCATAAGATATTTGTTTAAAGTAGGAAAGTAGTGCCGATATCCTTTTTATAGGTGACAGTATCTCAAAAAGGCATATTTTAAAGATTTAGGATCTAACTTAGTAACTTAGTACAAATACTACATACAAAACAAGCACTACAAAAAATTCTTTGAGGAATAGGAAATAAGGTTTAGTGTGAAAAGGAACATTATAAGGAATCTTACCAAAAAGAACATACAAAGGCAAAATATTGATTAAAAAATAGGTTAGGGAGATAGCATCATCCTAAAATGGTTTAGGATATGTGTCTAAAATAAGAGTGTTCTAACAAGTTCAAGAAGATGTCAATTTTTTCTTTCAACATCTTAAATAATTATTAAAATTTAAAAATACCCAATTCACCACCCTCCTAGATGTCATTAGGGACCAACACCTATCTCAAAAGGATTTGTATATAGCTGTGATGATTATTCTCTAAAACTTATTGGTATTAGAACCATTAAGTTGTAAGATGTATGATTATACAATTTGTACTATTCAGAAGGTGAAAAACCTAAAGGACTTAAAAAATATTTTATCTCTAGGATGACCAGATTATCTTGGATATAAAATAGAAATCATCAATAAGATTTTGAACATAATTCTAAATGAGATTGCATTTATGAAGGGAGAGAAAAGAGGTGCAAACTGGTACAAATTAAAGGGAAAGATATTGATAGGAGTATACGCATTAGTTGTTTTAACCTGTCCAAATGAAAGATCTTTAATATTATAGCATCAAAAACTTAAACATATATCTAAATAAGGAATAAAGAGCCTTTCTAAGAAAAAGTTACTCCCTATAATTTTAAAGGTATTATTATCCTTTTATGAGCATTCTATTATAATACGGTGTGAAATTTTAACATATCAAATTCAAGAAATAAAGTTGTTTTTGAATTGGTTCACTTTGATGTGTGACAATAACTATTTTCATCCTTAAGAGTTGCAATGTACTTTTTCTCTTTCATTAATGATTTATTATGGGAGCTGTTAAAAAGAATAAGAGCACTGTTAAGAGTTATATGCCTAGATAAGGCCTTTTAGGAAGAAAATTTTAATATCGTCTATTATATGGTGAATCAAATTCTATCAACTGCAAATAAGTTGAACACACCAACAAAGATATGGACAAGAAGCCGGTAGATTATTATAACCTCCATGTATTTGTAATATCTTGTGTATTTGATATATAATGATAAAGTTAGATATAAAATTCAAGAAATGCTTACTTTTGGGATGTTCTAATAAAGTGAACTATTATCACGTATAGGATATCATTACCCATAATGTTATTATCAGTAGGGACATCAGCTTTTGTAGAAGATAAATTACAAAGGGAAAAGGAAAAAAACAACAAATTACGAAGAAGTCTGGAGATTGTGATAACGGTGAAAAGGAATTATAATGGAAAACTTCTTTTGAATTCCCATAGTCAGATGTTCAAGAATTAGTTAAGCTATATTTCTCTACAATAGGAAGTTTAATATTCATTATGATTTGTAAAAAATCAAACATTATATATGCAGTATGAGCAGTTAGTCGCTACATGTTAAATCCTGGTAAAAAACATTGGAATGCTACAAAGAGTATCTTAAGATATATTAGGGGAATCTCTGGTGTTGCATTATAATATGGAGGATCAAATTTTGTTGCCAAAGGATTATACATGTGATCTAAATATAAGAAAATCCACTACAAGATATGTTCATACTTACTAGCAAGGTTGTAAGCAGAGTTTCAAAGCTATAAATTATCAATAACAACAATGAAATATATAATAGACACGAAATTGATGTTGGAAGAACTCAAGTACATACAATAAAATGTTTTAGTATTTTGTGATAGTTATAGTGCTTTGAATCTAAAAAGGAATCTAACGTTTCATTTAAAAACCAAGCATATATAAGTTTAGTTTCATTTTAACCGTGAGAAAGTAAAAGAAGGAACTATGGACATGCAAAAGGTTCATACCAAAGACAATATAACATATTTTATGACAAAAAGAGATAAAAATGACAAGTTTATTTGGTGTCAATCTTTATTCGATATGATGAAAATGTAAGAAACATGATAACAAAAAGGTGATGTGAAGATTGATTGATTCTTAATCAAATTTTTAAGTAGAAAATTGTTAGAAGAATCTAGATATTACTCACAATATCTAGATATTATTCAAATTAGAAGAATCTAAATATTATTTACAAAATATCTAGGTAAAGAAATAATTTATGATACAAAAATAAATATTAGATTGTGTGGTGAATATATCAAATTAAACTATATGGTTGCAATTAGCTTTATCCATCTATAAACACTCATCCTGCTTATTTTAAGGTCAAAAAATAAAATTTAAACATCAAAGTAAAGAGTTACCGAGGATTCCAATTTTGTCAGTTCTAAGTTATAAATTAATATTTATAACTTATAATTAAAGGATATTTGTATTATAACTCTGTTTTATTCAAAATAATATTTTGTATATTTTATTTCTTATAATCTTTATTAAGGGGTCAATTAGCTCTACTTCTATTTTTCTGTTGCAGTTTTCAGTTTTTAGTTTTCGTTTTCGTTTTTAGTTTTTTGTTTCTGTTTTTCTTTCAAATAAAAAAACATGTTTGGTTGTTAATGTTAATGTAGCTGTATTTTTATCACTGATAATAATTAAATTTTAGATAAAACTTAAATATAAATTATTTTTAATTAAATAAATTTATGTAATCTCTTATATTATATTTATTAACAAATTATTAATAAAATTATGTTATTTTAATAAAATAAATAATT
>JAOTIZ010000007.1:7103879-7114140 GCA_027123425.1 Erythroxylum panamense | reverse complement strand
AATTTCATCAAATTTCCTTAAATTCATTCTCATTCTCACCAATTCTTTCTCACTTTAAATTCATTTTAATATTTCCATTTTTCATCAAAAGTTTGGGGTCCAACACGTAACTTGGAGGTACAACTAGACCAACTGACAACAATAGTAGCTAAAAGGCAAACGAGGAATATAAAAATATAGAACAAAACCCTAATGAGCATGTGAAGGAAATCATAATTAGAAGCATGAAGGAGTTAGAAGCAGATGCCATACCCTAACGTAAAGAGGAGGCTTGCGATAAGAGTCAACAGAAAACAAAAAATGTAGAGACTCCTCCTTTAGTAAAGGCATAGCCCACCACACCATACCCATCAAAGTTAAAGAAGGATTGAATGGACGAGAAATTTGGGCTATTCCTTGAGTTATTTAGATAACTATATTAATCTACCACTTGTTAAGGTTCTAGTACAGATGCCCAAGTATGTAAAATTTCTAAAAGAGCTACTATTTAACAAGAAGCAGTTTGAGGAATTGCTACCATACAACTAAATAAGGAATGTTCAATGATCCTAAAAAGCAAGTTACTAGAGAAACTTAAGGATCCAGAGAGTTTTACTATGCCTTTTATAGACGGAAGTAATTTCTTCTATAACTCATTTTTCCAATCTGATAACCAAGTTTAGAATTATTATACTAACTTTATTCATGGATGGGATAATCAATTTTTTTAAAATATATAAACATTAAATGAAAAGTGAAAAGATAAAGAAATAAATAAAAAGAAACTAATTATAAAAAAATATGTACAAAACACCAATTAAAATCAATAACAAAAATTAAAGCACCGCACTCCCTGATAATAGCGTCAAAATTGGCGTAGCTCATCATAACACTGCTCAAAATAACTAGACCTATAACTATAGTAGTAGTGAGTCTTGGTCGATCCCACAGAAAGTTTGTGTAAAGGCATGTGTTGTACTTTATCTTTTGCATAAAATCTTGAAATATTAAATGGTTTGCTTTAAAACTGCTAAGTCCTAGTCGTGGTTAAATAGGCATGCTTAGAAGGGTTAGTAGCTGCTTTTGTAATTAGAAACTAAAGTGTCTTTTTTAATTAGGCACTTCGATGTCTTATGATTCCAAACACTTTTTTGTCTTCTGTTTCAGAGACTTAGGTCTCTTCTGTTTCAGATACTAATCACGGTATCTTCTGTTCTGGTCCCGTTATCCACTTCTATAAAAAGGGTCAGTAATCTAACTTGTTTTATATTTTGATACATATTCAGTTTTGATATAAGTAAATTCTGTTCTTATATAAAAGATAAGTTCTGATATGCTACAAAATAAGTTTTGTTCTAATATAAGTCATCCTTTGATCTGAAAGGATTATATCCTATTCTAATATTTGTATAATCTATTTTGATATTTATGAGTTTTGTTCTGATGCAAGAATGTTCTATATTGATTTATGAATGATATTTTGTTTTGAGACATAATGTTTGGATTACTCTATATGATGATCTGTATATATGAATGGTAGATGACTGTTAGAAATAGTTGCCATTATGCATTATGTTTAGTTACCCCCACTAAGTTATATGCTAAGCACGGTGGTTTTGCCTCGGTGTGGGTTCTGATAAGAAGGTTTGAGATTGGGATAAAGACAACCGTAATGGCCAAGAAGAATATGTTTTGTTCTAAAAATGTTCAGTTTATTTTTGAGTTGTATTTCAATGTAATGAGATATATTGTATTTTGATGTAAATGGTATGTAATAACCTTAAAGCAAGTTGGCTTTTGAATTTATGACATGTATTTTGTTAAGCACAATATGTATGAAATGTTTTGCTTGTAATATAACATCTAATGATATGTAATGTATGTTTGCTTGAAATTTCGAAAATGAATGTAAGGAATGTTTGGTATGATTTGAAATGTTTCGGTTCTGTTTTATGTGATACTTGCATATCCTCCTAGGGAGTATGTGGGTGTTACATGAGTCCTATACAGGTAGTGCCAAAGAAAAGAGGGATGACAATGGTACCAAACAAGAAAAATGAGTTGACCTTTGAGAACTATTACTGGATAAAGGGTTTGTATCAACTATAGGAAGTTGAATAATGGTACTATTTGACTTATTTTGTTAGTTAGTCAATATTGTTATATCACAAATGCACGGTATAACTGTAGCTAGTACCGATAAGTACAAGTCGATCCTATGAGACATTGAGTACTAGTAATTACCATTATTCTATTATCTAGCCTAAGAATTGATTGTGATTATTAATTAAAGAAAATAAATTTAAGCAATTAAAATAAATGAATAGCACAATTAAGGCAGATAATTATGAAACACTAAGTTAACTATTGATATTAAGTTATTAATATTTAGGTTTCGAATCCCCCTAAATCTTAACATATTGATCTTTTGTTATGCGATTGGTTTGATGATTTGTTGGACCGTGGAGACTCCTGTGGTATTAAGTTTGGTATGTCAACATTAATCCTTCATATGAAATTGTGCCACCAATTGTAAGGAGTGCTAATGATGAGGGCTTTAACTAAGAAAAGCTTTGTATCTCTCCAAAGCTTTATGAAACGCTTCCTCTTCTTTCTATGTGAAGCTCTATATTTGCATCCTCAATTTCTGGTTTTGTATGAAGGAAAGAATCTCAATATAAATACATTCTAAACTTGATCCCACTCCTCAAAAGAATTCACCTCTAATGAGATCATCTATGTCTTTGCTCGATCTCTCATATAGTGTGGAAACTACCTCATCCTAAGCTCATCTTCTATGTGGTGATTCAATGCAAGTGTTTTGATCACCGAAATAAACTCCTTAATGAATGTGATTGTATCTTCACTAAGTGATCCACCAAAAACTGGGAACAACTACATGTTTACTTTGTTAAGATTATAGTTCCCCACCCTTTAACTCGTTGTAATGCATAAAGGACTTGCACTAACTACTAGCAATTGGATTTCCCTTATATGCATCTTCTATGGCTCTTTTTGCTCCAAAATAACAAAGATATCTCTTTGACATACAACCGTCTCTTCTCTTCTTATTGCTCTCATTTACAAATTTGTTTGATTTTATGATCAAATTGAATTAGGAATCTAAGTTGTCACTCTTGGATCCCTTATCTCACATTAACTAACTGAAATAAATGAAAGAAATTAAAAGTAAAAGAAAATAAAAATAAAAATAAACCAAGATTAACACAATTGTGAAATTTAACTCCTCGATAATGGCCCAAAAACTTGATCTATTCTTTATTTTCAAGTATATAGAGTTAATTGTAAAAAATTTACTAAAATTGTTCTGATTCTATAGTATCGATCCCAAAGAGAAATAATCACCAAATCTATTAATCTTATTTTAAAAATAAACTAAATAAATAAATGATTCATTTAAGAGAATGTAATTACTAAATTGAAGAAAATAAAGTAATGAAGAAAGATCAATAAACAAATGTTAGAGCTATATGATTCACTTATATGGAATTGTAATTATCGTATACACTTGATTATCTAGCATGAAATAATAGTTATCCTAGGGTATCTATAGCCTCCATCAAGGCACATAACTATGCCTAATTAGGAAATTACCACCTCTCGATGCATAATTTAACATAATCATACTTGTTAAGCATAGTTAATTAATATGCAATACGCTGAGGCTCTTTAACTTATCCTTTTATGGATGTTTTCCAACTCCTTTATCAAGCTAATTTCTAGCTACTTCATCAAGCTGACCCTAGTGAACTATCCAAACACTAATGAGTTGAATAAAATTATTTAGTATGATCTTAGGCCTAACCATCAATAGAACTAAAAGTCATCTATACGTCTCTACTAGTGCTTAAGATCTAACAAGCACATTCATTAGCATTTCAAGCCTTAGACACCAACAACTTCCTTTCAAGTACTTAAGGATACCAATTTTTTTACAGGAGAATCAAATATATGGATTGTAATCTTATCTTTGATTCAAGTCAAAGAAGAATTCAAAAGTGGAACAATAAATTCTCTCTTATGCTGGTAGATGACAACTTATTAAATTTGTTCTCAATAACCTCTATATCGATTGCATGTGTCATTTATGCATGCCTCAAAAGCTTATCAAGGATGTGGAAAGATTATTAAAGAACTTCTTGTGGTCAAGCAAATCGGATAACACTCTTTAAGCCAAAGTAAGATGGTCTAAGGTTTTTTCTTTCCTAAAGACGGAGGTTTAGAGATCAACTCCATCAGATGCATAAACAAGATGCTCTTGACCAAGCGATTTTGGAAGTTATTTATAGACAATGAGTATATTTAGGTCAGGCTCAGCTCATGAGCCCAACATCCCCATTATCTTGTCCGAACCTTACTTGCTTTACCCTGAATCACATGCGCTGGTCGAGAGCTTTTCCCTTTGGTGCCTGTTATTCATGTTTATTTTCTTTCCATGTTGTGATGAATGTTGTCTTTTTTTGGCTACTCGCGTATCTTTCGGTCTTCCAAGTGCAAAAGGAAAACTCATGAGAACCATTAAATATTAAAATATACAGGAAAGCAAATAAAGGATCCAATTACAGGTTGTGTGGCGATAATTGGGCTGAAGTTCACAAAAGCGTTTCTTAAGGTTTATAAAAGAAGTTGAAACCGAATTCGTGTGAAACAGAGTATCTCCTTGGTAGATAAATCCGGTAGCAAGGTTCCATAGCTGTCTTTGCTCACCTCTGCTTCATCCTTATTTCCTTCGCTCCCATTTCTCAGAACTCTTTACTATATTATCTACTCATTCTTCACTATCACCTATAGTTCCGTTGTATATCATATAAATGACATCAGTACAATAAGTTCCAGAAAACGATTGATCTAATCAAGCGATTAGCGATTTATCACACACCACCAACCCATAAACACACGGTCTTCCTTAATCTGGTTCACCAAAGATGACAAATCAAACTCAGCAGAAAAAAAAATGACCAACTTCAAAGTAGTCATTGGTGTTGAAAAAAAAAAGTCAGTGGTTTCCAGTGACACACAATTCTGTAAACATATATACAAAATGTCACATGAAACTCAAGTGGAATAATCTATTCAAGAAAATAGCATTGGATGGTCTATGTTTTTCCTGGGTTTGCAGCACGAGAGATTAGGCTCAGTTAGGGGGTAGGATAATTGATAAACCTCAAGGTTTTATATGGATGTCTAAGAATACAGACTTGCTACCTTGATTGGTGATCCTTTGGAGAAGATATACATGATTTGTAGTAAAACACAATTCCCTTGAGGCTAACTCTCTTCTTCGTTAACCACATGATGAGCAAAAACAAGGAATGTGAAACTAATCAATGTGCTGAACATCATATTACAATACCAAGATTATGGATGATGATGAGACCAAAATTTGTGACGGGCAGAACCCTAAAGAATCAAAGCTCCACTTATGAAGCAAGGTGTCAGCTCCCACCTGCATCAAGTAGATAAATTACACATTCAGAACTGAAATTAATTATAATTCAAAGTGCCCATCTGTTCTCTGCATACTTGTATCAAGACAAGTGAACATCTTGGCTTGGTGTTACCAAGTTCAAGTACTGAAAGATTCAACTTCAGTTGTCATAGGGTTAGGAAAGACAATAAAGATTGTCAAGCACAAGAACATGAGACCTTTATCAAGCATAACATGAGACCTGTACATTTTTATTAGCTTCCTACAGGAACTATCCCAACTTGCTATCAGTGCAGAGCAAAACTGGGGATGGGGCAGAATTGCAACTCCAAGTCCAAACCAGTATGCATTTAATTTTTCTTCTCAGATGTCTCGATATAATATCTAACGCATCTCAAGGAGAATAGAAAAATCAAAATCAAAATTTTCTTTAGCTCCAGTTGAAGCATCTTGAGCCAAAAATAATAAGACCCATCACATTTACAGATATAACATTCCGCTTCCATTTACTTCACCTCATACCCCCAGCTTTACAATAGGAAATCATAGCATGGCTTTAGCTAACATAAAAGCAATAAATGAGCAATCACTTACCTCTATTTTGACCAGACTGTGCAATCAATTCAGAATTAGATGATTCTGCTTTCATGTTGGCAAGGGATATGGGTGTCAATGGTGGAGAATCAACTTCCTCGGCTTTGCTCAAGGCTTTTGGAGACTCTAAAAGCTTAGAAACATGTACAGTCATTGCCCTCTGACTGCTTGAGGGTATTGAATAGCTTCGAGAGACTAACAAAGGTGGAGTGGGAAGACGTGATGCCCTGTTTTTTGCTAAGGAAGGACTCTTACTTGCACCGGGAGGCTCAGGATTTCTAACCAAAGGTGCAGAGTGCGTGATTGGTACTACAGATTTTGTTGCGTTGGTGGCTAAACCCCCTGGTGGCCTAGGCAGCTCATGAAGCTCACTTATTTTTGGAGATGAAGCGAAGGGAGGGGAAGCACTTGGGGATACTTTCGGAGATGCAGTTGGCTGAGGAACTGGGACACGTGAAAGAACTCCAGGAATTTGTTGAAAGAGTTCATTAGAGGGAATGGGACCACTGGCAAATGAAGCATGTTTTGTTGTATATTGTTTACCAATTATTGGACCAGAAAAAGATTGTTGCTTCATTTTCTTATTGTCAGGTGTATAGGCGTCAAGCCGAAGAACTGGAACTCCTTCAGGTAAACGAGGAGGTAATTGGTTTGAGCCGCTGACACTGTTGATTGCTGCATGCGTCTTGACTAGTGCAAACTCGGATGGATTACCATCACTAGAATCTTTTTCCTGCCTTTTCTGTTCCAAAGGTGAAGAATGCCACAAACTATGGCCAGGTCCACTTAGGTCTGTTGGCCTTGTGAGGGGATATACATTACTTGGTTTTGAAGATAGAGAAGCTTTGGCATCAATAGGTGTTGGAAGAACATATGAATTGGACTTCTGTGGTGTTGACTGCTGTATCTGTCGCAATCTTTCAGCAAACTCAGGCTTTCTATCAGGAAAAATTGGCGCAGAATGACTACCACCCTTATGTTCCCTGACCTGGATATTCTCTTCAACTTTTTTTGAATTCAACTGCAAGTGATAAGAATTGCAACACCATTGAACTTCTGGGTGACAAATAATAAACAGAGCAAACAATCCAAAACAAATTTGTTAACATAATAAAAATCATCAACATTAAAATCTACATCAAAAGTGTTCCATTAGCATCTGTAAGGTTCAGCAAAATGATATGACGTGCATTTCAACGTGGCCATAGATTAATAGAAACAAACCCAAAAAGAAAACTCAAAACCACCATTAAGCAAGCAAGAATCTACCTCCAAATATCCTGCTGTTGAAGTTCGAGGAAAATAAAGATCAACCTCATCCTCCTGATTAATTAGAGATGGATTCATTAGAACAAAATAGTATCCAAATAAACAGTTTTTGGTAGTCCTACTAAGTTTGTTTCCCTATTTTAGATTTCTTACAATAATTTACTGCACTTAAGACCTCTAATCATTGAAAATGGAAAGAAAATCTTTCTATCATCTCCATTAAAGAATTTTGAGCTCTTAACTACATAAAAAAAATTGTTGACACACATCATATTAAAATGAAAGCAGATTATTAGGGAGGGATCGAGTAATGGTTCTATACTTTTAAGTAGAAAATTTAACCCTTTAAATAGAACAGTTGTTTTTTATCTACAAGATCATCTCACAAGTTCATAAATTCAAAGTTTTGAGAAATGCATCTATACTCACTCAGCTCGAGAACAGGAAGAGCATATTTCTTAAACAAGCATTGTCAAGATCCAAAAAGACAACAGCCTACACATTTCATGACCTTAAACTACATTCCTTATGCAAAGAATCTCCTTCCTACTCAGTTTCATGCACAAATCAAAAAATCCTGACAATGCCAAAGATTATGTCAATCAAACTATCAAATTTCTTTCATCAATCCTCGTGTGTTAATACTCCTTAACAAAATGGAGATGCAGAACAGAAAAATGGTCACTTGTTGAATATCACAAGGGTACTACTCTTTCATAAAAATGTTCCCAAAAATTTTTGGGAGGAAGTTGTTCCAACTTCTAC
Source organism: Erythroxylum panamense (assembly GCA_027123425.1). Classification (NCBI taxonomy): domain Eukaryota; kingdom Viridiplantae; phylum Streptophyta; class Magnoliopsida; order Malpighiales; family Erythroxylaceae; genus Erythroxylum; species Erythroxylum panamense. The sequence goes on along the minus strand of JAOTIZ010000007.1, from coordinate 7,106,084 downwards.
CTACTTACATAACAGATTGCTAACTAGAGTTCTTAATTTTCAATTACCAATAAATGGTATTACACAATTCTATCCAAATCTAAGGCCCTCCAATACTCTTGTTCCTAGAACTTTTGGAAGTATAGCCTATGCTCATATTCACCCTCAAAAGAAAGGAAAACTTGATCCTCATGCTTTTAAGTGTGTTTTTGTTGGTTACTCTTCCACCCAAAAGGCATACAAGTGTTTCTATCACAAAACTCACAAATTTTTTGTGTCCATTGATGTTACATTTAATGAAACCAGACCTTTCTTTACTCAACCCTATGTTCAGGGGGGAGAATTTGAATGAAGATAGGACAAGTGACTTATTTTTCCTTGATTTTTCCACTCAAATAGAGTCTGAACCACATTGTTCAGACAAGTCTATTGAACCAAAGGAAGCTCTAATGGAAACAAATGAAGGAAAACCACTCGAAAATTGCAGATTTACACCAAGAAGAGATCTGCCTCTCACCTACAGCATTTACAAGCCCCTGCACAAGCTACTGTTCCAGCATTCCAAACCGATTTGGAACCAACTGATCCAACCGCAAGCTTATCGGACCCTGATACACATACTGATGAGAAGCTTAACTTCAACCCATAGATTGAACCTAGTGATTTAGACCTACCCATTGCCCTCAAAAAAGGTACTAGAACCTACACATAACATCTACCATATTTGTTCATGAAATATCAAAACTTGTCTAAAAACAACAAACCTTGCTCAAATATCTCCATAACATTCCCATTCCAACAAATTTGACCGAGGCACTAGGAGATGAGAAGTGGAGAAGTGCTATGAAAAGTGAATGGATGCACTCCAAAAACATAAAACTTTGGAGCTGGTGGAACTGTTTAAGGATAAAATATTCGTTGGATGCAGGTGGGTGTTTCACAGTCAAGTAGATCTGATGGGACAGTTGAAGGTTACAAGGCGAGGTCGGTTGCCAAAGGTTATACCAAAACCTACTACATAAATTATCTAGAACCATTTGCACCAGTAGCAAAGATGAATACTACTAGGATTTTATTGTCACTAGCTGCCAACTATGGCTCGAACTTACAGCAATCACTACAAGAAATCATATGTTTACCGACAGAAAACAGCGACGGTAAACAGGAGAATTCCTTCGATAATAATAGTTACCGACGGAATAAAACGACGGACAAAGGCATCGTTAATACGGTCGTAGGTAACTATAAAGATGGAGATTTCACTCCGTCGGTAAAATAAATTAACGGAAACTTCACTTTGTCGATAAAATATACCGACGGAAGAAGAACGGTCGGTAATTACCATAAACAATTTACCAACGATTTATGGTATTCCGTCGGTAATTATAGTATTTTTTGTGATGGTCATTCCGTCAGTAATAGAAAATAAGAAAAAAAATTTAAATCTCGACATTAAATTTTATTTGATGATCTTGTGAAAAATGTATAATTTCAACAATTGTGAATTATCTGTGCATAATAAATTTATTTGTTTATATATTTAATTTATTTAAACAGAAAGTTGATTGATAATATAAAGTTAAAATTTTCTTAATTGATAATAAAAACATATAGTGTACATAATAAGTCTTTGTAATTGAAAGTAAATGACTACAACAATGCTAATATCCTGGTGATGGCATTACAATACACGGTTTTATTTAGCCGTTTCTTAGTTCATTGGGAAATTACTAAAACTAACTTGATGTAGTACTAATCAAATATGATAGTCAAGTATCAATCACTTATACAAAAGATTTCAAATTTTATTGTAAAACTAAGTATGAAGATGCCAAGTATAAATGTGTGAAGGATATAGTCGTATGAGGTGAAGTGAACATGAAGTATATCTCTACATATAAATGTGAAGTCATTAACATTAAATATATATTGTTTATTTTACGACAACCATTATGTGACATTTGATTCTAAAGTATATTTCATGTGTATGAAATATTTAAATGTGAATTAAAGAGTATGTCAGGCAGATAAGAGATTAGCCTTCTCAAGGCCACAATGATATATAATTTTTTTAATAACCAAAGATTACATGGTATTTTCTTTATTGACAATTATAAAAAATTATCAAGTGAACCAAGTTGACATCATGCACCTTATATAGAGGGATGGATAATTGAGATTGACTTGAGTCAACAGTTAAGATTAAATGATAATTTATCCCCTATA
>JAOTIZ010000007.1:7089296-7103779 GCA_027123425.1 Erythroxylum panamense | reverse complement strand
GTCGCCAAACCATCTATCCTTTGTACGCAACCTGTTCTTAATCGCCAACCATACGACAAAAGCCGCCCGTGGACTGACCACCTGGTGCCAAACAAGATCAGCCCAGTTGACCTCCACCTGCCTCCCTATACCAACACCATGTGCTGATTTATTTGAAAAAACACCACCAGTAATAGACCATACCTGCTTATCCGGCTCAGGCCCGATCACAAGGCCATGTATGTAGCTATCCAGGACATGACCGAAACGACAGATTGGCCGTTGGCCTCTCCACCGAACCACCCATGCCACCGTTGCCTCTGATGGGAGGCGAGCGCGAAATCCAAACAAGTCGGATCGCCACCAAAGAGGGCTAAGAGCATGCCAGTTGTCGTGCCAGAAACTAACTCCTTCCCCATTCCCAACATGCCACTGAATTAAAGGGTATGTCAACTCACGAACATTCAGCATGCTTTTAAATATCCACGAGTTGTCCACTCGCAGAGGGATGTGCCAAAAACTATGGCAACCAAGGTGATACGTCTGAACCCATTTAACCCACAAAGCTTCCCTATCAGCAAAGAGCCTCCAAATACGCTTCATCATCAACACACGCTGCATTTGAGAAATAGAAATAATTCCCAAACCCCCTTGCTCCTTCGGCAGCACAATCTCACTCCACTTAACTTTTGCCCCTGTGCAATTACCATGCTTACCTGTCCAAAGGAAGGTTTTCAAGATACGCTCCATTTCTTTAATTACCCTTTTTGGAATAGCCACATGGGCCGCCCAATGAATATGCATGCTATTCAGCACCGCAACAATTAAGGTAACTCGCGCCGCAAAAGAGAGAAAACGGTGTTGCTAACCATTACTTGACATTAGTTGTTAATTGAAGAACCGATAGGTGGAAATTGATAACGGTACTCCAAAATAGTGAACTTATAAATTTCAGATTTAGACATAGACTGAATTTATGAGAGAAAACTAGGTTAGTAAAGAACTTAATAGGTTATGCTTGATTGCTAGGCTACGATAGTAGATTACGATTATTGCATAATACTCCTTTGATATGAAAAAGGATCTAAGAAACTCTAAGCTCAATCTTCTATCAATCAGAATTCGCCTCATAATTTGATCCAAGTAAAGTCCATCGAAAACACTAAAAGTGGAACCTTCCTTGAAGCTTACCACATTCCATTCAGATTAGTCCCTAGCAATATTCGCATCTTTGTTTAGCATTGATTTTATTATTTTTTATAGTTAAATTCCTTAATTTAATGCTCCATTCTTATACTACTGCTTAGTCCAATTAATTGAGTAATCCTAGTCTAGTACTTACAATTACTCCATGTGGGACGATATTATACTATACTACTTGAGACCTGTAAACTTGCGGAGTTGCATCAATGCTTAAGGAACAATGTTGGATTATTTTGGCCTACCCATTACAGACATATGGTTATATGATTGATTGATTAATAGATGATCCTTAAGGAATCTGAAAATTATCCTGATTAAGTTAAATAGACTTGAATATTAAAAATTTTTATTCTCTATCAAAGTTTAGAGAAGAAACTTAGGGGAAAACAATATTCCTAATGAGTGTATAGATGGGACTGACCAATTTGGCACGACTCGTCATCCTTCTTTAGGCTTATGGGCCTTAAGTTTACATTAAATTACTCATTATTTGAAAAGGGTAACTTTAATCAATAAATATTTATTCATATAAGAAGGTAGAGTCCTAATCAAAGTCTAATCAAGTTTAATTAAGATATAATTAATCTGTTGAGTTACCTAGTTTTCATTTTAAAATAGAGATGAGAATTATCATTCTACCCTAAGAAAAGGACAATTAGGAGGAATAAGGATCTATATTAGAAGACATATGACAAGTCTTAAGTATAATGCTATACTTATCATGAATTTAAGCATTATTCTTAAGAATGCAAAATGATGCTAATTATGATGTAAATACCATGCATAAAATGTTTATTCTAGATTTTTCCAATATTCACTAGGGTACTTAATTAGGGTCTCTAGTATATAACTATCTTAATGCTTCTTAATGTAGCTTAATTATACAAGTGACAATGATCTTCTTCAATTATGTGACCCCCAAATATGCATGTACGCTAACCCATAAACTCATTCTCTGATACAAATCAACTCCATCTTCACAAATTAACAAAAATTTCTAACAAGAGGCATTTCATCAAACACCTCATATGCATCAACAAATCATCCCAACTTCAAAAAGAAATTTGAGAACTTAACCTTCTAACACTAACATTTCAACCTAAAATGTTGTTACCCATTCACAAAAGACTCAAACATACCAAACAAATAACTCAAACATGCCCCAAAAAATTCAAATTATTAACGGCATATGTACGGGTGGAGGTGGGAAGGAAAACAAAGTCAAATGGTGGGAAAGACCTACCCCTTCCGATGCACCACCACCATTCCACGACACCAACGATAACGGACAACCAACTGACAACGACACACCGGATGAGAAGACGCAGACGTAGCAGGGAGGAGAAGAACAGAGGGGGACTGATTCGGGAGGCTTATAACATTATCAAAACGACGCCGTTTGGTGTTAAACCAAATGACGTCGTTTTCTTCAACTTAATAACGTCCAACCGCAAGCAAACGACGTCGTATAGGTTTTTCAATTTACCGACGGAAATTTCGTCGGTGAATCCCCTCGGTAATATCAAACTACATTCACCCGCCATCAAAATTCCCGCGCTTCTTTTCCGACGGTATAATGACCGCGGCTAAATTATTTTTTCCGTCAATATTTCCAACAAACATGTTAATTCCATCGGTAATTTGTGACGGTGTGATTTCCATCGTTATTTTTCCGTCCCCAATTCCTATTCTCCTTGTAGTGAATATAATTTTAAAAAAACCTTCCTCCATGAAGAACTAGAAGAAATATACATGGAAGTTCCACCCAGATTTAAATCTCAAAAGGGATTGGAGTGCAAATTAAAAAAGGCTCTTTATGGACTAAAACAGTCACCAAGAGCATGGTCTCGGAGATTCATGAAGGCTATGACAGGATTTGGGTATAAGCAAAGTCATGGAGACCGTACCCTGTTTATCAAACATTCAAAAACTGGGGACGTAACAGTATTATTGGTGATGTGGATGGCATCATAGTCACTGAAAATGATGAAGAAATGTTGGTGTTAAAGGAAAAGTTATTCCAAGAATTTGATATCAAAGAGCTGGGAAAGTTGAAATATTTTCTAAGAATCGAGGTTGCACATTCAAGGCAAGGTATATTCATCTCACAATAAAAATATGTGCTGGATTTGTTGAAAGAAACAGGAAAATTAGGGTGCAAAACAGTAGCTACTCCAATTGAGTTCAATCACAGATTGAGTGATGCACCACATGATCAAGCAGTAGATAAAGGAGCTCATCAAAGATTAGTTGGAAAAGCAATACACTCAACACGTACAAGACCAGACATTGCCTTTGTAGTAAGTGAAGTGAGCCAATTTATGCATAACGCCAAAGAAGCAAAATTCAAAGTTGTACACAGAATTCTGCAGTATCTAAAAGTAGTCCAGGAAGAGGAATTTTATTTAAAAGAGGAGAAAGGATTAAGCTGGAAGCCTACACAGATGCAGATTATGCAAGTTCCCTAGTGGACAGAAGATCAACTTCAAGATATTGTGTTTCATGGGAAGAAATCTGGTTTCATGGAAGAGCAAAAAACAGAATGTTGTGGCAAGATCAAGTGCAGAATCATAATTCAGATTCATGGCTTTAGGGATCTATGAGTTGCTTTAGTTAAAAATAGTTCTTGATGACTCAGTTCAATAAAATTACAATGTGATAATAAGTCTGCAATCAATATCGCACACAATCCTGTACAGCATGATAAAACTAAGCATGTGGAAGTTGACAGATTTTATAAAAGAGAAATTGGATAGTGGCCCAATGTGCATGCCCTTCATCTCATCAAAGAAGCAAATAGTTGATGTTTTGACAAAAGGACTATCCAAGACAACCTTTGAAGACTTTATTAGCACGTTGGAAACGAAATATATTCATTCACCAACTTGAGGTGGAGTGTTGGTAGTATGCATTATTAGTTAGCTGTATATTTACGTATAACCTATAATTAGTTGTATGATTCTGTATATTCCTAATTTCTAGGATACATTTTAGGAATATTTCCTGTATATATTCTTGTAAACTATTCAAGTAAAAACAAAATAGAATTATTCTGCTTTTCACAACCCTCCTTTAAATACCTTATAGCACCTGCAGAAGCCTTCATTTCTTCTTATGATGCATATACAACACAAAAAGGTAAAGACCAAAAAGCATGTCACTTTCCCAAAGGTTTCACAACCCATTCAACCTTTCCTTGAGAGAAAAGTCCATATGCTTAAAAGAATGCTACTTTCTTATAATGTTGTCCACCATTTTTCACAATGACCTATCTCAATACTCTTTCACAATGACCTATCTCAATGCTCTTCATCTGCGACAGGACTAGTAATAGCATATGTTGATCTACAACATCTAGATGTTTCTAATTAATTCTCAAACATCATCATTTACAGAAATGTAATTGTGAATTTTTTGTATTTTTGGTATAGATTATTATTATAAATGGGAGGAAAGAAAGAAAAAATGAATAATACATATAACTGCTATCGAATGGAAGTTCAATAATAAGAAAATTTGGTCCTGGCATTGACTTTTTTATGCAAAAGCTTATGCACACCCAATCAATTACATATTCTGCAAACCAACCACCCAACTATGCTGAAGCTTAAACCACGTCCCATAGGTTCTGAAACCACTATCAATGTGATTCAGAACTGATATATTGAAGGAAAGTAAATCACAAACTAATATATTTCATTTACTTTGATAATATATGTGCATCAACTATCAAGTAGTCAAAGAGAACAACCTTACATAAGCGTAGAATTGTTGTACATCTAATTATATGTAATGTGATACAATTTAAATTACTCAAATCAAGCAAATTGCTATACCAGACAAAGAAAGTTACATTTACATAAATCTTTCAACATTTTGAAACAAGAAAGCCATTTGAATTTAAAGCTCATTTTACACCATTCATGAAACATATATCCTACATGCCAAAATAAGAGCTTGATGCAAGTAAAGGCATACATCATTTGTTTTGATAAAGATGATCAACATTAATAGGAAATTTATGAAAGCACAATGAATGGCCGAGATATGACATTGAATTATACTCTATGCAAGTTTGGAACAAGACATAGAAAATGTTGAATAAAGTAATTAGTACCTCTAAAGCTAGAAAATCTCTTAAAGAATTACATCCTCACCTCCATTGAATTTATCGATGTGGAAATAGCATCATGACCCAGCTTAGTTTGTCTGTAATCAAAACTCAATTCCCTGCTTTCATATACATTATCCCCGTTACCACTATCATCTTCACCATCATTTCTACTGTCGTCTTCAAGTCCACTGAACTGGTAATCAATATGTTGCTGTTCTGTGACTAGTCTTACATGAGGTTCTACTGCCTCAAGTGACTTCAGTCCCCTCCGAAAGAAATTCAACTACAATTAAAGCAATAAAGGTAAGAAGAAAAGCGAATATCCATCAAACTAAGTGAAGGAATTATTTTTCAAATCAGTTAAACTGTTTGGTGACTATAAAGGAAACCTGAGCAGCATGGTGTCGTGCAGCTTGTGTCAGAAGACTTCTCAACTGTCCTTGCTTCAGGGATTTCAATCGGAAAATGCACAAGGCTGCCTCATCATCAAACTCATTGTGAGCAGCTTGCAACTGTTTTGGTTTGAAAGATTCACCTTTCCCACTTTTTGACGTTCCTTTTTCCTTTGGTTGTGCCAGCATGTACTCATAAATGCTTCTGAGAAACATTTGATTAATTAGAAGAAATTTACTAACAACAAATAAAAGAAAAGTAACAGAAGACTGCATACCTTTTTTCATCACACTGTCGCTTCATATCCTGCAGCAGAAAGCAAATTGTCAATGAGTAAAACCAGATCCATGGAGCAACTTGAATCCATTATCAATAATTAAAAAGAGCAGCTGACACCACAGGAAACAAAAACTAAGATGTAAGTTCCAAAGTGAAGGACCAAGTTACTGAGAGCAAGAAAGGACCTCCAAATATGGCAATTTATGTATGTGTGCAGGATTGCACTATTGAAAACCAATCAAGGTAAGCTCATTTTCCATTCCTTAACACGTAACAATAAAGAAGCATGATAAAGCAAGGTCCTGACAAAGTGTAATTTCAGTGATGAATACTATGACTAGATCTTATACCCGAAAATATAGCAGATAAGACATTGACCCAAAAGTAGAAATAAGCACAGATTCTACAACATGATATGCACATGCAAACAGTAACAAATAGAAATGCTGAAGATAAAATAGAGCGATGTTGATAAAAAAAGCATCACATAGATTTAGTAGTTTTATAAAACTTTTCTTATTTAACTTTGCTTAGGTTTTTCTTTTTCCTGTTATGCCCTAGGTAGATAATGGATAGGATTTTTCAAGTTAGAAGCTTTGATTTTGTGTTTCCTATTTTATGAAGGTTTCTGCTAGAAAAAAACTAACATAAATAGGACTCTCTTCAGCAAGACAGCAGCCCTCATTTCTGAAATTTGATCCATTAGGTTTTTGTTTAAACCGAAATCATGATACAGACAGAGATATTTGAACTTTTCACTGCATCAATCCTATTCTAGGCCTAATTTGTTGAAACTTAGCTGTCATAAATCTTTCTCTCCATCAAAGATATCAACCTTAAAGTTACAACCATATAAGAGCACTATGACATTATATGCAAGAACATAAAGAACATTTGACAAGTGCGGGACAGTTATCTATTGAATTGCCACTATAACAAAAGGACCTTTTCCCAAGATAGCAACAATAGCGAGGCACAAAAACAAACCTCTACCGTCCTGAGTTCATTGAGAAGTGATTCAGAAGGATTTGTGATTGTGAGGAATACATGAGACCGCTTAAATGACAAAAAGAAAAGATTATTCAGAGGCATTATCACTTAATGATATTGCATTGTTAGCCACAAAAGAAAATCAGATCAACAGGTACTTACATAGCTATCAACAAGTTTTTGAAGTTCAAACTGCACCTTCCCCAGTAAAAACAAAATTTTTCCTGCAGATGTTTATAGTATCAGAGTATATTAAAGCATGGTAATATCATTAGCCATGGTTGCGTAAACACGACCTTAACAGTTCAGATCTCTCTTTCTTTTCCTTTTTTTTTTTCCTACTCTCAACTTTTTGGTGGTTCTGGAAGAAGTCAAGGTGAACATGACCTTTACATATTCTTGCATTGTAAGACTACAAAAATTATCAATGCTCTAAATATATGTACCCCAAGCTCTCTACATAGACAAAATGTTGAGGTAATGATCCATTAGATTTGAAGGCATACACAGAATTGCAAACACAAACGATGGGATTTTTAGTTGAATCACACTCTGAGAGTGAACATACAAGCCGAAGTGAATTTTCATTTTGAAGGTTCATATTTGTCTCTCTACTCCCTTACTACGTGAAGTGACATCTTGATCAGGAAGAACTGAAACGTGATCATACAAGTTTACCAAATACAAATTATATATCATACTCTAAACTAAAAAAGCACCTTAATCACATGTCAAAGTAATACTGGCTTTACTTCCTAACACTACAATGTTGAGATCTCTTCAATCATTGTCAAAAAGTTAACATGATAAACTGAGAAAATGAAGTCTATTGCAATAAAAACAAAGAGGGAAAGCAAGAGCAAAGGGATTAACATCGGTAAGAAGCAAATAATTGTAAGCACTGGAAGGTGGTCATAAAAAAAATAAAAATGATGAGAAGTAACCTGCTAAAGTCAAAGGAAAAATGGATGCTCACAATCTCAGGTTCGGAAAATTCTGTCTGAATCTAACAATTAACTCTATAGCTTATGGGCATCCCTCCTCATCCTACCCTGAATTCAGTGGTTGACCTATGTTGTGTTGGAGGAGTAATTATATAGAAGCCTAGTTTTATGGAAAAAGTGAAATGAATGCAACTTCAATGAAGACAAGTCTGTTAACTTCCAGTGTAATTCTTAGAGTATAAACACCCAGTTATACATCAAGCATATTGCTAGGACAAGATACTACTTTTGATAGACAATTTGCTTACCAGTTTCTTCATCATCATGTAATGCAGTTTTCTCCAAGAGACACGAACCCATTTCCTGTAGTGATTCTGAGAATTCTGCAAGGACAATGCTATCAAACTAAAGTTCATGACAATTTTCCAAGCTTTAGAATGTGCAAATGCAATGATAAAGTATTTTCAAAACAACTACAACATTTTTCATGTACAAGTACACAAATGATATAGGACAGGCAGGGAACACCAATAATATTACTTCAATTTTAGTTTTCTTTTTAAGAACTAGGGCTAATATTATGACAAACAAAACTAGTGGCCATTGAAATAATAGGATACATGTGACTTTTAGACCCAGTAGACTCATGGAGGTGTATGTATGTAATCCTAGAGGAAATTAACAGAAACACCATACTGAAGTAGTGCCATGGAAAATAGTTTAAGGCCAACAAAAAGAATAAGAAAGGGAAAATTTTCCAACCCAAAACTAAATTTTCTGAGGCGATTGGCAGTGGGAATTGACATAGGGATTGAACTCCAGTATTCACATGACTACAGTTCAAATGCACAGTGTACTAGTTATTTTATCTGTCTTATTAATTCTTAGTCTATTTTATTTGCAAAAGGTTTAGAGTTTTGGCAAATGAACCAGTGATGCTTTTATCAAATCAATAATTCGTCAACCCATGAATAGAGAAAGTTCAAGCTCTTGAAATAAATAAAGGTTGCAAACTATAAATTAAGAATGATGTCAACCAGCATAAGGCAGCATCATACTAGAATACAAATGGTAAGTAGACCAGTACCATATGCACTGTTTGCTGTTGCTGCTGCCGCAGAAAGCAAGCTATCATAGCAGTTTCTCATTTCTTGCATGTCCTGTGGAAAAAACAGGGGACAGGAAAAACATTTAATAATGATCCTTAACTACATTTCAGATAAGCTGCAAAGGAATGGGTTCAATGATGCAAAGTGAAGTTTGGTAGGATATTGAGGATTTGTTGTTAAACGCAATGATGCAAAGCAATGGAATGAATGATGCAATTTAACCATAATTACATTACATATAACATTATCTTAGTGGAATATATCATTTGTTCCGCTAACAAATTGGGATCTCAAACATGATTTAAGCTAAAAACAGTTTTTTGTCTTTTTTTTTTTGGGAAAATTAAATCTAGTACACCAAGAAGCAGAAGTGACGTCAATTTGAAATGGTTGTAGCTCCCAAGCTGGTTAATCAAACAGAGGCTACCAGTCTACACCTCATCACAGAAATCAAAATCAGCTCGTTCGTTCACTTGGCAAATTCAGATCAGAAATAACTAAAATAGCAATCAAAAAACGAAAAGACGAATTGAAACCGGCGATCACTTGAATTTTAAATGAATTGTCAATATAAACAAGATGAGAGATTTTTAAAAGAAGTTAATAATTACAAACCAATTAACTCATTATCAGAATATAGTGTATACACATTATCCACACACACATATAGAGAGAGAGAGAGAAGAGAGGATAACCTGAGAAGCTTGAGCGAGCTCATCCAACATAGCAGAAGGGAAAATGTCTCTTTTGTCCTTACCATCATTCTTATGAAGCTTAAATCCTCTAAGCTTAGCCAGCGGTGACTTCATCTCTCTCACTAACCCTAACCAAATCCAACTTCTTCGAATCTCAGCAAATTTAACAACCTCAGCAGAGATTGGAAAATCAGAGGAAAGCTATTTGTTTTAGTCGAATCCGAATCCTACGGATAACAAACAAACAAACAAACAAAAATTCTTTGGTTGAAGTGTGAAATTTTTGAATCAGAGATGGAAAGCAGTTACGACTAATTTCAACGACGGCAACGAAGAAGAAGAAGAAAATTGTGGAATCGAAAAACGACGTCGCAGATCAAAAACGGAAAGAGGAGGAAAAAGCTGGAGATGAAGCAGAGAAGGAAGTTTAAAAGCGCAAGGGAAAGCCTGAAGTTTTGTTACTGCGGGAGAATTGTTTCCTACATGCGAAAGTGAAACTTCAGTCCCTTACCATCTGACACGTGTGACGTTCATGGTAACTTGGTAAATTTAGCAGGTTCAGTAGCTTGACGTGGCAGATAACTGTGTGACACGTCGGCTGTACAGTTGGAAGTGGGTACATGGTCAAAGTCAGAGCTAGCTGACTGGGAAAGAAGCATCAAGCAGCTACATACACTTTCTACTAACCATCTTTTTACTTTGACCACATAATTGAAACGTTGCGTCTTGAGAAACCATTTTCTTTAAATAGGGGCACTCCAGTCAAGTACTTATTTTTAAAAACTAATTAATAAGTCATGCACCACCAACGTATCCTTGCATTCACCATCAAAGATTATCTATTAATATTATGTTAAATTTTATAATATTTAATTAACTAAGGCATTCTATCTAAGCATTAACAATTTATATCTATAACTTAAATATGTACTTAAGTTTAGTGATTGAATCTAGTATAGTCGACTAATTTAGAAACAGTCTTTTTACTAGTTAATGGTAAGGTTGTGTATTATTAGATCTCCCCACATCTCACACCTCAGCGAAATTTATATTAGATTAAGTTCAATATCTAATTTTTCAATAGGGGACCTTAAGCCAATAGACGAGACCGAGATCAAGTATCACAATATTTGATTTGGATCAAAAAATGTTGATAAATGTATTCATTTTTGTAGATGATTTGGTTATGAATTTGAAATCTTGCCTTACTCGTAAATAATTTTAATAGGGATCTACACTTTTGATTAGCAACGTCGCCCTCTGGTAGGGTCCATCACGTTTTCCCCCTCTTTTGGTCTGACCACCATTTTTGAAAATGCTGGAGATTTTTTGGACCAAGATATTTAATTAATTGCCATAAGCTAGCAAGCAAATTCAACATTTGTTTAGTAATTTGACTAATTGGGTTCCGTAACAATTGGAAAATTGACCAACTGCACTTGCATTATGAGTCGAATTATGATATAAAATTATTAAAAGCAATTTTAAAATACGCATTTCATTGCGGTTAGTAAGTTTCCCAATGTTTGTTGTGCTAATTGGACAATGACGATATAAAATAGTTCTAACCCGGCCTCGAAGGTGAAAGTTGAGTGAGAGTTAAGAGTTGGATAAGAAGATAGGTTCAATCCGATGTTGGCTATTTTAAGATAGGGTCTCGTGTTTTCAATATAAGATACAAGGTTGAGGATGATTGTGTCAAAGCTCTACTTATAGATAACAGTCTAAGATAGAGGTGTGTACTAAGGCGTAGGTCTCTCTGCCTCTTTCTTATCAATATGAAAATATAAATACTAAGGACATGGGCATGTCTCAAGTCGTAGGCTATGTTTTGAAAATCAGACCGGACTAGACGGTCTGACTAGTTTGATCAGTAACCGGTCGGTTATTCGGTCTGATTCATCCTTAAAAATAGGTTCTCAATTGAACCAATAAAAATCGGTCAAAATCGATTAATTGACCGATCGGACCGATCCGATTTGATCGGTCCGACCACTAGTTTAATAAAATTTTTATATTTTTATATTTTTATATTTTTTGTATTTTTTAATATTATTAATATTATATATAATTAAATATGATTATTGCATAATTATAACGTCACACCGATTGGGCCGGTGGTTGAACCGGTCAAACCGGTGACCAATAAAACCTCCGATTTAATGACCGGTCTGAATTTCAAAAAACTGGTCGTAGGTCTCTTAAAAACAAAAAAATCAAATTCACAACTAGACATGGTTTATGTATCCTATGCCGTAGATCTCACTAAAAATATTATAATTTTTAAACAATGGTATGGTCTAGCACGCAAGTGTATCTTAAGCTATGTTCATTATCCAAATTCAACACATATCCGATAAACCTATCAAGTTATTCAATAAAATAACAATACAATTTAAATGTTTATCAATAAAAATTATTAAAAATAAAATTTAAAACTTTAAAACAAATTGGTTGCTTGGTTGCCTTCTAACAAAACAAAAGGCTTCTTTAAAAGTCTTATATTTAGACCTCTTTTTCTTTTTTTGACTTTTTAAAGGTTTCAAAGGGTAAATGTCTCCCTTGCTTCTTCAATGCTACTTTTCAAATATCTATTTAAACTTTGACCATTCAACTTGTATTGGCTTTGGTTGTAAATGGACCAAACCATCTGCTTTTAGTTTTCTTAGAAATAATTGGAGGTGAGAATTATAGAATAATGCATGATTGCCGTTTGTAAATTCTTTTAACACGATCTTTCGGTTATGTTATTGCTTAGATTGTTGTTTGTAGATCCTTACATTCAAGTGAAGTATCCTCTTTTAACCTATAATTTTTCATATTAAAGTCTAAGAATTTAGTGGTCAAATATGCTTTATGTTTTAATTTGACCGGTAAATGAGACACTTTTGAAAAAATTATCCTATATGATATCATCTCAAGAGGTCTTTTATATGCAATAATATACTCTCATAAAGCATCATCTAATTTCTTTGCTAATCTTTTGCATAATATTCTAAATTCTTTTCTATAATTCTTTTAATTTCCTATTTGATATTTTAGCTTGGCCACTACTTTGAGGGTAATAAAGGATTCCAATTTCGTGTATGACATCATATTTACTCAGTAATCTATCGAATAATGCATTACAAAGATGTGTTTCCCTATTACTTATGATCCCTAGATGTGCTAAATCAATTGAATATCTTTTTCAAATATTTAAGTGCATTTCTAGAGTTATTAGTTAGTAAATTCAAGAAAGGACTCATGGAATCAATTGCTCACCAATCAAAAAATAAATGAACAAAAATATTTATGAGATGCATTTTATGTTTCTTAGATATATTACATGTCCTCTAACACTCATCATAAAACTACACATATCTATAATCATTCTTAAATATACTTGGCCAAAATGACCTTGTAAATATGCTTGTAAGGTCTTAAATATACTTAGCCAAAATGACCTTGCAAAATTGTACATGAATGTAAGACCTTTGTTGTAGTTCGGTTGGCTCCAAAATGACCTTTTACTTCCTATGAGTGGTAATTATGTGATACCGATTCTATCTCCTCAAGTATGCATCATCTCTTTACTTAATGTATACAAATCCTAAACAAGAATATATATTTCCATCTAAAATCATAGATAAAAAGGATTTTTTTTTCTTTAGGTGATATGACATACCCCTAAAGAGATTCCCAAATATTAAATAGTTAACATAATTAGCTAACCTAGGAGTAGAACCATAAACCTCTGCAAGATTTACTCTTTTATTAGGAAAGGTGTTATTTATGTTTCTTTAGCTCCTCCATGTTTGGATTTTCTTGGTAGGATAAATGATCTTTTATTAAGTTCTCTACTCTCTTTTTTTATCTTTAATCTTTAAGTCGAATTCTTATAGCTATTGCAGTTTCAAATTAAAAACTTTCTTTTAAGTAGCCGTGAAGGGGTTCTCGCTGCGATGAGAACAAAAAGTGACGCCGCGACGTACAACCCAGAAATAAGTTTTTTTCGGGATTTTCTTGCAATGGTTGCCGCGACGAGCTCAAGGGTGAGTCACACGTCGCGATGTACAAAAGGAATGAGCCGCGACGAGAAGGTGCGTTTCAAGTCGCGACGTACAAAAAGGAATGAGTTGCGACGTTTGGTTACTGAAACTCGTCTTCCCCAGTTTTCCTCTGAACATTTTTCTACATTCCTATGTTTATTCTCACATCAATTAACTCAGATCACACTCAAAACAATTCTTCTAACTCATCTTTTTAACTCATCAACACACACATAATTTAAAATCCAATATTCATACTTAAGCATCAACTTCACTTCTACCGATAAACAAAGGACACAATTCATGCATGTACCAGCTTTCTCAAAACCCGAACAGAGTATATACATATCTTCCAATCTAGAGTTCATTCAACACCATTTTAACAATTCTTACTCTCAAATCAATGATCTACTCTATTCAACATCGAAACCAAACTTCTCTAACCTCACATGCATGCATTCATTTCCACTGAAAAACATCATTTACAACAAAAAAACCCAACTTAAACATAACTTACTTGATTCGGCTATGAATTCCAACAAGGAGAACAGATTAAAAACACCAAAAGTCTCACAGTTGACATTCGGATGCTAAGTGTTTTTTTTCACCGAGAAAGTCACTCACAATGCATCAATCCTAACTCAACATCATACCTGTGAATACTTGCACGCCTTACACATGTCGTCACTCTTTCAAGCCATTTGTCACAACTAATTAACCATTTGTCATCTGTCTATTATTGCCAT
>JAOTIZ010000007.1:7072740-7087740 GCA_027123425.1 Erythroxylum panamense | reverse complement strand
AACGAATTGAATAATGTTATGAATAATAATAAGCAATTTCATTTGAAAACAAACTAAATACTAATAAAAAGGAAACAAATAAATAAAAGCAAACTAACCTAATGAAAAACAACAGTGGGCATCGGAATGTGTACCTTAGGAATCAACACGCGTGGAGGAGCAACTGCGGCGAAGTTGAGATGAGATTTGAAGGCGTCTGCTTTCGTTGAGAGAGCGCAGAGAGTGGTCTGTGAGCGTGGGAGGTAAATTCTCAAAACCAGCTTTGAACCCAATGCATGTTAGTTATATTAGTTAAACGACCGAGTTTTGATTTCTTTACCAACTCTTCCTCAACATTTGGTTCACAATAAAATCGTAATATGTATTTGGCCACGTTTTAATTGTACAACGTCTCAATTAGTACATCCTTTCCTCGTCGTTTTAATACATCGCAGAAACTTTAGCCTTTTACTGACGTTTCAAAAACGTCACCATAAGATTATACAATCTGTGACGTTTCCTCAGTCAAATGTCGCAGATTGTCTTCTTTTTTTGTAGTACGATATCCCCTTTTGTGTCTCTCATCTATACATTCCTTGATTGGCCTCTTAATTGCCATTTTATACTGTAAAATTAGGGTGGTGTGATTATAAATAGATAGCAACATAGGTATATATATGACCTTGTATGTCTAGAAATCATGGAGTTATACATTAAAGTTGGCTACATAAGCATATAAGTTTCTACATAGGCTTATAAGTCATAATGACTCCAATTCTTCCATTCTTTGTCTCATTTTCACCTATCTCTTTTTTTCTCTACAAAGGCAAAATAAGACTGAACATTAGTAGAGCTGCACTAAAGATGTGAATTTAGCTCATTTTGGTTCTTTATCCTCTGACTTGAACCTAAACCAAAATATGAACCAAGATAAGTACCTTAAATGCAACATAAAAATTAATCACTAGGCATTAGGGAATAAACAGATAATTAACTGAGAACTTGTTAGGTTCCCTCACAATTAACTTTAATATGTTATCGGGAAAAATCCAAATCAAAACCAAACAGTCATATAAAAAGAGGAATAACTTTCAAAATCATATCAAGAATTGAACATTCAATGTTTTTACTTCTAATTAATCAACAACGATTCCCTTAAAAAATTGAGCAATTTAAGGTAGACTTTGATAATTTGTGTTTTAAAATAATCTCTAGGTACACTTAAATAACTTTCATAAGCAAAGCATTTCATGACTTTACTTATCTTTTCAGTTCTGCACCACTAAAGATTTACATGCTTAACACAAAACTAAGGACTTTTGAAGGTTATAATTATTCAAGTTTTAAATGAAACATAAAAAGTGTTGTCTTACGAGGATCATAGTAGTCACCTAAAAATTATCGTAAACTTTGTTTAAGGTAAATAATAAGATTAATAATTAAAGTTATACTAAAACAAAGACTCAATAACTAAGCAATGGAAACTACAACAGTAAAGTTAATTGATTGATAAATGATGAAAATTAGGAATTACTTCTATCCTTATTTGTTTTCACTTTACCTTTTTGATTTAATCATACTTCATCCTAGATGTATAATGATTATGATTACCCTCTCTCGAGATCTAATCAAGTAATCTCAATTAAAATAGATAGAAATTGAATTATATTCTCTCAATCTATCAAAACTCTCCTTAACTACGTAACTAGATTTGAAACAATCCTATGGATAACTAATAAATAATTAAAATCTCTCTTTAATTGACTATTAATTTGATTTTCATAGCTCTATTGAGGTACCAGCTCTCACTGTTGCAACTTAACGTAAGTGATTCAATCTATTCTTTTGATTCAAATTGAATATAAAATAACAAACATCTCAAGCATATTTCATTAAATAAAGAATGTAAAGTTAAGCAAATAAATCAATAGTAATTCCTAAAAAGGAATTTAGCAATCTATATATGTAATTCTATATAACAATTGAATCGTCATTAATATCCAATAAAAACAAAGAAATAAGGAAAGAGTAGAGAATTGAATTTGTAAGTCTTCTCTTTTTTATCTTGAGATGGAAAATCTATAGCCTTATTCTTGAGATTTTGTCTTTTGATCTCCTTTTTATTTTTTCCAGCTGCTTTTTTGTGTTTTTCTCTTTCTTTTTGAACTCTTGAGCCTTCTATAGTTTTATCTAGGGTTTTCCCACTTGTTTTTGATTAAAAAATAACCCCAAATTATCAAAAATACAAAAATATCGTGACCTGGAAAACCTAGAATTTGCTCCTTACACGATCATGCATACCGTGCATGATCATATATAGCAATGCTCCAACTCTCAAAACGATGGTGCTAGATGCTTTCCAACCTACTGCTTCTTCATACACGATCGTGTAAGACCATCCTCTATCTTTTTCTTCATCTTTTTTTTCACTCTTTCTTGTCTAAATTAAATACCAAACACATCAAACAACCATTGAAATATACAATTAAGATTAAATTCTTACCTTAAACAACAACAATCAAACAAAACACAAAAAACTCTAACATGAACAAAAATCTAAGTCATAAACACATGATTATCATCTAAGAGAACACTAAAAACACATTCTATTACCTAGAAAACATACCATAATTTACACCTATCAGCATCTCCACACTTAAATCTTTGTTTGTCCCTAAGTAAAACAAAAACGACAAAACAAACAAAACATAAAATGCACAAACACTTAATCATGCATGAATACAATAATGGAACGGTGACATCAAATCTCATAAAATTAATTTAGCCATAAACATCAATCACTTAAAAAGTTGTAACACAACTTATTCCATTTATGTTCAAATTTTGTGATTTAAATACATTTATCAACAAAATGTTGGCACTTATTCATACATCTATGACACTTGTAAGAATGCAAATTTTCTAATATACCAATTAAATAGGTAACCCATCACTAAATACCCATTTATGAATTTCAAACATTTAACAAGAAGATCCATAAATTCTATTTTATTGAAAACACCATACTTATCAAGCTTGGTTAGAGTGTCATTCTAGCATTTTCATAGGAAGACAAAATAATTTGTCATGAATGTCCCCAATTACTCATTTATATCACAACTCACAATTGGTTACTATCTCTATTCTTAACCTTTTTTTAATAGGTCAATGAAATAAGAAATTTATTTATCACATTTATATAACATACTTTGTCGTTATTTTTTTTCACATTTTACATACATCACTTCTTCTTAGTCAATCACTCACATAAAAGTCTACTAATGATGTATGCCAATTTAAATTATTTTAGTTATAAGTGCATCCAAACAAGTGTCATAAAATGAAAGACTAAGTACAATATTCTATTAACATGATTATTCACCTAAAAAACACTTAAAACACAAAAATCACAAGCTAATGTTTCTTCATAAATTAAATGATCATGTTCATAAATAAGCTAATTACTTTCAATTTTATACCATTGACACAATGCACACATACCTCCATAAAATATTTACACAATGCTAACCTAACGAAAAACTAACACAATGCAAATAAACTAACAAAATGCAAATGCCTCTACACTTAAACAATACATCGTACTTAATGTGAAAAATGGCATACAAATAACTATAACACTCATAACAAAGATAACAAACAAAAATAAAATGATTAAAAAGACACGAGCTTGAATGCTTATAGGGATTGTGGTGGTAATGGCATCGAAGAAGGAACTTGGACACATTTTGTACTATGAACATCCATCAATTCAACTCACTGAAAAATCATAAAAACAAGGCAACTAATGCATAAATTTTTCTTATAAAGAACCTAAACCATAACATGTTAATTTTAAGGTCACTAGCTTGACAATTTCAACTTAATTTTTTAACTAACCCCTCTTTTAAATGTTAAGGTCCTATGCATGACCACATTAAGACTGACGCTTCTTATGCCCAAAATTTTCCATCTTATGCCACTCATTCTCTTTCTAATTATTTCCATCACTCTCTTTTCTTGTCTTCCAATGGTTTTTAACTCTAGAATGGGTGGTTCCCCAATAGAGGGTATCATAGGGGCTTTCATCCTTACTAATAATTCTTGTTTTAATTTGTCACTCAACTCCTCCTCCTCTAACTCTTTATCATCTTTCACATCTTCAATATCACCCTCTTTTTTTATAGCTCTCTTCTTTATTTTTTAAGCACTCATTAACTATATCAATCTTCATGTAATAGTTTTTGATAGGATAAGGTTGGATAACTATTTGAGCTTACCTCCCCTTACCTTCTATCCAAACTTGTTATTAGTTCTATCATATATAATATTTGGCACTCTTAAGTAATCTCTCCAACCTTATACTTAAATCTTATTTTTCTAATGGTTCTTTGGTTCAAGTCAATAATGAAAATTTTGATAATATCTCATGTCAACTTTCAAAAATCATACTTTACATTTTATTAATAGTGATTTTGTTTCTTTGACACCCCTTGATTTGATTCATTCTGACATTTGAGAACCTATTATTTATGACACTATAGGACATTTGTTATATTATGTGATCTTTGTAAATGATTTGTCTCACTTTACAAACATGGTTCAAACTTAATTTTCTTGCAAATTAAAATTTTACACACTGATAATATCATGAAATATAAATAAAAATCTTTTGCTTATTGTCTTGAGTTATCTAGAGATCTTATTTAGGTACCTCCTAATATAATAAAAAGGTTGAACGAAGGCATAAACATATACTTGATACTATCTGAATTCTTCTTATCTCTTTTTTTTGTCAAAAAATTTTGGGGAAAAGATGCTCTTACAACTGTCTATAATATCAATCATATTCCTATTCTTGTTATAAGTAGTATCTCTCCTTATAAATGCTTATATAATCATGTTCCTAATTATCAAAATCTTAAAATATTTGTTTTCTTCTCATTCAATCACATAACTATACTAAACTAGAACCATAAGTGCGATTATGCTCTTTTTTAAGGTGTAGGATAGAATATAAAAGTTATAGGTATTGGGATTCCTTGTTATAGAAAATTTTGTATCTCTTAACATATAACATATTGGAAACATAAGAAGATTTTATCCCTTTCAAATTTTCATTTTAATGAACCTTATAATAATTTTTTAATCATAATGTACCTCTGTTTTTTACATTTCTCTTGTAGGATCATCTAACAATCCCAATAGTTTGACACAACCTATATTTGATCCCATCATATCTTTACTAACTATAGATCTATTACCTCCTTCAAATGATTCATCTCTATCTATTCATTCATCAAAACCTCTTAGGCATCAACTTGCTCTTTATCGTACCAATCGAGTAAGTCAACCTTGTATTTGTCTTTGATATTTTCATATTTACTCTTCTATTGTATTCCTATATAAACTTCACATATATTGTAAGGCAAGTTCTAACCCTTTATGACAAAAAGTAATGGTAGAAGAATTACAGGCACTTACTACTACCAATACCTAAAAAATGGTTGACTTGTTTTCAGGCAAGTTTACCACTGGCTCCGAATGGGTCTATAAAATTAAGATTCAAGCTAATGGATCAGTTAAGTGATATAAAGTCTAACTAGTTGCTAAAGAATTTATTGAAGAGTATGATATTGACTACGAGGAAATATTTCCTCCTTTAGCTTGTTTAACCTCATTCCACAATCTCATATCAACTGCTACTAGCAAACGTTAATCATTATTTTAAATGGATGTCAAGAACGCCTTCCTTAATAATGATCATACTAAAGTAGTGTACATGTAACTAAGAATGGAAACAAAATTAGGCTTGAGCTTTCTTTAAAGCATGAGTCTAAATTGAAGCTTGATTAGGCTTAAGAGACTTGGCTTGACCCTAAGCCTACTTGAAGCCCAATCCAATATACGTAACTTAGCATAAACTTGAGCCCAATTATACTTTAATAAAAGCACAATTGGACTTAGTCAAGCCTTATTAGGTTAAGTTATACCCCAAAAACTAACACTTTTAAAGAAATATTAAATAGTTGAAAGCTTATTTAGGCTAGATCAAGCCTAAAAGCCCAATCCTTTTGTAAAAATATTAAATATTCCAAAGTTCAATGGGGATAAGTTAGGTCTAAAAATCTAACCCTTTAGAAGTTCTATAAATGAATCAGAGACCTAAATGATTTATTTGTAGCATCATTTTCCTCCTCTTTATTTATTTAATTTTAATAAAAAATTGGAGAATAAACATTTAGCTCCGAAATTCCATATTGAAAGTGAAAAGACAAGGAGGAGAAAAGAGATTATATAAATAAAATATTCAGGTTGTTTCCTCAATTACAAATCTTTCCAAAGGATTAGGATTTTGGATTAACTTTATCCAATTGACCTTTGAGCTTATTGTCCCAAATGTTATTTATTATTAAAGAAATAAGTAGCATTATTTTTATTATAGTTAGGTTTTAAGTTTTGGGTTAGCGCAAGTCTAACCTAAAGCTCAAATAGTTTTATAAACAAAAGTTTGAGTCAATCTTAAAATTTGATTAACATGGTTGAACATGTAACTTCAGGTTAGAATAAGTTAGGCTTAGGCAATTTTTTCATCCTTACATACATCCTCCACCAGGTTACGATCATCCACCGAATATGGTTTTTGACTTATAAAGCCTTGTATTGAATAAAACAAACTTCTCAAGCATGATTTGCCAAATTTATTTCCACTATTGCTCTCTTTGATTTTCAATTACCTTATATGTTCACGCCTTATTCATTCATAAAATGGCTCAAGGATACACTCTTCTTCTACTTGATGTTAATGGTACGATAATAACTAATGATAATACTTATAGTATTTAAACTCCTAAATCATTTTTACATCAATAATTTAAAAGTAATCTGGGGTCTTAAAGTCTCATATAATGGATTCGGCTATTATCTATCATAAGTAAAATATATCATATATCATTTAACTTATCTTTCGGTCAAGCATCACTAAAAACAAGGCTACTACCACTCCTCACAGACCTAATGTTCATCTCTTTGCTACTGTTAGGATTCTCCTCAATGACGGTACTCTTTATCGCTAATTATTTGGTAGTTTTACATACCTCACTTTCTCCATCTTAATATTGCCATACTATTCATATTGTTAGTCAATTCATATCAACACCTCGTACCTCTCATTTCTCTATTGTTCTCTATATCTTCTTATCTCAGAGGTACTATTAATCCTAGAAATTTTTCTTTAATTAAGCATGATTTAAATTATTATGAAGTCTATATGAATTTATTTTATGGAGTTAAATATTATTTTAATGTTGGTAAGATTCTATGACATAGGTTAATTAAATTAAAGTGTTAAGATAGTAAGATTGCATGAAGGGCATTTTTGGAAGACCGCTTAAGGTTTAAAGAACATAAGCTTATAAGAAGGGTAAAATGGACTTTTTGGGCTCATTAAGGGTAAAAAGGAGAAGATGAAGGGTTGGCTTGCATGTGAAGAAGAAAAAAAATGAAATAGAAGAGAGAAGAGGGAGAGAGTGTCATTGGAGAGAAAAGAAAGCAAAGAAAGAAAGCTAAGCTAGGTTTTAATTTTTCTTAGTCTTAAAGAGTGATTTTAAAGTTGTTCAAGAAGGGAAAAAGGAAGAGGAGGATTAGAGCTTCCATTAGAGCCAACAATCTCACTATTTGGTGAAAATTCAAGGTAAGATTATACTTAATCTTTTGGATTTTTGAAAGGGTCTTAGTTCATAAAACTTAAGAAATGTATGGGTTAAGAACTCTAGGATCAATTTTAGTGAATATATCTTGTGGGTCTCTTATTTGAATCCCTACTTAATGGAAATTTTGTCTTTGATAAAAGGAAATCAAATGAGGCAAGAGGAGCAAGAGTAGAGGCATTTTTGAGCAAAGTGTAAGCAAGGAATTCAAGGTGGATTCCATGTTTATGATAGAGTATAAGCCATTAATGTTTTCTTTTGAATCTAGAGAATTAAATGATTTCAATTGTTTTATTAAATGTTGCATGATTGCTATTTGAATGATTTGATAAATCTTTATGTGTTTGGTATATGAATTTTGTTCATGAATTTCGAAATAAAGATGGAAATGCATTGAAACATTTTATGTTATGCCTTGAAAAATGTCATGGCATTTTGTTAGTGTATCGCATTATCGAAAAACAATTCACAGTGAATAAAAAACCCTAGCCGCCCGTGGACGTAGCCATATTATGGTGAACCACGTAAATCTGTATGTTCGTTTTATTTTTCACATTGTTCTTTGATTATTTTGATTGATCTTCCATAAGAACTGGTATCAGAGCTTAGTTCGTATCACAACAATCTAAAAAGATGGAAAGTGCGAAGTTTCAAATTGAGAAATTTGATGGAAATGATTTTGGTTTCTGGAAGATGCAGATGGAAGATTATTTGTATTAGAGAAACCTCCATGAACCCATGTTAGGGATAAAGCCAGAAACCATGAGACAGGAGGTTTGGGATCTGAAAGATCGGTAGGTGTTAAGTTTGATTCGTTTTTCATTGGCGAGAAACGTTGCCTTCAACATCGTTAAGGAGATAACAACTGCAGGAGTACTGAAGGCGCTATCTAACATGTACGAAAAATTGTCAGTTATCAATAAGGTATATCTTATGCATCGTTTTTTCAATCTGGAGATGTCTAAAAGTGGATCTGTCTCATATCATATTAACGAATTTAATATGATTATTAGTTAATTAAGTTCTATTGATATTAATTTTAATGATGAGATTAGAGCCCTGATTTTGATGTCCACTCTACCCAAGTCGTGGGATACTATTGTTTCCGCAATTAGCAGTTCACATAGATCTGAGAAGCTAAAGTTTGATGAAGTCCGAGATGTTGTCTTGAGTGAGAGCATTCGCAAAAAGGGAAATCGGAGATTCGTCTAGTAACGCAATCAGTGTCAAAGGAAGGGGCAGGAGGAAGTCGAAGGGAGGCCATAGTAAACATGGTCGATTGAAATCGAAAGGGCATGGAAAATCTAAAGGCAGAAATGAGGTTTTTTTGTTGAGACTGTGGTAAAAAAGGACATTTTAAGAAGGACTGTCCTACACCTAAGAAGAAGAAAAGTCAGAGGTATAATAAGTCTCATAAAGATGATGATTCTGTATGTTATGCGGAAGACAATGGTCACGCCTTAATTCTTAGTGTGGACAACCCAGTTGACTCCTAGATACTTGATTCCGGTGCATCATTGCAGTCTTCTCCGAGCAGAGAGATATTCCATAATTTCAAATCTGGAAATATTAGGAAGGTGTATCTTGTTGATAACAAAGCCTTGGAGATTGCTAGAAAAGGGGACGTGTGTATACAGACGTCAGGTGGAGGTAGATGGAAGCTGCAGGATGTCAGATATATTCTTGATTTGAAGAAGAATCTTATTTCTATTGGTTAGTTAGATAGCACGGATTACAGGGCAGTGTTCGGGGAGAGTTCCTGGAAAATTATGAAGGGAGCTATGGTGATAGCACGCGGCACAAAATCTGGAACTTTATACAGTACCGCAGGGTGTTCGAATATTGTTGCTATAGTCGATAGTACATCCAGCTCGAGTTTGTGGCATAACAGACTAGGACATATGAGTCAAAAGGGGATGAAAATGCTAGCTTCAAAGGGGTATCTGCAAGGTTTGAAATCTGTTGATTTGGGTTTTTGTGAGAGTCATGTTCTAGGAAAGCAGAAACGGGTTATATTTACAAAGGCTAGCAGAGAACCAAAGGCAGAACGGTTAAAACTAGTACACACAGATGTGTGGGGGCCATCTCCAGTCTCCTCTCTTGGTGGTTCGAGATACTACATCACCTTCATTGATGACTTCAGCAGGAAGGTATGGGTTTACTTTCTAAAACATAAGTCAGATGTGTTTATTACCTTTATGAGGTGGAAGGTTGAAGTTGAAAATCAGACTGGGTTGAAGATTAAATGCTTAAGGTCTGATAATGATGGAGAGTATTATTTTACAAAATTCAAGAAGTTCTGTGTTGATGAGGGAATCAGGTGCACTAGGACAATTCCTGGCAAGACAAGAAAGTATGGGATCGCTGAAAGGATGAATAGAACGTTGAATAAGCGAGCAAGAAGTATGAGGTTACATGCTGGGCTGCTAAAAATGTTTTGGGAAGATGCAGTGAACACAGCAGCATACTTGATAAATAGAGGTCCTTCAACTCCTTTGGGTTTCAAGATGCCAGAAGAGGTTTGGTTAGGTAAAGAGGTCAAGCTTACTCACCTACGGACTTTTGGTTGTGCTGCCTATGTTTATGTTGATCCAGAGAAGAGAGACAAGCTTGATGCAAAGGCTTTGAAGTGCTATTTCATTGGGTATGGTTCGGATCAGTTTGGATACAGATTTTGGGATGACAAGAATAGGAAGATATTGAGACATTGTGATATGACATTTGATGAGAATGTCCTATATAAGGAGAAGTTTGGGGTGCAACCTGAAGATGCAGAAAAAGTGGGACTAAGGTTCTGTTGTCCAAAAATCCAAAAAATATTGTTGCAGAATCAAAACATCAACCAGTCACACCTGAGCTAGTGTTGAGGAGATCTACCAAGATTATCAGGCCACCCGAAAGGTATTCACCATCCTTGCATTATTTATTGTTGACTGATGGAGGAGAACCAAAATCTTTTGATGAGGCATTGCAGGTGAAGGATTCAATCAAGTGGGAGCAAGCCATGGATGATGAGATATGGTCACTTGAGAATAATAATACTTGGGAGTTAACTGAGTTGCTTCAGGGAAGAAAGCTTTGTTGAACAAGTGCGTCTATAGGATAAAGAATGAAACTGATGGTACAGTTAGGTTCAAGGCTCGATTGGTGGTTAAGGGATATTCACAAAGGAAAGGTATTGACTACACTGAAATATTATCTCATGTTGTGAAGTTAACTACAATCAAAATTTTGTTGAGTATTGTTGCAGCAAAGAACTTGCACCTTGAGTAGATGGATGTAAAAACAACATTTTTACATGGGGATCTGGAGGAAGAAATCTACATGCAGCAACTTGAGGGATATGAGGTTCCTGGTAAGGAACACATGGTGTGTAAGCTCAAAAGGAGTTTGTATGGATTGAAGCGGGCTCCAAGACAGTGGTACAAGAAGTTTGACTCCTTCATGTTCAAAAACGGTTATCACAGGAGTGAAAAGGATCAGTGTTGTTACATCAAGAAGTTTACTGACTCCTTTGTTATTTTACTTCTGTATGTGGATGATATGTTGATCGCAGGTTCAAGTATGGAGGAGATAAATAATCTTAAAGGGAGACTATCATCAGAGTTTGAGATGAAAGATTTGGGTGCAACAAAGCAAATTTTAGGGATGAGGATTTCCCGAGACCGGTCTGCTGGAATTCTAAATTTGTCCCAGGAACAATACATTGAGAAGGTGTTGTCTAGGTTCAAAGTTGATGATGCTAAGCCTAGGAGCACGCCTTTGGCTAATCATCTCAAATTGTCAAAGGAGCAATCACCTACTAAGGAACGTGAGCATATGACAAAAGTGTCTTATGCTTCTGCAGTTGGGAGTCTGATGTATGCTATGGTCTGCACTAGGCCTGATATAGCACATGCAGTAGGAGCTGTGAGCAGATACATGTCAGATCCAGGGAAAGAACATTGGGAAGTTGTTAAGAGGCTTCTGAGATACTTGAAAGGAACAGTTAGCACATCACATTGTTATGGGAATGGCAAGGTAGCGCTGGAGGGGTTTTGTTGATGCTGATCTTAGTGGAGATGTGGATTCAAGCAAAAGTACATCAGGTATGTCTACACTATAGATGGCACAGTAGTGAGTTGGATGTCTAAACTCTAGAAGTGTGTTTCTATGTCATCTACAGAGGTTGAATATGTTGCAATAGCTGAAGCTGGTAAGGAGATGATATGGTTGACTGATTACTTGGAAGAGTTAGGCAAGAAGCAGCATGACAAGTTTCTCTTCACTGATAGTCAGAATGCTATACATCCAGTGAAGAATCCAGTTTATCATTTTAGAACTAAGCATATCTGGCGCAGGTACCACTTCACTCGCAGTTTGGTGGAAGAAGGTGAGATGTGTTTGAAGAAGATTGATGGCACTAAGAATCCGGCAAACATGTTGACTAAAGCTGTGGATGCTGCGAAATTGGGGCTATGCAAGGCCTCAGTTGGTCTTCTACCATAACATGGGAGATGTTGCGGCTTGGTGAGTTTATTGGGTACATTGGCATGGAGAATGAAGATGGTTAGGTTGACTGGATCAGTCTCCAAGTGGGAGAATTGTTGAGATATGGAGCCTGATAAATATAGTGAACTTTACACCAGGCTCACGTTCGCAGATCCAACTTTAAAAAAAACCCTAGCATTATATATTTTGTATTATATTCTCTTAGTGTATTGTATTATTGGAAAATAATTTACAGTGAATAAAAAACCCTAACCGCTCGTGGACGTAGCCATATTTTGGTGAACCACGTAAATTTGTATGTTCGTTTTATTTTCCACACTACTCTTTGATTATTGTGATTGATCGTCCATAACAACAAATAAATCAATAATAATAATAATAAATTCAGGGTCCAATAATTCCCCCTAAAGAATTTCGTCCTTGAAATTCTTACCTGAGATATTGAAGAGGTGTGGATACTTCTCCTTCATGGCCTCCAAGGACTCCACGTGGCCTCTTCTGTAGAATGGCTCTTCCATAAGACTTTAACCAACTTTACTTTCTTGTTTCTCAAGACCTTTTCCTTTGAATCTAGAATCTTCACTGGTTGTTCTTCATAAATCAAATCCTCCTTTAATTGAACCTTTGAAGGTTAAACTCTGTGCGAAGGATCGGATCGGTATTTTCTCAATATCGATACATGGAAGACATCGTAAATCTCAGATAATTCCGATGGCAAAGCTAACTTATAGGCTAAAGGCCCAATCATCTCAATGATCTCATAGGGGCTTATGTATCTGGGATTGAGCTTGCCCTTCTTACCAAATTTCAAGACTTCTTTCCATGGAGAGGCTCTAAGAAGCACTTTGTATCCAATTTCAAATTCCATCTCCATTCTACGTGCATTTGTATAGCTCTTCATTTTGTCTTAAGTTGCTTTGAGTCTCTATTTCACCAATTTAATTTTATCAACTGTGACTTATACCAACTCAGGTCCTATAAGTCTCCTTTCACCTTCCTCATCCCAATAAATAGGAGTTCTGCACCTCCTACTATACAAAACCTCATGAGGTGCCATTTGAATTCCTGAGTGGTAGGAATTATTGTAAGCAAATTCGATTAAAGGTAGATGATCATCCTATGAGCCTCTGTAGTCCATAACACAAGCTCTTAACATTGCCTCCAATGTCCAAATTTTCCTCTCTGATTGGCCATTGGTCTGTGGATGGAAAGCTGTGCTAAAGGGTAACTGTTGGCACCCGATCCGGAGACCGGATCCCAACTGGAAAAGCAGAAATGGAAATTGAATTGAACAGACGAAAACGAAAACCAAAGCGAATGAAACGAAACGAACACGAAGCTAATCGAAAATTGAAGCAATCGATAAAGCGAAATGAATACGAAGCGGATACATAAGGTGAAACACAATGCGAATCGGAATCGAATTATCGAATAACAGAAATATGAAACAAATACAGATCGAATACGAATCAAAAACAAAAGCAAAACAGATCGAATCAAAACCGGAAACAAAGCGAAAGCGGCACAAAAATTTAGCAAAACGGATCCGACATCCGATAACACAAACGTGGTAAACAAAACAAATTGGTCGCGTTGGAAACCTTAAGACATTCTCAATCCGGTATGAAATTTTTTTTCTTTCTTTTCCATTTTACTTAATCTCATACAAAGCCATACTCTTTTTCAATTTGGAATTCATCAATTCCATAATCTCAATCCAAAAACTCAAATCATAATATTCGTCTTATACAATTATACAAATCCCATATATTCATATTATTTCTACCAAAATTTCGGCAGCATAACGACTGCTTTTGTAAAAACCCAAAACCTGCAAATGGCAAAAATATACTTCTAAAATTCCCAAACAATCACACAACTATCATAATCCACCGGACCCTCCGTCCGAGATCTCAGCATAAACAAACACACTCCTATATCTAAAACATTTTACTAAGCCTCAATCTTTAATCAGACAAATCCATACACAATCCAATCTATAACTTAATCCAATACATATATCCATAATTCATAATACATTCTCAAAATGAATACACAATACACTTTAATGGCATTGCAAGCCATTTACAATACCTAAAACCCTAATCCAAAATACACAACATTTCTAAATTTCTTAGCAATCACTTAGCTAAACAATTATACCATATGAACACATATAAACGAAAACCTTCATTTTCCTTCACCCGATCTTCTTCTCATCACCTGTGGATGGGAATGAAGGGGGGATGAGCTTATTGCTCGTGGATAATATATTTATAAATCAAATAATAAACAAAAACATTTTCTAAAACTTTTCCCATTGTATAAAAATTCTCACAAGAGAAATCGAAGGCTTATTTTTCAAACTTGTCAATTTATTGAAAAGTCATTCCTAAGCAGTTTCCAAAACCTTTACAGTTGAAAACCTCAATATCTTAGTTCTCGAAACTCCAAAACTTTTCACAAATCAAAATTTACATTGATACATGAATGCATCACATAATAAATGCAGCACGTCATGAACAAGATCAAAATCACATAACACTTCAAATAGTTTGGGTTGGTCCAAAGTGGGACGTACTGCACATTCCCGCAAAGCGGTCCTGTGCAGCCGTGAATAGGACGTACTACACTTTTTCCGCGTAGCGGTCCAGTGTAGCCGTGAAGGGAGTCCGAAATCGGAGATCCAATGCCACTAGCGGGCAGGCGGGTGAAGCCTTTAAACAAATGAGACCAGTGCACTGACTCTACTTATGGGACCGAACCAAATCCATGTAACACACATTCATGCTTGAAAAGCAAATTGCCCGAAGGCAAGTTTCGA
>JAOTIZ010000007.1:7038415-7057161 GCA_027123425.1 Erythroxylum panamense | reverse complement strand
CAGTAGTATGATCACATCATAATTTCCTTCATGCTATGTCATATATCATGGACTTCATTAATTCGATTAAAGATCAACATCAATTCATAACAATGAATATCAAATTAATGAAATATGCCTTTCTTTATTAATTCATAAAGTCTGCACACGACTTTGAATAAAACGCGCTAAAGACGATTGCCTTTAGGGCACAATCTGACAGTACTTTACAAGCATAAGTCGAACTGTATCCTCATACAAGTCGACTTATGAGTACTGTGCATGTGTAAGTCGAGTTACAAAAGTGTAGAAGTCGACTTACACTTACAGAATTAGACAAAGTTGTCTTCTTACAAGTTTTAGATTATCTTTCTAGCTTTCCATCAATATAGAGTATGAAATTTTGGGATATCGGAGTTGAGAGATATATTCTTTATAAGTTAGTAATGCTGCATAGGATGTATACATGACAGCTATAGTAAATGATGAGAATTGGTTGTAAAGGATGAATCAAATGTGTAGAGATTAGGGAGTTTAATGAAACAAAGTAGGTATTCAAATTGATATGAAGTAATATTGCATTAGAAGAGGTGAATTTGGGGAGATTATGAGTGAAAGTGATGTTAGAATGGACGTAGGAACCATTGGAGATGCTTTAGTGGGAGTTTTGTCTCACCTATATCCGTTAGACGGACTTTAAGTCCGTTAAACAGACCTTCTCAGGTCTGAAAATTTCCCCAGCCTCATCCATGTCTATTAAACGGACATTAGGTCCGTTAAATGCACTTTCTCAGGTCTAGAAAATGCTCTAGACCTCGTGTATGTCCAATAGGTAGAGGTGTATGTCCATTTAACAAACATACTGTAAACTTTTGGAAATTCGTGATTTTGACCTTCTAGATGGCAAAATATCTCTTCTAAACCTTCACAAAAGTTGTAGATCTCGAAGTTCTCTTCAAAAATATCCTAAAAAGACCTTAATATGACATCTCTAGTGAAAGATATGCCTATTGTAATAAAATAAGTACATCACTTGAAGGGTTTTTCCAGTTCTGAACATGCTTGATTCTCTTGGCCATAACTTTGTCATCCGACCTCCAAATGTCCTGATTGTTAAACCAATAGATTCCTAACAAATTTATCTATCTTTTCATAAAAATGGATATCCTTTGGTGCTTATTTGAAAAAGATTGATGGAAAGAAATTGACAGAATTGGTCGGTGGAGCATGAATTGGTTATTTTACTGAACATACTTCGGTATTTTAATCATATTTTGACCTGTAGAGCTCCGAATGAGATGATTCTTGTTTCAAATAAAATAAAGACATAGAGCTAAAATTTTTCTAAAGAAGTCAACTTGTGATTGTTGGGAAAACCATGTCGAGATCCTATCCCAACCGCAGCTGAATAATCACGAAACTTTTTTATGACTTTTGATTTTCTGAAAACCAAGATCTATTTAAATCTATAAAATGATTAACACAAATCATAATAAAGTGTAATTTAATTCATCCCTTAATTTGAAGCTTGATCTTTATCTTGTCGTGGAACAGAAGTGGGAAGATAAAGAAGGATAATGTGGAAAATTAATAGAGTAAGATTATGGGGATTTTGGAACTTTGCACTATAAGAAAATAAGACAATCCACAATGTTTTATTGATAAAACTTCGCGGATTGTGAAGAGTTTTCAGTTCAAATTTTCTGCGAAATTTTATAAATAAAACGTCATGAAATAGAAACCATGATATTTTATTGAATAAAACGTATCTGTTGATGTTTGCCTTTTGTTTAATTAAAACATTTTAAACGTCGTTCATTTCTTCTCTGCTTTTGCATTTCTTCTCTGCTTTCTTCTCTCCGCCTTCTTACTAGCCAAAATTGGTTTCTTCTCTCTACCTTCTTCTTTTTTTGCCCTGTTTTAGTAAATAGATACCAATCTCTGCAGTTTCTATCTCTCCCTGCATTGATATGGATCTAGAATTGGTGGGCCACCACGCACTGCTCTTCGACGATGACACCGTGGCAGCGTTTGTCAATTCCATCGTCGCTCTTGTTGACTGGAACTCTCTCTTCATCAAAAGCTACGACGTCCGCCACCTCCTCTTTGCCCCTCCTTTGCCGCCAAATCATATTCGCTAATGAGGATAAAGCTACGGTCTTTGCCACTGACACTATTCTTGCATTGGGAATAAACTTTTCTTTGATAAGAGAGATGGGTCTCAGTTGGATTTGCTTTCAATGCACGAGACCTCTCAGGAGCCTCTACCTGATTCTAAGGATGATATCAATTTTCCTTACTCGTTGAGTATTGAGGCTGCATATATTAATCAAAATTTTATACAACAGGTTTTGATTAGAGATGGGAATAAGGTTACTTTTGATTAGAGATGGGAATAAGGTTACTCTCATCTCTCATCTTTAAACTCTTGGCTTTCCTTATTTGCTTTCTGACAAAGGTCTTGCTTGTTAAGATCTCTTAGCCTTCTTTAATCTCTCTCATAGAGCTCGACCTTCATCTCTTTCATTAGCAAGTTCCATAGTGGAGCATGGAGTGGTACAATAGCAGTGGAGCGGGCAGTGGTGCAGTGACTCGGTAGTAGTGGGTGGCCAACGATAATGAAGGGAGGGTGAACGTTGAAAATGGGTAGAAAGGAGAGAGAGACGAAAATGTTGTACGGGTTTTTTTGTTTTGACTTTTGTTTTATTTGCAATTTAGTCCATAAAAATTTAAAAATTTACAGCACTGGCTAGTACTAGATAAAAATCTGCTATTGCCTGGTACAGAGGCTGGTACTAAAAAAACTAATTTCGTACTATTTTTCAGCTAAACAGTACTTTCCAACTAGACAATACGAAACTCTCATCTTTTATCAAACCTTAGATTAGTGTTCCTTATAGATCATATTCTAAGTAATTGGTTCTTTTGTGATAATAAGATTATATAATGTTCAAACATGTCCCTTTGACAAGATATCATGAAAAACAATGAGCGTGACAACACAATCAGAAGTTCTTCCGGCATATACACACACACACACACCATCAAATTAAACAGTAGCTGGTCAGACAATGGAAAGAATGTAACATTTGTTCAGCACAGGAAGAAGAGATATTGTTTCCCTTCTCGTTTCTTTTCTTTGCTTTGTTTGGTTGCCAGAAGAAATATCTTATTGAACTAGGAGGAATGTAAGAACTTTGGCTTCTGCATATGATGATGAGAAACTTTTACTTTGGGTGACCCACCCCTTTGTAGGACATTCTTAAAGGCTCTCACCCTCTTCCCTTTTTTTACCGGTCCAGACTCCAGTTCCTGTAGGTGACATTGGCATACAGTAGTTCTACATAAAATTGATGTCACCCAATATGTATTAAACATAGAATCGGATACAAAAATCTTCTACCTTTTCTCTTCCATTAGGTTGTTTGTTCTTTTTCTCGGCATCGTTGGTATCTGTACATAAGAAAATAAATAGTTATCAAACTAGGACCTAAAAGCTAAAGTACATTGCGTTTATCATATCTATATGGCATGCACATTTATTAAAAGAGGGCATGCATTTTCTTGGCCACCTTCTATTAAACACAATACACCCTGAAACTAGGAGACGCTGGTGATGCTATTAAGCTATCTTCTCTTATAAGGTTGTCGTCCTTGTCTTCTCCAACTCCCTCCTTGCCAAGCCTCTCCACCGCACCCTCGCACGTAATTGTTGGGCAATCAATGCTGATGAGCAAACAATTTTTTGGCCATTATCGTAGGACCTTATTTCCCTATCCACCTCTTTTTCCCTGTCATTAGAAACGTATACCCATTTTAGGAATCCCCTTTCACTTGGTGAAGAAACACATTTTGGACCATTATTTGCCAAATAAGTCGTCTCTTCATCTTTGCCACCTTTATCACTTGTAATGGATCTTTGAGGGAGGGCCTTAACATCAACGCTTGACTCTATCTCCTCCAACGCCGTCTTGGAAATCCCACAACCCATGAAGTCAGTGGAGGAGAAACATGAAAAGAAGGCGAAGAGAAAAAGGAGCTAGACCTCTACAAGTTACATAGGAAGAAGAAGTTTTACTTGACGATTGTGGTGGTTGAAGAACCAATTCGCAGCGTAAATAAAAAGGATATCAAAATAAACGAGGGATTCAACTAGTTTTTCGGGCTTTGGTAAATGAACCAATTACATATGCAAGTATAAACAGTGTGGCTTCGTTCGAATTGTCATTATTAATGTTATTGGTTCCATTTGCGGACGTAGAAAAATCCTTCTCTTCCATCCATCGTCTTTGTACGTTTGGTTTATACCTTCTTGACACATATGATGTCGTGCTACAATTAGTCTAATATTAAAATCACCTAGTTCCTAAAATTATGTGCAATCTCAATAAGAACAGATTTGTTATTATTAATTACAATTCGCTTTAAATAATTTAATATGATAACCACATGTTAAAGCTATTAGTTATGTCAACAATTGAAGCCGTCTACCATGTCAAAGGCATACCTAGTAAAGACAAAGGTTACACAGGTAAGAGTAGCGTGGAGAAATTCACAGCAATAATCAGAGAAGAGACATGTAAGGTGAGAGAGAAAAGAAAGGAAAGAGACAAAAAATATTTTGTATATATTCAGGTCTAATTTTTCTTATAATTCTTCGATTTTTCTCAATAGCAAAATTCTTCTATCTTTGCCTGTAGTTTTTATCCTAAGTTGGGGGCTTTCTATATAAAATCTGTGTATTTATTACTATTCTTTCTTTCCTATTTAGCTGCAAACTTGCTCTAATATGGTCAATTTTCACAACAAGTAGTACCAGAGCGAGGTGAGAAATTATGACATTTTTTTGGCATAATTTATTCGGAGTTTGAGTGAGCACAATAAAAGTTGGTGAATAGTAACCACAAAAGGTGACAACTATTCATGTATTTATTTTTGTATTAAACTGTACAATTACTGTTATTCAAGTATATAGTACTATTCACGTATATGGTACTATTCATACATATAGTACTATTAACATATATGAAACTATTCATACATACTTGTACAGTGCTATTCATACCTACAAATACTATTCACATGAAATAGTAGAAGCTAAATTCTGTTCGTGATAAAAGCAATGACAACAAAATTTGAAATTGAAAAGTTCATTGGGACTAATTTCTCATTGTGGAAGTTGAAGATAAAGGCAATCTTGAGGAAAGATAATTGCTCGGTTACCATTAGTGAACGACCAGCTGGAATCACAGATGAAAAATGGAACGAGATGGATAGAAATGTTGTAGCTAATCTTTACTTGGCTTTAGCTGATAGAGTTTTATTCAGTATAGAGAAAAAGAAGAATCCGAAGAAAATATGAGATCTCCTCACAAAATTGTACGAGGTTAAATCACTCAACAACAAAATTTTTCACTAATACATTTCGCTTTTAAATAATTTTTTAATATGATAACCACCTATTAAAGCTATTAGTAATAGGCCTTACACCCATCTTCATCATGACTAAAATTTGGAACGTCAATGAATAAAACTCCGAACTTCGAACATAGATAAATCCATTTCTAAGGCTAGTATAGGAGGTTTAAGACCTACTGCAACGCATCTTCAAAATAAAGGAAAAAATACTAAAATAGAAGAAAAAATAATTCCAGTCCACCAGTAAATTTGGCTTGGCACAGCAGCATCACTTCATTACTGCTCATGCTTATTTTTGTACTTATTCAGCTACAATATAAGTATGATGACCAAGATCTCTAATTTGATTCAAGTCCTGAGATAGTTATGATTTCTTCTTTCCATTGCTTCAAAGCCAACTTCTATCTCTGAATCTCCATCATCTGTCTAGGCATTTCAAGCACTACTTTTCTATCTTTGCTTTGTTTTCTAGTAACTCAATAAGCTCTCGATTTTCAGCTTTAAAATTATTTATCGCAAAAGAATATTTTTTCCTCAAATTATCTCTTCGCTTAGGTCTTCTTCACTCCAATACACCTTTTGGATGAAGAGTCACCAACTTCGTCATCATTCAAATTTATACTGAAATCAGAAAGCATAGGAGATATCGGTGCCTGAGATTTAGGTGTTGGATTATCAGATTCTAATGACATATAGCTAGAAGTTGGCCTCCGGTAATTTTTTCTTGGTGTGATGACATCATCATTAAAATTTTCCAAATCTTTGACAATGTTCCATACATGATCATATTTGAAAACTATTTTGCAATTAATATCTTGTGTTAGTAACACCTTTGCACAATCTAACTGTAAACAATGTGTACATATATATATACATATATATATCATATATGTATATATGTATACATATATATACATATATGTATACATATATATATATATACATACATATATGTATATATATGTACATATATATATATGTACATATATGTATATATATGTACATATATATTTGTTAGTTATCTAGCCACCAAGTATATATAAAATTGCAAGAATTAAAAATTTTGGAAACTCAGAATATCTTAATCGGATATGCCATTGGGATTCATATTTTCCACTCGTTTGATGCATGCTCGTAATTTTTTAACAGCTTGCATTATTTTTTTCCATCGCTATTGTGAAGATCTCTTGTTACATTGCTCCCACCCATTAGTCACCTCGTTGTTATTTGCCTCTTCAATTCAGCGCCAAAAGTGGCCAGAAGTTTGATGCCTCCCAACAATCGAATCTTGCGAAATCTCCATATAAATATGATATAGGAGCATATCTTCACTAGTTCTATATCTACTGGATCGAGAAGTCATTTTTCTTCAAAAGTTAATGTGCTTACGAGAATGTAATATTTAGGTTAAAGAAAAGTGAAATACTTCACTCGAAATGGTGATTTGCTTAGACATTTTATCTTTCATATTTATAGACCTATAGATGAATATTATCATTATCTCAACCGTTCGATTGGATTTCATCATCATCTCAACCGCTGGATAGATTACATCCTTAATCATTTGTCAACTTATCATAAACCTTATCCATATTAGATAAAATTGATG
This sequence comes from Erythroxylum panamense, assembly GCA_027123425.1. Lineage (NCBI taxonomy): Eukaryota > Viridiplantae > Streptophyta > Magnoliopsida > Malpighiales > Erythroxylaceae > Erythroxylum > Erythroxylum panamense. The sequence continues at coordinate 7,050,155 of JAOTIZ010000007.1, read as the reverse complement.
GATTTCATCCAAATCTCAACTATATGATTGGATTTCATCATCTCAACCGTTATCATCAACCTTATCAACATTAGATAAAATTGATGGATTTCATCCAAATCTCAACTGTCAGATTAGATTTCATCATCATCTTAACCCTCCGATTGGATTTCATCATCACTCCAACCGTTATCATCAACCTTGTCCACATTAGATAAAATTGATGGATTTCATCCAAATCTCAACCGTCTGAATAGATCCAATTAGATTTTGTCATCATCTCAACCGTTATCATCAACTTTATCCACGTTAAAAAAAATGATAGATTTCATCCAAATCTCAACCATCCAATTGGATTTCATCATCATCTCAAATGTTATCATAAACCTTATCCACTTTAGATAAAATTGATGGATTTTGTCGAAATCTCAATTGTCTGATTGGATTCGATTTGATTTCATCATCATCTTAACCGTTATCATCAACCTTATCCATGTTAGATAAAATTAATGGATTTAATCCAAATCTCAACCATCTGATTGGATTTCATCATCATCTCAATCGTTAGATGGATTACATCCTTAATCATCTGTGAACTCATCATCAACCTTATCCACATTAAATAAAATTGATGGATTTCAGCCAAAACTCAACCGTTTGATTATATTTCAACATAAAATTAACCATTGGATAGATTTTATTGGTATCTTAACCATAGTAAGAACTTCTATATCTATCATCCTTTATTAAATCAAATATGCTTCAATTTATTGTAATGGATTATGATAATGGAGGTCCTTCTAATATCAAATTCCAAACGATGTTATCATCTTCATCTTCATCTTCATCTTCATCATCATCAAGTAATGAAAAATTGAGTTGATGATGCTTAAAGATGAAATAGTGATACTTAAAGATGAAAAAAACATACATAATTTAAAGGAAGTAGGAGTAGTTGAAGAATAGGTGATCCAAGTGATTTACCTTCCACCTTGTAAAGAGAATAGAGATTTTTAGGAAGGGGAAAGGAAAAAATTGATCCTTAGTCTAAAGCTTCTTCTTAATAGCTAACTGTAGAAGGAAATTAGATTTAGGAAGCCTATTAAGGAGCTAAACCAAGTTATACCAGAAAATAGAAAGAGGGAGACAACCACTGAGAATTTGTAGAAAGAGTGGTTAATGAAATTAATTTAATAATAAAATAGCCAAACAACCTTGTCTTCTTTAGAGTTGTTAATGTGGTAACTAGGGGGTTTAGTCTTATTTAAGAAAAAGCTCTCTACTAATCTAGATACTAACTCTAAGAGTTGTTGTAGATGATGGTTTGAACTTTAGTGTGAGGAGGTAATCCTTTAATGATGAATATGATATTCAAGAATCTTTGGAGGGGACCTAATGGAAATCAATTATTATAATAGAACCACATCCGTCTCTGGCTAATAACAATGAATTTAATATCAGCCATTACCATTTTCATCAAATTATGAATTTTATTTATAGTCCAAAAAGAATCAAGTTTGGACTTAGTTATCTAGAAACTTTTCCTTTTTAAGAAATGAGTATTAATTTACCTCACCTAAAATCATTCATGGTATATGAAAAGCTTTCATATTATTACAAATTATTCATTAATTGAATGGAATGGACTCCTAGCCCCCTTTAGATTTTGAAAGGCACAGTTCTTTCCAATTAAATTTAGCCTTGGTAGAATCCTTTCATATACTAATCTATAAGAAAAATTTCACAGCTCTTTCAGTTAGTTCAACTATCTTCATCAAGATAAGAGATCAAGCACACAAATATGTGTGAAGGCTACTCAAAATTAAATTTATGAGTTTCCTATATTAGAAATTTGTTATTTATGAGTTGCCTATATAAAAATAATTGTTGTTCAAGTTGTCAATTCTTTTCTACATAAGATCATATTGTGGTAAACAGACTTTATAGGTAAGCCTTATAGCTATTAAAGGATAGCTAATCAAGATTAAAATTAGTAAAATAAGAGAGTTGTTTTGTAAAGTTTGAGTTACCTATAAAGAAAAAGAGGCTACTCTTGTAAGGATTGATCCTTAGCTTTGAAAATTTACTAAATTTCTTATAATAATTCGATAAAAATTTTGATAAAAGGAATGAGCCTTGTAGAAAAGAAGTAAGTCATTGAAAAATGAGAGGTTAAAGAATTGTATTAAAATATTTTGTTTCTTATAATGTTGGAATAAATCAATACATAATAAGGAATTCTATACAAAGAGAAAAAAGACAAATGGAGAGAAGGTCACCTTATCTCAACCTTTTTCCTCCTTTGAAGATAACAATAAGGTTCCTAATAAGAATACCATAAAAAGTGGTGGAGATATATTATGCCATCCACTTGATGAAGAGATTAGGAAATATGAAGGCTTTTAAACTTTAATATTGAGGCTCCACTCTATAGAGTCAATGGTTTTATTGAAATCAATCTTGAGAAAACAACTTTTGAGGTTGGATAACCTGTGATAATTATGGAGAAGCTTTTGGGCCAATAATAAGTTATCATCAATACTGTAGCCTAGGATAAAAGCAATATGAGAAGGATTGATGAGAGTCGTTAGCGCCTCTGTAAGTCTATTAATAAGTAATTAAAGATAATATAATTTAATTAGTAGATGATTGTTGGTGTAAGGATAGAAAGAATTTTTAGAATTTGGGAATAGGGTGATGAATGTCTTATTGAATTCTTAAAGAAGTTTTCCAATATAGAAGTTTTCATATATTATTGTGGTAATAGTATCTCCAACTAGAAGATGAGTTAGTTAAGACTGTTAAGGTTTGGAGCCTAGTTAGCGTCAATTTTTTCTTATGTTCCCTCTATATCTAGTATGTAGATTGATGTGGTGATGAACTTGGTTTTCTCCTAAAAGATAGTAAAAATATTGAAGTACTTATAAGCTAATTGTTTAATCCTCTCTTGGATAGTATTGCCTTTCTTAAATCATTAATGAGAGTATATTTTGTTATAATTTTTTCTTTGGAGAATGATAATATGGAAGAACTTTGTGCTGCAATAATAGTTATATTGAACGTAGTTTATTCTTGATTTATATTTAGGAGTGAATTATGGATAATGAGGGATTGAGTGAATTTTTTCATTGCCTGCCTCTCCTTAGATTTGAGTAGGTAGTCTTTAGAAGTAATAGAGAGATTATCCTAGGCCAAAATCAACTTCTTTCTTATATATGCTTTATCAGAGTTAACTGAGATGATCTGTTAAGAAGCTTAATTTCAATATAATTCTTCCATTAAAGTATAATGGTAGTTGCTTGTCACTAATTCCTCAAACTCACCTATCTTTAAGACTCTTCAAGTTGTTCACCATTCATTGTTTGTTTATTGACTGTTTGTTTTCTTAGTAGCTAGCTGAAACTTCAGATTTAACAATGTTTTCCCGATCATCAAGTTTAAAGATTTTAATGGTTTCTAAAATCTCCATCTCTAGCTCAACCATATCACATATCATAGTGTACCATGTTACTGCGAATGTATTTATCAAGATAGATTGACCTTTTAATAGAACTAGCAAGATAGTTAACCTAGATGACTCATTATTGAATTTGAAGAGAGGAAGAAATCTGATCAGTTTATAAGAGTTTGAAGGAATCCGAGTTTGTCCCAATTTATAAAAATCCACCTTTAAACTAAAGGAAAGATTGGTCATTTCTCAACGAAAGAGAAATAAACCCTACTAAAGTATTTGTCCGTTTAGAAACTCTAAATTTGAACACATCCAAATTGATTCTCATATGAATTCTAGCATGATATCTAGCGAATTGATTCATTCTATGTGTATAGGCACCACATTTTACCTTTTTTAGTGAATATGGAATCACTTTTTGGTTAGAATATAGGGAACTTATCTTGAAATAAGTATATGTCCTCTCTTTATATAAATAAATATGAAGTTAACGATATGGTACTCGTAACGCTAGTGCTTCCAAGATTCCCTCCATTGTGAAGTTTTAATTTTCCTTCACGCATTAGTTCAGGTGAGATGGGTATATCCATTTAATAACAATAGTCTTGGGGATCTCCTTTTGCATGTATTGGCCGACATGGAATCTTATTCTTCTCACCACTTCCTTAGAGGTTGCACCATCCAAACTTAGAAGCAACCACAGAACTCCACTGTAGCTTGTTCTGCTTCCCAACACAGCGAACACCATTCTTTTGTGGGGATGGATAGAATCATTCTTTCTTAGCTCATTTACTAAGCGAATGGTGAAATATAAACACAAAAGAATCTATGCAATTATATGGTGACGCAACGAAGTGTTTAAACAAATTTAAAGTAATAATGATCTCATTAATAAAATAACATTTTAGGAGGGCATATGGTTCTAGTATTGGTGTGGTTACCGATGTGCCAATGCCTCTTTGCGGATTTCAGATCTCCTGTCTAATATTATGGTGTCTTATTGAGTCTAATAAATTTCAACCATTTATTTATTTGAGTTTTATGTAGATCCTGCGTGGACTCCGTGTGAGTCCCGCAAAATAAATGGCTAAGATTTCATGAAACAGAATAAAACAGAGTAATATTAGACAAAGGATCTTGTCCACTCTTTGCGTAGTTTGCTTATCCATGAAGGATCTATTCTTGCCTATCGTTTTCGTCCCCAAAAAATTTAAGTTTTCACATTGAAAGCTGACATATTTTTTACAAGTAATACTTGTTGCGAAATCCATCCCTCAAAGAAAGAGAAAGAGACATCATAATAAAGTATATAAGCGCAAGCAGATGACCGTAGCAAATTAACATACCCTTGAAACAATTCGATTGCAATCTCTTTTAGTTTTGCTCATTTCATATGTTGCGTATTACTTAGTTGAACATCTGATACAATATATCTTCTCCTAATCATAAGTCAAGTAGTCTTACTCATACATGAACTAATTTCTTCCTTATCTGATCCATTCGAGACCTCAGTGATCCCGCTGGAGCAAGGCGAGGAAGGTGGTGAATGACCTAAACTCAAGCTGACTTCCGCCCCAAAGTCCTCTAAACTATTCCCAATGATGACACCATGCTTTCTTGGTTTCCTCTTCCTTTGAAATACGCCATAGACAACCCAATTTTCCGAATTCACCATTGGTATCTTTGACTGTGAGTAATGGATGTTTCCAAAAAACAAAATCCGTTAGCTATAATTAGAAAGGAGAAATGAATAGATTCTGCGAACAGCTGAGACATCATTACAAATTTTCTATGGTACTTATTGCTTTACGTACATCTTCTGGACGCACCTGGTAAGAATTTGATATTGCTGAGGAGGATCCAAGGCGAAACTCATGCATAATCCACTTAGTTTTGGTCTCATTAGAATGCTTTCCATCGCAGAAGACAAGGGTTTTCCGCGTTCCAACAGCTTGGTTGCTCCCAGAAGCTACAACTTGTTTAATTTTGCCAGCACATTTCCAGCAGCCATAACCGGCACTTCTCTTACGTTTTCCTTGACTAATCTCATTGTCCTTTGCCTTGTAAAAGAAGTACCTCCTTTCCTTGACATCACCTAAAACGAACCAAGACGACAATTTAATATGGTTCATCTTGAAACAGTGGAGGAGAGTATGTGCTTCTAAGAACAATCAGTAATTAAATATTTACTCATCTATCCACTTGGTTTCACCTACCTGGCAAATTCCAAGGATCAGTTTGGAATACGTCAAACTCAGGAATAATAGAGGCCGGCAATGGAACACCATACACCTTAGGTTTCAAGTAATGAACGAGAAGCTCTTCATCTGTTGGGAGAAACCTGAACCCAATAGGGCACTTGACGCCACCAGTCCTAACAAAGTAAGGTTTCTCCATGCCAAATCTCAACTCAAAAACCTCCCAACTTCAGAGAAGTCTGTTTCTTTATCTGAACCAAGTTGAGGTTAGACCATCTGCAACTCAGCAAGGTTCAATATAAGTGACAAAGATATATATAACGAGGCATATTTTTTTGTAAATTACCTAACAGAGCAAACTATATGTAGGAGAGCGAGAGACAGAAAGGAACATAGTTGAGATTGGAAGGCGAAAACGAGAAGAATGCTTGTTATGGCCTTTGAGGAAAGACCAAGGGTTGCTTATATGGAGAGAGGAGGGAGGGGGATATTCCAAAGTTTGCAATCCGTAGTCTGAGTCAACTCCCTGATTGACTTTGGAAAGCCATTTCTCATTGGTCATAAACGTGTACCAGAGACCCAAGAGGCCATGTGAGGAAGTATTCCACTTCGGGTCAAGACGCACACACGGTCTGGTACTACTTTTAAACCCCACGTTTGGCACGTTTAATAGTAGGTGGCTTTAGTTATTAATGACTGCACTCGTCGGTTATTTCCTAGGGATTTCGGTTTCAAGAGCATCAGACTTCATTAAGTTCTAAAGATGGCTGACTTTGCGTTACCATGGACTTTGAATTTCCGTAATTAAAGAAGATAGTTGGCGATTCCCGTAATTTTGTCTTCTACCCCTTCCAGAATTAAAGAAGATAGCCCCCACAATTTTACCATCTTAATCTATTTTAAGCTAGAAATTGAAGAAGTTTGGGACAGTTACCTCTAATTAGATATATTCTGTAAATGAGCAACAAGAAAATATAAGTAGGATTGGCCACAGATCAGTCTGATCATGGCTTAATTTTTTTAACTTTAGCTTGGACATAACCTAAGGTCTAATTGACTTTAGGTTAAGTACAATCAATTTAAAAGACATTAGATCTAAGCCAAGTTTGATTGGCCTGTGAAGGCCTGAATTTGAATCAAGGTGGACTATAAACTTGAAAAAATTTAATCTAAAATTATCCAAACATGTGAAAAACATATAGACAAATATATAACACTAGGAAAAAAAAAAGAGTTGCTAAAAGCATAGAAGGTTTAGAGAAAAAAACAACACTTTGAAAAATCTCGTAAGTGCCAGAAAGGTAAAAAGTCCACAAATTAGAAGAAAAATTTAAAATGCATGAAAATGATATTAAGATAGAGGACTTTAAAGAGTTGATAACAAGATAATATTGGAAATATTAAAAAGTTATTTTCAAGTATTAAAAGAGAAGCAACAGAGATTGAAGAAGGAATTCTTATTTCAATATATGTCTCAATGCGTTTAATGAGAGGTATTTTATACACGATGTAGTTATATAATATAGAAAAAGTACACTTTAATATATGCTAATTATATCCCTCAGCATTTGATAATCATATCCCTAATTATTTTCTAATATAGTTGAATATAGATGAGAGTTGACTATCATGAATATATTAACATCTCCCTCAAATTCACGATGGTAAAAAGTAAGATATCTTAAGTTTGAAAGTAAGTTCTTGAAATCACCAAGTTGGGAGTGATTTGATGGAAACGTTTGCAACTTTAGACAGTGACAAAGTGGGGAACAAATTGAATATTGCCTTGAAGAACATGATGACAATCAATTTCAATATGTTTAGTACTAATGAAAGACATCATTACATGTTATTTGTATGGCTTTGTGACTATCATTGAAGGGATGAGTAGCAAAAGAAGAGGAGATAGCCATACTTTAAAGCAACCAATAAAGCTAGAAAAGCTTAGAGGTGGTGCTAACAAAAGCTCGATATTATGCTTCAATGCTAGAGTGAGAGATAATTGTTTGTTTCTTACTATATTATAAAATGGGAAATGTTTTAGTAAAGAAATAGTAACCAATAGTTAAGCAATGATCATTTATCTCTCCGAGCGAATCAACATCTGAATACACACATGATGTACCAAAGGATACAAAGCACAATAAAGAAGTAAATGCTATAAGATGCTAATATAAATTGACTAACGACGTTAACTATGTATGTAGTATCTAGATAGGAGATATTAAGGTATATAAGATGGCCAATTGATTTGTGATAAAGAGGACCATCAATAGCAAAAACGAGAACATTGGGTTCAAGCAAAGTGTTACTAGTCTTAATGTCAGTGATACCATCAAGAGAGATAAGATTTGCAACATATTTTACTTACAAAAGAAAGTAACCAAGTTCATTAAATAAAACCTCAATACCCAAATTGTAACTCAAATTACCTAAGACTTTTATCTCAAAATATTGATGGATAAAATATTTCAGAATGGATATACCTTGAGTATCACCCTCAGTAATGATCATATTAAAGGAGAAGAAGACTATATCTTTAAGCAATTTTGTGAAGAAACAATGCATGATTATAAGACTAGACCAAAAAGCAAGGAGACCAATAATGGAGCAAAATTTAGTAATCCAAATTTCAGGAGCTTGTTTTAGTCTATATAAGGCTTCGCGAGGAAGACAGTCCTTATTAAAGGGATGATTATAACTATATAAAGTATGTATGTACACTTTCTTTTTATAAAATCCACATTGAGGAATGCATTGACATCTATTTTTTAATAGTAATTAATGCTTAGGCAATAACTACAATGTGAATACGTCATCATCACACCCAGTCTGAAGTCTCGCAATGAAGTGGGATCTGGGGTGAAGTCTCGCAATGAAGTGGGATCTAGGGAGGTTTGATAGTACACAATTTACCCCTACATAGTAGAGAGGTTGTTTCCTGTACAATATGAATACGTATTAAAGATAAATTGAATATAAGGGTAACTGTCTCTTCATAGTTAATACCATACTCTTGAGTAAATATTTTATCAATAAGTTGGACTTTGTATCATTTAATTGATCCATCAGCCAAAGTCATAATTTTATAGACCCATTTGCAACCAACAAACAAACTTTCCTTAAGGTAATTCAACCATATCTCTAGTATTTATTATAGTGAATGCTCATAATTCTTCTTCCTTTACTTTTTATTGTAGAGTAGTGGAATATATATGAAAATCTTGAAGGAAAACAAACGGGTTACTTACTTGATTAGTGCAATAAGGAAAAAATTAAGTGGTGGAAGGTTCTAATAAAGTAGTAGATGGAGAAAGATCATTTGTAATAAGTGATAGATCTACAGTTAATAAAGAAACAATAAAATTAGGTATAGGTTGTGTGAACTACTAAAAACTATCAAAAAATATTCCTAAAAGGGAAATGTCAGGAAACGAGGTTTTTTAAATTAAATTAATTGTTTCCATATAAGGTTAGGTGTTGGGCCCAGGTCTCGTTACTTATTACAATTGTAAGGAGAATTTCAGCGTCAGCATTGGCAGGTTCGTCGCGGTGAAGTAAGTGTTTCGCCGCGGAGAAACTAAGGAATATGACTAATGACCTTTAGAGAAAAGTTTGCCGCAACGAAGTTCCAAGGTCGAGAAAATGCACTGTTCGGGAAAAATGTGTTGCGACGAAAGTCTGGCTTCGCCGCGACGAAGTTAGGAGATCGAGCCTAAAACACCATTCGGGAAAGGTTTGCCGCGGTAAAAGTCTTAGTTTTGCCGCGGCAAAACCTTCAAATCTACAACCCAGAACCCAACAAACCAAAACAATTAGCACATACAATTTCCAATCACAAATAAAAACTCAACAAAAGATAAATATGAACATATGCAAAAGAAATCTTCTTTTATTCATAATCTCATTAATAAACCGAAACAGAGTCTGAGCGTAGCTTTAGTTACATATCAACAACCACATCAATAACTTAATACAAAATATAAAATGAATGCCCATGTTTGATATGCTTATAAAGCTACCCAAAATAGTCAAACTAACTTAGTTACTAAATGTAGCTATCTTGGAGTTTGCCCTAAAGCTTTGCAAGGATCAACAACCTTCTTGTTCTGCACCTGAGAAGTGAAAATGACAGGGTGAGCTGCGAAGCTCAGTAGCTAATATATTTATAGCCATTGGTAATGAGCACACAAATCAAGCATATATATATATATATCTCATCTTTATCTAGCAATTCAATCATCGACTATTCTCGCTCACAGATTCAAAGTTAAAATGTCATCACATAGAACATATCATGTATATTTAACCATCAAAGTATAACACTCAAATTTGTATCATACTTCACAAATCAAAGATGAAATGCACAAACATAATGGCTTGAGAGTCCCATGGATTGAAATGGAAATCGAAGTTTACACCATGAACTAAATGAGTTCGTTTCTTAGGAGCTCATGTGCAATAAACGGGTAGCCTGTAACATTATGTTCTCATACTAAGGGTTAGAACCTTAAAATTCGGTACATTTGAGCTTAAAGAAAGATTAAGAAAATACATTTCATACTCATGCATAATGTTAGCATATACGCAAATGAATTTGAATTTTTGCACCCATGAAAATGACTGTACATGCATTCATTGACAATTGCCAGGTATAATTGATCTATAGATGTGATTTTTTTAGAATTGTGGTTAGATTGTATTGAAAATTGGTTTGGAGAGTATATTTATTGATTTTGAATTTTTGAAAATTTTGGAAAAATTTCTAGAAAATTTTGGGTAAATTTGGACTAGAAAAAATGTCAAGTGGCAGAACGATTGATGAATAGTGATAGAAATAAATTTCAAGTGGAAGTAGAAATCTTAGTATGTGACATTAAGATTAAATGACTTATGTCATTAAAATTGGGAGATAATTGGAATAGAAATTGGAGACAAATGGATTAGTTAATAAAAAAGCCAATTGGAGACCACTAAAAGGTGACAAGTGGCACCCACTCACAAATTTCGCCTAAATTAAAGACCATTTTATGGTCTTTCAAGTGCCCATTCCTGACATATGCTTCTCTCATCTCCATCTTCTTCATTTTCTTCATTTGCTCTCTCTCCATCTACAACACTCTCTTCCCCCAAGCATTAGTGTTGAACCTTGTTCTTATCCTTCACTTGCTACTTCCATTTTTGATTATCTTCACCATCTTACCACTAGAAAACCTAACCTACTCCACCTCCATTTGTGATGATTGTATATGTTGGAAGGAGCTAGGTTTAAGAGAGATCTTGAAGAGTTTGAAGAATGTCGAAGCTAAACAAGTAAGTTAAACATTGTTCTTCATGGGTTGTGTTAAATGAAACTAGAATGATGAGTAATGTATGATTGACAACTTGATTATGTGAATTTTTATGTATATATCGTAGGTGATGAGAAGTTGATGTAATTTTCTTGTTTTATTACATTCTTGATGATGCTTGATGAGTGATAATTCATATGTTGTTTTAGAGATGTTTTAGAGGTTGAATGATCAAAATAAGGGTGTTAGATTGAGTTTAGAAAAGTGCTGGTGAATGGTATATGTACATGTTCTGCTTTTGAGTTGGTGATCAAATATAGATCATGACTTATTTATGAGTGATATTGAGTTGAAATGGAGTTCAAAATGAGGAGTAAATGAAGTAGAAAATATGATCTTAGTATAAGATGTGTTAGGGTAAAATTTGAAATCAAAATTGGAAGATGATTTGGAAAATGTAGCAGTAGTATGTTCACTGAGCATGCTTCAGTCTTTTAGCCATAGCTTTTTCTCTAGTTATCCAAATGAGATGATTCTTAATTTGGATTAAACTAGAGACATATAGCTACATTTTTAGTAGAAGTAGAATTCAAATTCTATCTAGAAGAGTCTCAAAATCTGACCTGAAGTTGAAAAACTGGGTATGCATCTGTCAAAGTTCGTCATGGCAAACTCCTTGCTTCACCGTGGCGAACTTAAAGGATTTAGCTAGGATTTCTTTCGATTAAAGTTTGCTGCGATAGCGTGATAGCGTATGCCTCGAGACAGTTGAGGTCTCATGAGAGGAATTATCCAGTGCATGATTTAGAGTTGGCTGCAGT
>JAOTIZ010000007.1:7012121-7024874 GCA_027123425.1 Erythroxylum panamense | reverse complement strand
AAAAAGTGTTACATGCTATCCTTGATTTGATATATTTGATTGAATGTCTGGCAGAATGCCATATATTGATGGGATCACAGTTATGGGTTATTTCAAATTGTGAAATTATGATAAATTGTGATATGCCTGATGTTACATGAACTATAATTGCTGTTGACCAGAGTTGTCACCGATCAGAGCTTTTAGCTCAACGTGTGAAAATGAGCTTTGAGCTCATAAGTGATTAGAGCCTTAGGCTCAATGTATTAATGAGCCCTATATCCACTATCGGATAAGGGACAAATATTAATGAGCCCTTCAACTGGATAGTTTAGGCACTCGATCACAACAAAATGTTAATAAGTGGAAAGTGAGTGAAATATGCGTGTATTCAAATGGGATATATATATATATGAATGTGGATTTTTGTAAATGGGCAATTTTGTGAAAGTGTATTATGAACAAAACTTAGATGCATGTCAATTGTGAAATGAGATCAAATAGACAGCAGAGTGAATATACCGTGTTTTGACTGAGTGATGTAGCAGGCCACCCTTGCAAGGCACGAACCCGGATATCGTCATCGATGTCAGGTTCGGGTCTTACGAGAGTGGGGTGTTACAGAGTCTCCACATGCATTGGTGATACTCTTATAGAGACCATCCTGGAGTGAGAAGGATGATGCCCAAAAAGATGAGTGGACATTAGAATATGAAGGCGAAATGATGAAGTTCCACTCATTAGAATTCATGGAGCATCGTGATGAGAAGGAGCCATCATCAAGGGAAGTTGATCCAGACTCCTCACGGAATCTAAACATGCTACCTGTTGGGCTCAAGCATCCATTCGGCAATGGATGATGTACATATGCCAAGGGTCAAGCTTTTGACCTTAAATAAGTGCTTGAGGGGAGGCACGCCATCTGTATCCCTTTCGTTTGTGTGTTTTTCTATTTTATGCATATCTTTTGGATGTTTGCTTTGAGACTTGTTTCCTTTAGTTTGTTTTGTTTGTAGGTGTTTGAAAAGGAAGTTGCAATCTTTCACTTCAACACTTCTATTTGTGTTTTCAAAGCTGTAATCATTAATTTTAAAGCTGCATATGACATCTTCAATCTAGGGGAGTACTTATGTTCCCATCCCTCTTTTGTTTTTCTACTGTTTTCGGACATTGAGGACAATGCCCATTCTAAGTGTAGGGGTGGCGCAAATGTGAAATTTCTGCACACTTGGATCATTGTGAGTTTGATGGTGATGATGAGAATGTCGTAACTTAAAATATTTTGGTCTTTAGTTAATAGTTAATTGTGGTACAGGAATGATGTTGATGGTTTTGATTTAAGAAACTTTGATTGACTCTTGAAATGATGCTAACTTAAAAGTTTTTCATTTTTCTTTTTCCTTTGTGTGCCTTGCATGTGTTTGGTGACTCTTGTGTAGCATGTTTGGTATTTAAGTGCATTTTGTATAGCTTGTCGTATAAATGGGGAATGAAATGCTTAGAATGTAGTGTCGAAAAAAAAGAAAAAATAAAAAAAACTAAAAAACCAAAAAACGAAAAAAAGAAGAAAAGATAATTATCTTTGTTTTTGCGTTGTTGATCAAAAGTGTCTTTATCTTTTGTTATTAAATAAGAAGCATTGTTGTTCTTTTGTTTTTGAGATGTTATGTATTGGGTAATCTACACTTCGCTGGCTTCAACTCACATTCTCTACAATTGAAGTTATGAGTAGTTCTTTTTGTCATTTGAAATGGTGATCTAACGGAGTAGCCGGGGATATTCACCATAAATTGTTCACCTTTGCGTTGAAAAGTTAAATGACCTATCAAACTAGTATTTTCCATATATTTGCTTATATTATTTCTTTTCATATGTATTTGCATTGTTTTGAGCATCCTTGACTTGTTTATGTGATAACAATGCAAAATGGCTTAAATGCTAGATATTATGCATCTTGAGTTACTATTTTATTGTAGCACCCCACTCTCGCAAGACATGTACCCAACATCCTAAATGATATTCGAGTATATACCCTGTAGGGGTGGCATGCTAGAATAGTCAAATAGTTGAACTCATTACAAAACTTTCAAAACAGTGCACCAATTTGCAGAAAAATCAATAAACAAATCGGGCTCATTTTTATTCGTAAACAATTTCACTCATGAGTGTTACTGATTGTGTGTTTACATGTGAGTAACTTGTTTTTGATCATGACAGAGTTGAAATGAGTGAATTGGATTGAAAGCATTGATGGATTTCTGTGTGCTTGATTAACGATTTACATTTGACTGCAATTTTTTAAGTGAAGCATTTGATTTATTGTTTGAGGACAAGAATTGGTTCAGGTGTGGGGTAATTTGATAAGATGATTAATTTTCACTATTTTGATTTCTAATTCCCTTTTTGGTGAGTGCAAATTGAGTTCAACCTATTGGACTTACTCATCTTTTATTATTAGGGAGGCTTGAGCATTCTTGGAGCTAATTATGAAGTAAAAAGTTGTGAAATGGACAGATAAGGAAACATATGCAAGCCGACAGATGTGTTGCTGACTAAGCGTGGGCACATGCAAGGAAAAAGAATATTTGCAGAATCTGAATTGAAATCAGATTCGATCCTCCTAAGATCTTCATGATCATGAGAATTAAATTTTTGCCTTACTAATGGAGATCTACAAACTAAATATGGGGAGAGAATATCTACTGAAGATATATAAAAGGAGGGAAGAGGAGGACATCGAAAAATATAAAAACATAGTTATTATTCACATTATGCAGCATTAATAGGAAGTTTTACATTTTTCTAGTAGTTTCTCTAGGAGTTTTCGTATTTTATAGGAAAAGACTAGGGATGGAGACTTTGTATTTTGTTATTTCTTTGTTGATTTTCACTTTCATTATGAGTAGTTAAATCTTTCTTCTTGGTTGAAGGGATTCGTGTTATCATTAGTATTTGTGAGATTTCTAAACAAAGTTTGTTTTATTGATGAATATTGAGTGTCTTCCAAATTGCTTTTTATAATTGAATTGGTTGATTTCTAGGGTACATAACTAGGAATTAATCTATTTAATATCCGTATTAGTAGGACGTGTTGTTCAGTTTTTCTAATCAAAAAGTGGCAATTAGGATTATCATCTTTACGTTAGAGTTAGAAATTCAAAGAAGATACTTAACTTGATTAAATGCATGTCGTACATATGTTATCTTGTTCATTAGTTTTTTAGTTCTTAAAGCTATTAATAAATTAAACTTAAGATCGCATCTAAGTTGTTGACTAATAAGAAAGTTTAGAATATATGTTTCTATTCATTTAATCTTAAGAAAAAACATAACCAAATGAATGTTTGTTAATGGACTAAATTTTATATTGAGGATCTATATTAGTGTTATAACGTCGGTGACCCAAAACCAAGGTTTGTTTATTGAATTTTCAGATCTGATTATTTTTGTTAATTTTCGATTTCAGCTATTTTTGATTTATTGAATTTATGTGAATCAAACCACCCCCTAATTTTGTTTTAGTTTTGAACTCGTATAATCTTTATCATTAAAATTCCTCATAGGAATGATCGCAACTCTTCACTAACTACATTTTTTATAGCTAGAGTTGGTATTAATTTTATTGCAGGCGATAGCAGTACCAAATTTTGACACCATTGTTGGGGTATTTCTTGAAGGTTTTTTTAGTGATGTTTTTGGTTTTACTTTTAGTTTTGTTGCTCGTGGTTACCTTGTATTCTGTTTGTTTTAGTTTCACAACTTTTTCTGATTTTTCAATCTTTTAGCGGCATGACTCATTATCAGTATGCTTTTGGTAGATGATGAGTTTTTATGTTCTCAAACTCATTTCACATATAGTAAATACTTATGTAATCTTACATCTACTCATCAATGATTCAAACAAACCACAAACATAAATACTTAGACTATTAAAGAAGAACATAAAACTCATCAATGAGTATAAGAATATTCTAAACAACAACACATAATCAAGAAGTCCTTTACATTCAAATAAAACGCAAACACAAATCTCATACTATTAAAGCAACATATATGGTAGACATTAGTTTGATGACTTACTTGGATGGATGGACAACCATAGACTACAAAGAAGAAGGATGAGCGACACTTTTCAACACAAAATAGGGTATGGGGAAAAGAATATTTTGTATTTAATATAATGCACTTGTTTGATAGTTTTGCATTTTTATCTGTTGCGTAAAATGTCAAATTTCACTACAAGCATTAACCTTTGAAACTTTTACAATCAATTATCGATATAATGTCAACAAAAGCATGTGATAGATACCAACACAAGCAGAACACTTCCAATATGTGATATAAACATTAAGTCTTAAAAGGCAAAAATAACTATAATTCACATATAAAGACATAAAAAGGCATGCAACAATCATAATATGGACCATACTATCCTAATCTAATTGCAAAATTATCAACGTTATTCTTCCTATGTAATAGGGCTAAGAAATTTGGCACCTAATAATATTATTTCATTCTACATATTCCCTCAATTTTGAAGTGCATAGCAGAGAAACAATTTCTTCTACTTACTGTTGAGTTAACCATCTTCTCGCCATTTTATTTTCATGGAAGAACTTTAAAAATGTATTAATTTTGTGTTGGGAAACTAATAGGAGCTCACTTCTAGTGTTTATGTTTTAGATCTTTTCGTCTTTGTTTTGTATAATTCTCACTTTTCTTATCATTTTTATTACAAAAATGTATTGCATTTTGCAACCGCTACTTGCCTTTTACCTTCTATTGCAATTGAGACATATATGATTTATTTGAGTTCACAATTCATAAAAGCTAACCATGCTAGCAAAACTCATATTAAAGGAAATATAAGTTTATATAATATCAACCGATACATTATTTTTACTAACATAATTACCAATAATATCTACAAGAGCAAAATCCTTTCCTAAAATATGAAATCAATAATCCATAAGTTCATTAGTGTGATTTTATCTGAATTTTTCTTATAAAAGTTAGACATAGATGGTGCAAGTAATTAAATTCACTTAACATCACACATTTACATAAGTGCTTCCAAATCTTGGTCAACTTCTTCCATTATAGGTCATAGACATTATCAATAATATATTGCATGTTACAAGGTGAATATGACATATAAATATGAGCTTACTATAACAAATGATCTATGATGTCGTTCCTTATACGACAATTCTAACAAACAACACATGTAAATTCCATAGTTGTTTTATTCATCTATAGGCATACATACTCAAAGTGTTATCCAATCTCTATAATTCAAGTTAATAACAATGTATAATAAGAAAATATTCAAAAATAGATGAACATAATGATTTTGTTACTTCTTTTGATGACTTAGGAATTCTCTTATGTAAGTGATAGAGTAAATGGATCACAAAACTTTATCATTATATGTCATACTAAAATAAACCAAAACTTACCATAAGACATATGCCTGTAATCTTTAACCAATATTTTGTTATATTAGGCATAATGTAATGGAATTTATATTATGACATACATTTTAAATAGGATGCTTCATTATTGCTTCAAATAAGTTCTTCGTTATACCATTTTGCTTATGATTAGAGTCGACTATCATAATCTCCCTCACTTTTATTGAAATGCAATAGTGTTCGTTGTGCTTTACAATTATAGCCCTAAAATACGACAAGTGCACGAGACATGATTTATAGTATGTGAAGGGTCGATCCCATGAGGAGTTGTGGAAAAATGTAATCCTAAGTTATCTAAGGCTAAAAATTAATAAAATGAAAATAAAATCAGATAGGAAAGTAACACGGATAATTGTCACGATATTAACTTGCAAAATTAACTCAACAAAATCAAATATTGAGCACCAACAATTCAACAATGGGAAATCACACAAGAGAATTTACCAAATTATGAGAGAGGGATTTATCCTATCATTAATGCTAACCTAATCACTTTTGCGTTATTAGGATGTCAATTTTAGACTATCATAGGGTGGATCACTGTCTCTCGAGTTATAATCACTAAGCCCTAATTAATAAACCTTAATCAAGTCGAGTCATCGAAATTATTATCTCATGATTAACTATTAGTCCACAACCTAATCAGTTCTTAATCTCTATAATAAACTATGGGTCTCAAACGAGATCTCTCTCCATACAATAACTGATAAGATTGATTATATGGCCTATTGGATTGCCTAACTCTTATTAACCTGACCCAATCATTTTACTTTTGATCCACCCTCTCGGTTTGTTACCGAAGCATGAAGATACAACAATCAATCACAACACCTAACCAAAATCACTAGATTAAAATTAACTAAAATTAAAATCCTAAAAGAAACTTAAAACATCTTAATCAAACCCAAACCCATAAACATATTTGGATTCATCTTAACAATTAAGAAAATGAAACCAAGATGAAAGAAATACATGTGGAATGGGGATCGGGATGCCTCAGGAAAGCAGCAGCCACAAAGACCCACTTCCTTCTCCTCTCTTCTTCTTCTCTCCTGGTGAAGTGTTTCCCATATTGGTATAATGGAGGCTCTCTTAGGGTTCCATCCTCATTCCTTTTATACTTTTTTCTATTTAGGGCAACCATAGGGCTTTTTTTGGAAAGGTCCGAAAAGTCCCTCGAAACCTCAAGTTGGGATGTCTGTCCATGTTTCTATCTTATAGGTCACGATCGTGGCCAATAGTTTTAGCTTCTATCATAATCGTGGTATATTAATCCACGATTATGGCTCCTCCTGGTTGGTTCTGTCATGATTGGCCACGATTGTGGCCCTAGGTTCGACTCTAAGATTTCTCCGAATCTTCTTCACTCTTCAATATTTTTTTGAAACACTAGCAATCATATCAAGGCAGCTAAAAACATAAAATTGAAGCTCAAATGATAAAACACTTAAAACACAAATATCTAACTAACTAACACAATCCTAACCTAAACTTGCACTAAATGATCAAATTAACAACTAAACACATACCAAACTAGCCACTAAAACATGATGCAATCTACAACTATCAACTATCAAGAAGTAATAACACCACCAATGTTTATTTTAAATGAGAGGATTAGAGAAAATGAAGAAAAAGATATTCAACTCCAATTCATTATCTAAACTGTTATTTCATGCATCAATGTTAATATAAATAAATAAAATATAATAAAAAGATATTCAAAATAAAAAATGACTTTTTGAATGGTTAGTAATGCCATTTGAAATCACAAATACACCAAGCACTTTTATAAAATTAATTAATCATATTTTGTGTGCATTCACTAGAAGTTTGTTGTTTGTATGATGATGAAATTTTGGTATACAATAGGATTTTGATGAACATATGTGTCATTTATAACACACGAACTCAAACTAACATTCATATATAAGCATTTAAATGAAGACTTGAACTAATCCCAATGCTTTTCAATAATTAGGAATTTCACTCATATAAGTAAAAGCACTAGGGGCATATAAACATTTGATAAAAACTTCAAGAAGAGTTTGTTTTTATAATGGCATGTTGATCATATGGATTCTAAGTAACATAATTTATAACATGTGATGCCCTAACCAATCGGTCTACATATGAAGATCACCTTCCAACCTTGTCTGAAATAATATATATATATATATATATAAGAATATAGAAACAAGATAAGATTGAAGCGTTCATAAGTAGTTAAACAGTATTAACTTAATAATAGAGAAATAACAATCATTATAGTATCTCACCCAAGGTATACTTATTATTATCTTAATATCAGTTCAAGTCAGGAAACACTTCAACTCCCTACATAAAAAAGAGAGAGGTTAGACATATAGATAGGAAGGTGTAAAAATCATGAAACAAAGAAAGAAATTATGCACCTATAATAAAGATAAAAGGTAAATAGTAAATAGTAAATTCATATGCTAGATTACGTAAAACCTTATATTGTGAATCATCTAGCAATAATGTATTTGATTCATTATGATCTGCATAGCTCCATAGAATACAAGAATTTGATTTTTTCATAACCTTTTCAATTCCATCAGGAACAAAGGTTTTCCCCTATTCTTTATATTAGTACTTTAAGATTGATCTTACATGGAAATAATAATTATGAAACATGAAGAGTATGTAGTACATCAATTCAACACTTGGGGACCGTTGTGACATATACTATGATAGGGGTTTTATAACTTTAAAACTTATAGTAGTTGCATGACTTGAATTATATTTGAATGTTCACTAATTTCATACATAACCTCACCAGTTGTGCATTTTTGCATCGAGTGATTGTATATATTATTTTTGGAAGGAGGAAGAGTATCAGGGTGATGATATTGTACAATTATTAGGAAGAGAATCATGAGATATAAGATTGTTTCATTCTCATTTTTCATTCAATGACAATGAACCTCGTTATTTTCATTCATTATTGGAAAATAGTGGAATTATGCCATATCATTTTGTATGCATTGATAAAGTTGCTAGGCCATATGGGAGACGTAGAGTTACAATGCCCATATTCCTTAAAGTGATTAAAACAAAGTGATGATTATCTTATTTTTATGTCCAATACATCACATCCCTGAGTAGACAAATATCATTTTATCTTTTTAATTAGGATAGGTAAGCAACTTGTTCAATAATTATAATGATTTATGTTAGGCTATATACTTGGTACACTAATAACTAATACAATTCATAACTGAGTTATTCTCATAGAAAGGAATCAAAGAGTGATCTTTTTAAGTCAAATTAATGCATGTGCAAACTATAGAAAGATTCAAGAACCAATTTAGTTAAAGGATAAGCAATTCATAAATAAAGGTAAGCAAGCTTGATTAAAATTTCAAACAATTGATATTTTCCAAAATTAAGAAAAAGTTAGGTTATTCCACGAATGCAACAACTCACTTAAATCTCTCATTTCAAAAGACAGTGCCAAAATATGTTTATTTTTATAAAAGATTAATGAAATTCACGAAATTTCCTAAATTCAACAAAATTCATAAAGCTAAAACTTTTTAAAGAAATATGAAATGATAAGATTAAATGAAACATGTTGTAAAACCTCATATATGTAATATGCAAAGTTTTCAAGAATTTGTGAAATCCTAAATTTTTATTATACATCATGCATTATAAAATTCATGATATCATTGACAAATTGAGTATTATAAACATTTACACTTTAACTTTAGAGAGAATGTTGATATGAGTCATCCAATAATTGATTTGGATTTATAATTTTTTTTTGTAATTATAGGGATTGATTTCGTAATCATAAGATTATAGTTATTATTTGACTAATCTTGTATAGGAATATAAATTTTTTTATAATATGATTACTTATTATTTTTAGATGTAATTATGTATGGAAATTTACTGTATCTATTGAAAAATTATTGTTGAACAATCTATGTTAGATGAAAATTTCCTATCTCCAAAATAAGGTTTAAATCTTGATAATCATCTAACCTACACTTCCATATTATTAGGTTCCAAACGAATCTTTCTCTATTTGGTTTAGGAAATAATCCTTTCTCTAAAAGAATCAAGGAAAAGTTAAGGTCTATTCCAAATTCTATTAAAATAAAATTATTCTATTCTTTTAGAAGGTGCAATACCATGTTTTGCCTAAAAGTTAAGGTTTCATCTTGTTAGACCTTGAATATTTTTTTAGTTAAACATGATTTAAATAATTATGAGGTTTGGATTGGTGAATTTTTGGGAGTTAATTTTTTTCTTTTATCATGTCTATGTTTGTAGAATTTATTTCATGGGTTAGTTGTTTAAAAGTGGTAAGAATGCATAAAGGGGTAGTTTGGGTAGTTTACTTAAGGTTAAAAACACTAAGGCATTAAAAAAGGGCAAGATGGGCTTTTCTCATTCATGAAGGGTAAAATGGGAAGGAAAAAGTGTTGTCTTCTTCCTAAAGAAGAGTAAAATAAAAATGGGAGTGAAAGAAAAAGTGAAATATGAAAATAAAAAGTGAACAAGAGAGATTTTGGTAAAGTAGAGAAAAGAATGGAGTTTTGAGCTAGGTTTCATCTTTTCATGATATTAAAGAGAGAGTTTGAGGTTGCTCAAGAAGGGAAACAGAAAGAGGAAGGGAAGAGCTTTCTTTAGAGCCAATAATCTCATAAATTGGTGAAGATTCAAGGCAAGTTTGATTTTTATACTTTGATATATAGATGGGATTTTTGTTCATGAAGTTTAGGAAATACATGGGCTTAAGAAATCTGGAGTCAATTTTAGTGAATGTGCTTTATGGGTTCTAAATTTGAATTCCTATTGAATGGGAATTTTGTCATATGAAGGAAATCAAGAAGGGGATCAAGAGAGGCAAGAGGAGCAAGAGGAAAGATATCTTTAAGCCAATTTTGTAAGCAAGGAATTCAAGGTGGGTATATGTTTATAATAGAGTAAATAAGCCACTAAATGTTTTCTTTGAATCAAGGAAGTTTAAGGATTTCAATTGCGTCATAAATGTTGCATTTATTGCTTCTTGAATGAATTGAGAATTTTCTATATGTTTGGTATATGAATTGTGTTGATGATTTGTGAAAAGACTTTGCAAAAGAATTTTTGTGAAAAGATACATGTTTATGAACTCATGTTTTTGGAAATGGTTTTCGAAATATCTCATGTTCATGAAAAACAAGTTTCCAAGAATGTGCCATTTGGAAAAATGGTTTTCAATTCATGAATTACACTTTATGTGGTTTTGTGTAATCCATTCAAGTATTTCATATGCACGTTAACCAAGTTAAAGGCTTCTTTCGTCTATTGCTAGTGGCATGGAGCTCCTTTATAGACTCCCTTAAGTTTACGTCTACGCAAAACCACTATGTCAGATTCTGATAATGCGTCAAGTTTACGACTACACAGGACCATTATGTGAAAATGTGTAGTTCATTATGTTTATGGATCTACTCAAATCATTTTGATATGCTTATGTGGTTATGAGATGTTAACAAGTTTGATGCATTCATGATTTGTAGTTTGTGAATTTCGGTTATGAATTTGAGAATGATACTTTTATGAATTTAATTAGAACTTTGTATATGCAAATGAATATTTCAAAAGTTTTGCTTATTTTTCCGTTATAAACTTTTATCCACAAGGTTTAAGCTCACCTCCTTCATTTTCGTCCCTTCTTTAGATGAAGAGCATGAGAACGAGTAATCAATGGTCAAGGCATCACTCCGATTATGCTTACTTTTGTATTTTAAGCTAGTTTTGTAAAACAAGGCTTTAGTTGCATTTTGAACAAATTATTGCTGATATATCTTTTATACTTTGGGATTTTGAGATATTGATGTATTATGGCTTCAAATGCCCATTATAGCCATGTAAAACCCCTTTTTTTGATGTTAATGAAGTATGTTTGCATTTTGTCGATGACATTTCCAATTTGTTCATTTCACTTTCAAGTTCTCTGTAGGGGTAAGAATGTGTGTTCTGAGTTTAGGGGAGATATTGTATTAATATAGGCTAAATTAGACAAAGTTATCTCTTGAAAGTTGTAGTTCATCTTTTAGCTTTCCAACTCTATAAAGTATGAAATTTTTGGACATTAGAGTTGAGAGATATGATTATTAGAAGTTTGTGATGTTACATAGGACCGACACTCGGGACAACTACATTGTTTTTGAAAATTTAACCCTTTTGGAGGTAAAATATCTTTTCTAGGTCTTTATGGAAGATGTAGGTCTAGAAGTCCTCTTAGAAACAGTCTTTGAATGACCTTAATCCAATATTTTTAGTGAAAGTTATGCCCTTTTTTACCAATATAGGTTGGAAGAAGAAAAGCAATTTGCAATTGCGACATCATGGCAGTGAGCCCGCAGGTTGCATCGTGACTTGTAGCGATTCCCCCACCCCCCAAACCTGAAAATGTTATACTCTTTTGACCATAACTTTGACGTCTGACCTCCAAATGATTTAGTTTTTAAACCTATGGATTCCTAACACATTTCTCTATTTCTCCACAAGAACTTATAGCTTTTAGTATTGATTCAAAAAATTGATAAAATGAAGGTATCAGTTCAAAGAGCATGAACTGAATATTTCACTGAACATACTTTGGTCTTTGGATGATATCTTGATCTCTATATTTCCCAACGATATTATTCTTATTTTTAAATAAACTAGAGACATATATCTACAAATCCTCTGAAAAAAAATTGAATTTTAATTTAGTCTCTAAGACTTTCAATTTCTGGATGGAAGTTGAGTATATTGTATTGTTTCAGTTTAATAACAGTCTAAAAATGTTTGGGCTATAACTTTTAGATTTTTGAACCAAATTGAATGATTTTTATTTCATTAGAAACTTAAGAAAATGGGGAACAAATTTTATGCAGAAGTCAAGCTGAGATTCCAGTTTGAGGTTTCCCAAAATCTGTTTTGAAATAAGAGAAATGAGTTCATTTTTGTTGTTTGACTGGTGTGGGCACGTCACCCTTGTAGGATGAGCATTTAGATGTCACTTAAGATTTTGAGCACGTGATTTGTAAGGCAGGATCCCAACACTTATGGTATCAGAGCAACTAGGTTTAGGTTAAGGTGTACGATCAGGTTTAGGAGTATCCTAGGCATGAAATGGGTAGCTTTGAACTACAAAATGAACATGCGTTGTTTTGAATGAATCACATGCATTGTTTTTGTAGGAAAATCCCGCCGTGAGCATCACATGCCCACGGTGCGGAAAACAAAACTTTTTTGTTCCGGGAAGTTCCCGAAAGCCAGGATCCATGTG
>JAOTIZ010000007.1:6985861-7001154 GCA_027123425.1 Erythroxylum panamense | reverse complement strand
ATTTTTCAACTTAATTTCAATCAACTCATCCACTTTTTGAATATTTCTTATTTTCACTCAAAAATCGGGGTCCAACATTCACAATATAAGGTTTTATGTAATCTAGCATATAAATTTAGTATTGACCTTTTATCTTCATTATAGGTGTATAATTGCTTTCTTTGTTTCATAATTTTCCACCTTTCTACTTATACGTCTAACCTCTCCTTTTTTTATGTAAGGAGTTGAACTGTTTCCTCACTTATACCAATATTAAGATAATAAAAATTTTACCTGAGGTGAGATACTCTAATGATTGTTATTTCTCTATTTAGACTGACTATAACAATTATTTATTCTTATATATATATGGTTTTGGACAAGATTGGAAGTTGATCTTATGTGTATTTAGACTGATTGGTTAGGGCATTAGATGTTTCGAATGTTGTTACTTAGAATCCATATGATCAACATGCCTTATGTCCCTAGTGCTTTTACTTGTATGAATGAAATTCTTAATTTATCAAAAGAAGGTCTAAATGTTTAATTCTAAGGAAGGTTCTATTTATTTTCTGATCATGTCATTCGAGCTTTAAAATTTATAAGCTCTCAAATACTACAAGTGCACGGGTCGCGATTGTAGTATAAGATATGTCATTCACAAAAGGAGGGAGACTATTTTAATTCTATTTTATCTAAGGCCAACAATATATGAAACTCAAAATAAACAATGCAACAGAAAGTAATTACGAGAATTGAATTCAACCACTTAAATAAAAAAATTAAACATAAAAGAATTAATATTGAGCAATATGCAATCACAATAGAAATCATCCTAAGGAATTTACCAATTTATAAGAAAGGGGATTTTGCTTATCATTAATGTTAACCCAGTCGATTATGCATCAATCAAGTGTCAGTTCTATACTATCCTAGGGCTGATTACTCTCTCTCGAGTTATAACTATTAAATCCTAAATTACCTTAATCATATTATGGAATTTGCAATCTCTTAATTCACAAATTATCCAAAACCTAATTAGATCTGAGGCAATCTAATAAGCTATTGGAACATCACACAGGATCTCTCTCTATACATTTACTAATATGATTTATTACAGTTTCTATTAAATCTCCTAACTCTCATTAATCCAATTTAATCATTTTTATTCAATTCACTCTCTTAGTTTATTGCTGAATTATACAAGTATGTATTAAATCACGACATTCATCCAAATAACACAATCCACTCAATTATCATTAAATCAAAGTAAAATCCCAAAGGAGAGTTTAGAACATCATCAATATTCCAAATCCTATCATCATACTTTCCATCTCAACTCTATATGTAAATAAAATCAAAACAAAAAGGAAATATAATTTTAAATAGACGATGGAAGGTAGCAACGTCGAAAAACCTCCTGATCCGAGAAGCACGTTAAGCGAGCTTCGTCTTTGTCTTCTTCCTCTTCCATCTTCCTTTTTCTCTCTCTGATATTCTCACTTTACAGTTTCCACAATGGCTGTATGGAAGCTCTCCTTTCTCTGCCTCTTTTTGTTCTTTTTATACTTCTTTATGTTTTGGGTAGCCTTAAGGTTTTTCTAGAGTTTGAAAGGTCCGAAAAATCCCTCAAAACATGAAGTTTGTGAGTGTCTACGCGCCTGCTCGATGCAGGCCACAATCATGACTTACATTTGAGCCTTCTGTCATCATTATGGCATACAGGCCGCGATTGTGGGCCAAACCTAGAGCTTCTGTCCACAATCGTGGGTTGTTGTCTCCGACATACCTCTGCTCTTCGATTTTAATCCTGAAGCACTAGCAAACAGATCAAGGTACCTCAAAAACATAACATTTAAGCTCATAAGCTTGTACTAACCATTAAAACATTTAAAACATAAATAATTAACAAACTAACACAATTCTAACGAAGCACATAGTAAATGATTGAATCAATGGCTAAACACATATCAAACTATACCTTAAAACATAATGCAATTTACACTTATTAACATTGCCACACTTAAACGTTTACTTATGTGCACCCCCACACTTAGAATTTTGTACATGCACAAACTCAACAATCACAAATGTTCCACTAGCTTTATGACTTAAGTAGGACATTTGGTTAAGTTTAAAAGCATAAAATATGGTTTATACAAAAAGAAAGGCTAAAGCTCAAAGGGGTTTATGAAGGGAAAAATCATATCAATAGGATAGGTTATTTGGCTAATGTAGTTTATGAAAAACAAAGAATGCCTAAACATGTCCATGTTATTGCATGTGATAAAAATGTGATTTCGAATAAAAATTCAATGCAAAATCGGGATGTACATTGTCATGAAGGTCACGCATCATCAAAAGGCAATGAGACTAATATGGATGTGTCCGTCAAATAAGGCTCAAAATCTCAACGGCTTTGTCTACTATTAGTCACTAGTCTTCTAAAGATAATGCATATCGACCAATCACAAGAGCAAAAGTATACGCTAAAGTTGCTATGAAATTCTTTAGTCAATTCACACACTAATCATGATTATATAATCTTAGAAGCAATAGAGAATGAGAAAATGTTTGTTTCGTTTGTGTTATTCTTTCTCTCATTTTGATTGAAAACTTAAAAACAAGTAAACCAAATAAATTTAAAAACACACATGTATATAAAAAGTAATGTGGAAATATAAAGGAAAAGAAATTTAGTTCCTTTGGGTTGCCTCTCAAGAAGCACCTTTGTTTAGGGTCATTGGCTCGACTCTTACTTCTCCTCACGTGAAAAATTTGTGATCTTCAGGTATTACAGTCAATGCCACTTCTACGTGAGGTTGTTCTGGATAGGGCCTTAGTTGATCATCATCCTCATTCAGCATCTTCCCCATCCTCAGACTCTCAATCCCAACTGAGTCCATACACTCTGAAAATATTTCAAACGTCTCTTCACCTTTTTCTTCATCATTTAATTCCTCCAATCTTTTAAAAGAGTTAGTTTCAAAAATAATCATGGACTTAGTACTTATCTCCAAGCTAAAAGATATGTCCTTTTCGGCTTCGAGCTCCTTCTCCACTTCTTTGACACTAACAATTCGATGAGTGTTGATCTCAAAATTCTCAAGCTCCTAGTCACTTTACAATGTTTCCGCTCAAATTTACATTGGGTACACCTTAAGTTGATGCGGCTGCTAGTCTTCGCTTTGCGATTCTAGGAGATTGAGCCTTATTGCCATCTGACCCATTTGGTGTTCCATTCTCTGTTGGTTTGCTTTGGTCTCCTATTGTAATTGCTGCATATCCTGTTGAAATTGTAAATTGTTAGCAGCAATATTCTTAGTAAGTTCTTCTAAAGATGCACCTGAATCGTATTGGCTCTCTGAATCTTGGGGGCTAGACCATATGTTTCTTGAAATTTGCCCTCCATCTTTCTGGAATTGTAAAGTATTATGCTGCATTTGCAAAGTATTGGCTTTCAAAATATTATTCAACTCTTCCAGAGATGGATCGGAGTCATGATAGGAAGCTTCTGGTCTGTATAAGAATTGTTGTGTATCCTGCAACTATTATGGAAGTAATTCTGATGATTATCCCATCCATAACAAAAGTTAGGTTGATCAGTTCAAACATTGTTATAGGACTCATATTAAATATGAGTTATAAAAGAAATTACTTTTATCCATATCGAATGTTTTTTTCAAACACAACAAAAAATGAAAAGATCACAAAATAACAGAAAAGAAATTAATTCCAAACAACTATATACAAAACATCAATTAAATCACCAACAAAAACTAAAACATTGTACTCCCCAGCAACAACACCAAAATTTTGACGGACGTCGTTACACTAGTCAAAATAAAATATCTAGACCTACTACTATAGCAGTGGTGAGTCTAGGTCGATCCTACAGAGAGTGTATCCACAGTTTATGAAATGAAATTAATCGGTGTTTAGGTTTAACGGGGGGTTTTGGATTTTTTTAAAGAAGAAAATAAAATGAAACTAACTAATAAAAACAAACTAAAGAAAACGTGTAAAAAATGATAAATGTGAGGAATTCAGTAAGGACCCAGTTCTTTGGTTCAATCTCGGCTTATACCCTAACTAAGCATATTTTATTGATTTGTTGTTCTTTAACCTCTCCTAATAACTATTAATCAAGATATAATCGTTAATTAAACCTAACCATCGAGCTACCTAGGATAGGATCTCTAGATTTTATTAGGTAGTAGCATTATGAATTAAGAAAACCGATTAATCAAGACAACAACCACTTATGATGTGTTATTTAACCTAGGTCATGTTATCTCTAATGATTACGAATCATTAGTCACTATATATGAATTTCAACGTAACAATTACAGTTTATATCGAAATTCAAGCAATAAGTTTGCAATTAATGATTCAATGAATGCATTACAATCATTACCTCATAGTACCTAATGGGTTCATATACAAATAACTGAATAATAATGAAAATTTGATTATTTATACACAATACCCAAATCAGTTAACAAAGGAAACACAATCAATTTCTAATGAGAGAAAGAAACAACAAAATAATAAAAAATGCTTAACCTAAGTTGTCGGCGTCTATGTCAGCTCTGAATCGATGTTGGAATGCTTAGCTCTTCATGGATCTTTCCGAGAAAAATGCTTCAACCTTCATTCCAATCCCTAGCCAAAAACCCCTTCACTACCGCAGCACCAAGCCTCTCACTGTTGCTCTTCACTGTCGCCTCTCTACTGTATATTGATGGAACTAATAAGGTTTTTGTGTCCTATACTATTCACTTAAATCCTTCACACTGTCCTCTCTGCTTGCTTCTCCTCATCTATGTTTAACACAGAAAAATGCGTTAAACTTAGACCCACGAACACACCAAGCCACCAAGCACTGTTTTTTTTTCACTGTAGTGTGATGATAGGACAAATAAAATGTTGCTGCCTCCTTAAAACCTTCTCCTCATACCTTCTGGGATGCTGTGTTAGACGCCTAATGCATGCGTTTCACTCACGCCTGCTGCTCCTTGCTTGATCAAACACGCAGCTGTTTTGCTCCTTATCTACCGCATTATTACTTCAACATCTTAAGTCCAATGCATGCAAATTCATGTTACCTTCTTCTTCTGTAATTGTTTTATTATTGAACCATAATATTCACGTAGCTACATAGGTTTGAGATGCAATCTTTATTTATCTTCTTTGTCCTTTCATTTTTCTTGTACTCTTCTTGTCTTGTAATTTTCTTCTTCTTGCTCTATGAAGACAAGTGAGTATTGATCTTCAGAAAATAACCCAAATGTAATGCTTCCGAGTTTGCTCCTAAATTGTACCTAAAATCACATATGAATTAAACTGAGTATCTTAAGCATTTTCATGTTAATAATTGCTAAGTGTAAATGATTAAATATATCAAGAATTAATCACATATCAGTACCTATGGAAATATCTTGTTTAAACACCTTTTGTCCAAGTCTACCTCTAGATTACTCAGTTTCTAAAATGTTAATTGATCATAAGTAAAAACTTTGAATGTTGAGTTATTGCTATAGGTTTTGAAAGTCATTCATCTTTATTTATGATTGTCTACTCTTAGGAATTATGGAAAATGAGTAAAAGTTTTTATTTGTGATTTTAATTTTGACGATTTGACCGAGGACGATCAAAAGCTAAGTGAGGGGGAACTTGATATGTGTTTAAATGTTAATTCATTTGATATACTACACTTAGTGATTAATTCCTTAAAAATGCTTAGGATACTCACTTTAGCTTATATTTGATCATAGGTACTTTTTGGAAGTAAGGAAACTAAGGTGACCTAAAAGCATGTCATTAAAACCATCTTCTCAATTTCCATATTCTATTGAATCATAGAGCATGAAGAAGAAGAAGAGACAAGTGAGAATGTCAAATGAAGAATAAAAGAAAGATAAGTCTCACAGCCAAACATTGGATTACATGGGCATGAGAAATCTCACAAGCCTATACAACATCTCTCTTAACTATGAGAGATCTCTCACAGCCGTGAGAGTGCCATACATGGCCTTGCATAGCTGTGAGGTTGTGAGAGATCTCTCACAGTCATGAGAGTGCCATGCATGGCCGTGCATGGCCATGCAGTGCTGTGAGAGGATCATGCACAACTGTGAGAGGTTTATATGGTCGTGCAATGACCTTACATGGCTGTGAATTCTCACACTTGATAATTAACTAGAGAAAGCCTAAATTTTACTATATAAGGAACAGGGAGTGATAGTAGAAAGGCATTTAGGGGGATAAACCTAGCCGACAACACTCTTCTCCTATTTTTCTCTTAAGTTATTCTTCATTCTTCTACATTGACAGTGGTTATGGAGAGGATGGCCGATGGTGAAAGGTTAAATATGGAGATGGACAATTGACTTTCCTAACACCAGTTTGGAGGCGCAATCAAGACCAAGAAGCATATTAAACATATTGTTATTGTGTATCATTTTCTTTACCTCTTTTTAGATTATTTATGTTCTCTTGTATGGATTGATTAGGTATTGTATAAGAATGATTTTAATGCTCTATTGAATCATTTTTTCATGAAAACCTATAGCTAGAACTTGAATGCGATACATACTAGTCAAGTTAAAGGTTGTATGTGGCAATTAACGGTATTAAATTGTTAGAGATAAGATAACATAAGTTAAATAATCTAAGCTTGTGTGATTGTTACTTAGATTGATTTGTTTTTCTCACTTATAATGTAGCAGTCCGAATAAACATAGAGAGCTTGTTCTAGGTTTCTGATAGTTTGGGTTAATTAATGAATTCTTCTTGATTAACTATGATCTAAGGAAAAACTAGAATTAACAGAGCTTATTGTTAGTTCACGATCAATAGTCTTAAGAGAAGTGTAAAGACGATAATTCAACGGCATCTATGAAATTGTGCTTAGGCCAAGATTAAACCAAAGAACTGGATTTCAACTCATTCATCAACATTATCACTTTGCTGTTGTTTAATTTGATTTGTTTTTATAGATTTAATTTTACTTTGTCTTCCAATTTTCTTCAAACTAAAAACCCCCCGTTTTACTTATACAAATAATTTAGGAAAGTAATTGGAATTAATTTTTATAGGATTTACCTAGACTTATCGCTAGCTACAGTTTTGTTTAGTTATTTTGGTATTGTTATGACACGCGACCAAAACCTATAGACATGATAATCATTTAAGAAAATACTTAAAAATACACTTAAACACTAAAAAAACATGAGATAATATAAACCTATTAGAAGCAATGTCTTTAAGTAAGACATCCCTAAGATGCTCCTCTTCCTCTTGTTATAATTGTTTAAGAAATCCGAATGTAAATATAAGTATTCTCATAATAAGTATATTAAGGCCAATTCTCTTTGCAATTCAGATACTCCATATACAATTTGATGCCTAAATTTCATGATTAGCGATCTCCCACAAAAGTCACATCACATTATTGGTATTAGTTGAGTTTTTGAATACATGTCAATATACCTCTCATTACAAGCTTCTATTGCTGACATGAATGATGAACTACTATAGTCTCTTTGAGAATACTACCCTCTCCATTCTTCCCTTATGTCTGTTGGTTGAAATGATGAATATAAAATTCCTAAAAACATAAGCTCCAACACAAGATCAATAAGAAAAACTCTAAAGACAAACCAAAAAAACAAAAAACAAAAGTGATCATTTTTATACCTCATATTTGATGCATTTTTGCTTGAAATTTTATACTTTTATCATATATTTAGTACTTAACTCACTCCAAGTTTGTTTATAAGGTACAATTGCCTTTATACACTTAAAGGGGAAGAATTTGGAAGAAAACATGACATAAAACAAAGATTCGAGGCATAAGAGGGATGCATGATCGTGCATAAACCCGTGCACTTCTCTTAGGCCATGCAAATTTGCAAATTCCAGAGATTTTGGTGATGCACAACTTGATGCATGATTGTGGAGAATGTTCTCAAAGGGTGATTTTAGTTCAGAGAAGTGGAATATACAAAGAATTTATCGAAAGATCTATTAGAATATAAGATCAAACCTCTATCTAGCAATAATATTTGATAGAAGAAGATTAGAGAGATTTAGAATTATGAACTTGTTGTTTTCAATTCATTTTACTTTTACTTTATGTTTGATTTCATGTTCGATCATATGTAACTAAACATCTTGATAACATTTAGACTTTAACATGTTTTGATTCTTTTATTAATACAATTGGTTTGATTGATATATTGTGATTCAATTACATGTTTTATTTATGTTCTAATAAATATAGAATATTATATCATAATTTGATTCATACATAGAGATTAAGAAATCCTATTTATGAATAGATCGACCATAATTGGAAGGAGTTGAATGCAACCATAAAGATAGGATGACTTAAGTCTTCTAGATTAGAGTCAAACCTAATAGAGGGATTTAAAAAGCGATAAAGCAATCCTATAAACTTTAACCTGAGTAATTCAGTTGAAAGCCATAGAATTAGTTGTTATTAGACTCAAGATCTACTAGTAGCATAGCATAGGAATCTCCAAGGTCTAATAAATCAATAAAACAATTGTATAATAAAAGATCAATTTGTTAGGGGTTTAGGGGGACTCAAAGCCTAGACATTAATTTCCAATATCGATAAATTTCTAAGTGTTTTCTTATTTCTCTATTCTTTGTTGCTACCTATTTTATTTTACTTGCTTTATTTTTTGTTTCTTTAAATAAAAATCACAAACAATTCATTTTACTTGCATTAGTTTTTGTTTCTTTTAAATAAAAATCACAAAAAAAATTATAAACTAGATAATAGGATAATAGTAATTACTAATATTTATCATCTTCGTAGGATCGACATATACTTGCTGATACTAGCTACAGTTACGTCAAGCACTTGCGGTTATTTCATAATTGACTAATTTAGAAAAAAATCAAACAACTAACTAAAAGAAAAAAAATGATTGTATTAATAAAAATAAGGTTTTCCTAATATTGTATTTTCTGATAATGGTGTCAAAAACTTGATATGTGATTCAAAGTTTGAAATTGCAAGTGTACTGTGTAGTTGTAACTAGCACTAATAAGTATGGATCGATCTCACAATGATTAGAATTACTAGCATTTACAATCTTTCTATTATCTAACCTAGCAAATTATGGTGTTTAAGATGAAGTAAATGCAAAATTAAAACAATAAACTAAAGGGTTAATGACCAAAAAAGTCCAAACTTTCGTCAATTTTTTAATTATAGCCTGAACTCTAAAAGGTAGCAAAAAAATGCCCAAACTATCAATTTTTTCAATTCTAACTCGATGTTATCTTTTCTAAAAGCTCTCATTTACTAGAAAAAAATTGTTGTTTAGATGAAAGACACTACTAAAGAATATGGACAATGATGATGGGGCATGTGAGATAAAAGTTAGGGATTTAGGTTACAGATTGAGAATGACGACGAGGTATGATTATCTCAATTTTGTTGAAATGACGTCATCTTAGTTTTATCTTGAAACAACATCGTTTCACTAATCAGACTGACTTCTGCTAATTACACTGACATGTCTGATTAATGAGGGTCCATTGACACGTGGCAGTGCCACGTTAGTGAAGATAACTGTGAGGCTAACGTCATGCTATAATTAAAAAAAATTGATAGTTTAAGCATTTTATTACTAATAACCAAAATTACACTTCCAAATTTTATAAGAGTTTTAAATAACTTTTTTAAATAAAAAACTTTAAAAT
Source organism: Erythroxylum panamense (assembly GCA_027123425.1). NCBI lineage: Eukaryota > Viridiplantae > Streptophyta > Magnoliopsida > Malpighiales > Erythroxylaceae > Erythroxylum > Erythroxylum panamense. The sequence goes on along the minus strand of JAOTIZ010000007.1, from coordinate 6,991,431 downwards.
AAAATTAAAATTTCTTTAAAATGCCACCCCTTGATTGGAATGTCATCTTTTTTTCAACTTTATTTTGCCCTTCTCCTTTAACGAATTGAGTAGTTGAAAGAGTGGCTGAAACTACTTTAGGAAGCCCCATAAGTGTCCTTCTCCTCGACTTTCCTAATGGCATTTTGTTTCTACTTTACGTGGCCCTATGAGTGTCCTCCAGAAATATGCATATGCATATGGTTCTCCTTCTCTAAAGATTGAATATTTAGTTTATAAGACCATGAAAGTTCATGTATTATGTTAATATCTTTATCAAAACTATTAGCAACTAATTCTCAGTTGATTAACTAAATCCTCTTTCTAGTTAAACCTAATATTGCACTAATCAATTCATGAATTTCACTTTTAGGTTTGACGCTAATCTAGATGATTTATGTCAACCTATCTCTAGGTTCTTTTGCAAGTTCTTTCAATTATGGTAGATCCATTAATACAAAAAGTTTTTTCAATATCTATTGCAAGAAATCATACATGAAATAATACACTTGCAATACTAATTCAAGGATAATTAAGAAAACATAATTGAATCCAAACAAAACCAAATAATGAATTAAGTTAAAAGAAAGTCACTATAAGGTCTGTCCAAAGGTTCATCTTTTCCAAGCATTAACAAAAGTTTAGTTCATAATCATAACATCAAGAATAAAAGAAAACATGATACTAAAAGATCAAAGATGAGATCCCTTTTAATCTTTGTAAAATCTACTTCAGATTGAAAAAAAAATCCACCCCAAATATGTTTTTTTGCTTGTTCTTCATGCTCTTATTATCCCACAGAGTTGTATGCATGACTGTATCCCTCAATCTTGCTTTGATATTTAAAAATCATAAAGATTCATGATCTTACATGGTCACCATACAATGTTGTAGCCTTGCAAGAACATGTCCTTCATTAGTATAGATCCCTTCAAAATAGCTTCAAAATTTCCATTTCTATCTTGAATTTGCCTAATGCTTCTAGATTTTATCTACGAAGGCAAATAAGATCTAATGACATGATAGATTTAAAAAAATACTAAGAAACTCTCAAATAAACAATCAAAACATATTAAAAACGGGATTAAAAATATAGTCTATTTAGCATTTATCGAAATCCAAGTTCTGTTAATTCTTTAATGAATGCCTTAAGGTGCTTTAAGGAGATATCTGGACTAGAAATGGATAAGGGTAGAAGTTGCTTCTTTATATCTCTATGTGTTGCAGCTTATTCTCCCTAGATTACCTGTTTGATATGATGGCAATAGAAACAACTTCCATTTACCCATGTTTGAGTTCCTGTTTCACATAAGAGGTTGTCTTATGAGGAGTCCTTACCTCTTATAGAGAAATTTCATAACATAATTAGTATTTGATGCAACAAGATCCTTACTTTTGTTGGTATGGTTTAATTAATTATGTTACTTTTTGTTGCACCAAATACTAATTATGTTATGAAATTTCTAAGCCATACCAACAAAAGTAAGCAGCAGGGTTATGTCCTTCAAAATCGAAAATGCGGCCCATATGTTGAAAAGATTTGACCAAGGTACAACTGATACCGCGATCTTGGGAACTCTTTCATCCAACCTGGATTCGACAAGAACGTGATTTCGGGGATTGCGAGTAAGCAGCAGGGTTATGACCTTCCCACCGCCGTTCTCAACTAACAAATCAAGAACTGATTCAATCCGGCGAATTTCCAGGCGAAAAACTGGGCAATAGTTGATGTGAAGCAAAAGGTGATCATAAGCGGGAGGGAGAGAGAGACCAGTATCATCAAATCTTGTTTAAAAGGTAACAGTTTTCTTTCCGATAGAAATGCAATGAGGTGGTTCTTGGACCTTCTCTCCATCTACATCTGTTTTTCATTCGAGGCTCATCAGGTTTGTAAGGAATCACATTTCAAAAGTCTAGCACAATTTGGATTTGGAGGCACAAGCTGGGCATTAGAGAGGAGGAAAACATAAGAATGTCTTTCAATTTTAATAGTGAAACCCAAAGCAAAATAAGAGACACGCGTGTAGAAAACGATCAAGGTCTATCTATCCAGGAAAAACAATACAAGAAAATAAAGGAACACTTAAGTCATCCCTGTATCCATAAATGGAGGCGACTTAGTACCAGAACTCCTTCCTCTGCCTCCTTTTGTTGTGTAAAAAGGTAACATTCTTTGCCCTTTCTTTAGATAACTGATGACGAGAGAATGATAGTGGTCAAAGCCAGAGAGCCCCAGCCTCCTTGAGAAGAGGCACAAGAGTTCCATTAATATGAGAAGCCATGACTCTGTCCATGGCACCAACAAGTTTTCCACCAATGAACACCACTGGAACGGAAGTAGAGCTACCCAGAAGCCTCATCAGTGCATTCTCAATCTCCTTCCCTCTCGGATCTTCGTCTAGCTCGTAAACTGTTGGGTTAACGCCCATTCCACAAAACAACCTCTTAATGGCATGACACATGCAGCATGTGCTTAAACTAAAGATCACCACAGCATTTTCAGAGGCCAGCCTCTCTATGCACTCCAATAGGTCTCCACCAAAGGCTCTTCGTCGCGTATAAGACCCCCAAGTAGACTCTGTTTGGTACATTTTCAGAGGAGAGACCGACAAAAACAGAGTACGGATACAGAGACAACACGGTTGAGTAGTGAGAAACAGAGAGCAGGAAAATGTAGAAGTGGGTGTTTTGCAAAAAACAGGGGAAGATTATGATGCTATTTAAAGAGGAGAGGAAGTGAGGGAGTGCGATAATGGAATCATTAATTTACTGTATGTTACAACTTTGAAGGGTTGTGGTGTGCTGTGGTACTTGTTCCCTGTAATGTAGTCGTCAGCGACTCAACGCATGCCATAAAGAGAGAAGGAGGGAGGCAACTGAGGGAGATTTATAGGTGCATGCTGCTATTATTATCTGCATGCTTCGTTATCTTTATCATATTGGACATGAAAGAGTTGCTTTGCTGACATGTTAAAGATAAAATGGAAATATTAACATGACTAAGAAACCTTAACAATTAAAAATTATTTTAAAATTAACTCAATTAAAAAATCTCTGAATCCATATAATTTCTATAATTTGAAGCACTGATATATGAAGGGGTACATCTATTTTCTAACCATTCTTCATAAATAGGGTAAGGGCGATTTGATCACTCAAATGTTTATTGACAAATTTAAACTTGAATAATATATTTATGATATATACTAACAAATTTGTTATTACAAAATTGACATGTAAAATAAGGAAAACAAAACCTACAAGAAAGAAATGATTTAGTGAACATTAATTATATGAAATATGCTAGTATACATATTAGAACTTCTAGCCTTAGGTCTTTAAACTTGTGTTACAACATTCAAGAGCCATGTATTCATTGAGACCTTATTTCATTTCTAAAATTTACGATGAAATGATGAAAAACCCTATTTACGAGATTAACTTTATAGGAAAGGGTCACACAAGAGATAAGCTAATGTTGATTATGATAAATATTTTACGAAATTTATACGAAAACAACATGACAAACATTGGATTATGAAAATAATAAAATTATCAAGAAAATACTAGTACATATCTCGAAGTTTTTCCTTAGGAAATATGCACACCAACATAAGTGGTTCGATAAATTAAAGACTTTGAGGTCTTAGCATTTTATTTGCTTTGGTCTCTTCTCCTTTTCCCAACAAAGTTTCTTCATTCTTGATGTACATAACTAAAAAAATATAGGAAATTCCACCTTAAAATAGACAAGATAAGAATTCCAAAGCTATTATGAAATGAGGGAGACAAAGAGGTTGTTTTTTATGACTTGGTTAATTAATTGAGCAAGCATGTTGCGTTGTCTTGCATAGTAGCTTCATTAATCCTTGAAACAGATAATAGAATTAACATAGATAGTTGATTTAAGAGTCAGGCAGAGCTAGTGTTGAGCAAATTTTACAATTTATAAAACTCTCAATAATTCGTAAGTACATGGGTCATACTTTGTAGTATTAAAGGGTGTCGATCCTACAAGAAGAGTACTAGTCTAATTCTAAGTTATCTAAGGCTTAAAGAAAATAATAAAAAGAAATAAAAACTACATAAGTGAACACGATGTTAGATCGGAAAAAGAAAGCATGCCATATTCGGAGAATCGGTAGATTTCAAAACTTTTTAGAAATCTTATTTGCAGCGGAAGCAATATATCTAAATCATCATGCCAATCTATACATGATATAGTATAAGGATAATAATAGACATAAACAAGATGAAGAGTATTACCGACTCCTTTGCTACAGCTTCAATTCCTTGCTGCGGTATCTTCTCCTTCTTCTTGTATCCAAAGCCTTTGCTTGGTCAATCTATCTTCTCCTTGTTGTTGTATCTTCAACCAATTTGATTCACCTCTTGTTCTCCTAGGACAACTTAGTTAACAAAATCTTTTGGTGGGAAAGGAGAAGAAACACTTTGGAGGAGTATTTTCTTAGAAGAAAGAAGGAAACAATGAGACACTTCTCATACTAAGTTTCAGCGTGGCAGACTTGCCTGTTGCCCTCATTGACATGTGCTCTTAGTCTTCACTCCTTGGCTCTACTTCTTGAATCTCCTACAATGTAAATTAGTAGTTTGCAGTATCAATTGTTCTAAAAATCAACTTAGTTCAATTACTAATTGTTTGTGACAATTTAACCCTCAAACTACATTCATTCAAAACAAGCACTCATGAGTTAAATTAAGCATAAAATCTGAAAATAAGAGCCAAGATAAGATCTATCCTCACCAAATGAAGCATCTTCTTAAGATGATCAGTCCTCACTAGACAAAGTGTCCTCAGCAAATGAAGAGCCCTCACCAGATGATGTCTTTGCCAGACAATACGTCTTCACCAGACGATACGTCCTCACTAGACGATGCGTCCTCACCAGACGACACATCATCACCAGATGATACGTCCTATACTCCTGAGCATCTCCACTTATAAGAACCACAACTTTTGACTCCGATATCCAAAAATTTCATACTATATACCGTTGGAAAGCTAGAAAGCCAAACTACAACTTTCTAAAAGACAACTTTGCCAAAATCTGCCTAAATTAATACATTAAATTCATGGAAGTTCAGATCGAAGATTCAGCTCTAAACTATTCATCCCAAATAATTTCCAGACTTTCATTTTCTAAAATCCAACACTTTAAATTTTTACTTCTAGTCTTTCTACTCCATTTCATTCAACTCATTTACCACTATTTCACACTACTCCTAAATATAAAAATTTAGTCAAAAATTATCGAAAGCCAAAAGTTGATGGTTTATCAAATTCAAGTGCTACCACCATTCTCTACATTTTCAAGTATTGTCCATATTGTCTATCTTCTTTCCAAATTTTATTTATACATTCATTCCCATCTTAGACCAACATTTTACAACTACTATTCAACTCACAAATCATTTTCTTGATCATCTCTAAAGCTTCCATCTACTCACGTATACATATACATATATATATATATATATATATACACATATGTGTATCTATATATATATATATATATACACACATATGTGTA
>JAOTIZ010000007.1:6960189-6985761 GCA_027123425.1 Erythroxylum panamense | reverse complement strand
CAACCTCTTCAAGTTACAATTAGACAACACTTATTTCACAAGAAATTGAAGCCAAACATCTAAAGTTTAATTTAGCATAAACCTCACCTCATTTGCTTAACCACACAATTAGTTATGGCAAAAACATGAAACCATGATCAATTTGCATTTTCCAGCTTTGCTCCTAAACTTATATTCTATCACTTCCAATGCCAATTACACATCAATAAGCATCCACTTGAGACAAGGATTCAGCCAATAGGTCATCAAGACCTTCACCTAAGCATCTAGCCCTAGAAATGGCAGCATACGCAAAAATTAGTTTTCCTTCAATTTCCATTAATCTCACCTTCCAAAAATCAAGTCAAAACCAAGCTAAAACCAATCTCCTTCACTCATCATCAACAATCATGAATTTGTACCCAAACAATCAAGCCATGCTCTATGAAATTAATGCACAATACATCATAATTCATGCACAATAATTCCCATTTAATACATCTAACTACCACTTCATTCATTAAATAAACAACCAAAGCTTAAAACAAAAACTTACCTAATCAAGTTTTCAACTCTTCAATCTTTCAACTTATTGCACTAACTCCTCTATTCCTCCACACCATGCACGACAACCACCATGATAAGAAGGTAGGAAGCTTAAACTTGTATGCATGTGATCTTAAGGTTGAAGGAGAGCAACAATTGAAGCTAAAATATGTGAAGAAAAGCAAGGAAGAGGAAAAAGGAGAAGAGATTTCGGATGGATGAAGAAATAAGCAAGCAAACTTGAACTTTTCATTCTTTCAACATAGGAAAACCGAGAAAGGAAGCAAGCCAACATTAAATAAGGTGGAGATGTGTCACTAGGACACTTGTCCATTTAGAAGGAAAGGACAAAATAAGAATAAAGACAAACTTTTAATAAAATTAAACCCTAATGAAAGGACTCTTTGACCCATTCAATTCCAATGGCCCTAATTTCAATCCCAAAATCATGTACCCAATGCCATTGGACAGAAATTTTCGATACCGAAAATCAACCGGTTCGCCACTTGGCGGTTTTTTCGGTCTGGAAATTTTCCCGAAAAATTCCAGAAAATTTCCTAAAATTCCCTTAAAATATAAAACACACAAAGACTCACTCCAAATAATTTTTCAAATACAATTACCACGTAATTCACAACCACATTCCATTTAGGCACAAATACCGGGAAATGTCATGAATGCATGTACAGTCAAGTTCATGTGCAATTCCACTATTCACGTGTAATGGTATGCATAAATATTGCAACCCAATACTAAACACTCTCGGCCCTTTCCAAATTACTATTTTACCCTTCCCAGTGGGGGTGGGATGTTACAGTTTCTATGCACAATCGTGATAACGAGGAGGTTATCTAGTGGTTGCACGATCTTGCTACTGTTTGACAACTTTCTGCACTCTTCATTCTTTTGGCTATTACTTCTTCTCCGAACCTCTGATTATCTTAAAATTTAAACTGCAAGCTCCTCACACATTTTTCCTTCCTCTCCAATAGATTTCGTTGTCATCTGAATTCTCTAAGTCTATCCAATTGTGCTATTTAATCATCTGTACCATATCCATAGTTGTGAATCTAACACCTGCATAATTCATCAACAAGGTGCATCAATCCATCCTACAAATAGGCTCCAAAACTACCCTCAAATAGTAGATAATGTAAAGAAACAACCAAACACTTCAAAGATCAAGAAAAGATGCAAAAGATCAAATAAACCAGAACTAAAACACATAAAGAAGCACTTAAAACATCTGAGAACACACTAGAAACATAACCTAAAAACACACTTATCAATAACATGGAATGTATACTCAACTGAATGTTGAATGTTGAATGTTGAACTCAAGTCCGAAGAATGTGATAAATGAATTGATGCATTCCATTACATTGATATGTGTGATCAGATAAAGGAGTTGTGACCGGAGTGACCAATATGAAAAAGAGCTTTAAGCTTATAAATTATGCATAAACAGCCATATGCTCAATAAATAATGAGCCTGGTATTCACAACGGATATGGGATAGTAAATGAAATGAGCCCAGTATTCACAATGGATATGGGACAGTAAATAGGTGCTTGGTCACAATAAAGTAAAATGAAAATGGAGTCATGTGTGCATTTGCATATATATAACTTTACATATGTCATATGAATGATTGAGATGAATTAATGGATTGTTCTGAAATAGTGTTATGAAATGTTTGTATACTTTTTATAAATGTACTTGATGAAATGTGACAAAATGTGATAAGGACTTTGATACTGGATGATGTGCTAAACTTCTTGAAATTGGTTATATACTTGACTTTGTGTTCTGAATGGAATGAGCACATCGATGATGGTTCATCACTGGTCCGTAAACTCATTAATATTGCAACATTGATTTTCAGGTACAAGGGAGTTCTAGCTTCTAAGGTAACCAAGTAGAATTCTAGTACTGTCATTTTGAGAACAAGAATGACTCAAAGGTTTGTTCAACTGATATCTGAGGAGTCTAGTTAGAAAGTGTTTGTTTAGATTCTCATTTCATATTAACATTTTGTATGGAGTTGTAAACTCTTAAATGTTAAGTAATGTAAATACATGGATATGAATTATCATGGTACAATGTAAGTAAGTTTATTTTGTTGATGAAATGAGGAGAATTGATCATTTTGAATACTTGTGTTATGTGTGATGCCATAATAAGTTAATGTGACTATTCTAACGTGTCATTCTTATAGGGTATATTCTCAAATAACCTTTGGATGTTCGGGTATACGCTTTATAGAAGCGGTACGTTCAAATTTTAGTATCAGAGCATAGTTTGGCATCCGTAGGGACATATACAATAATTTAAATATGACATCTAGTGAGAGACTTATATAGTGATCACAACTATTATTTGTTATAGTTCATCCGCAATAGGAGATCGAGTCACAAAATTAGCTGACCTCGAGTCTATAGGAGCCAATAGAGAGTCCCCAGTACCCCAATTTGAACAAATGCCTTAGAGAGGTCTTGAAAGGAGAGAAAGGAGGTATAATAAACTTAGGAAGCAGAGGGTTGTAGACTTCTATGGAAGCTTAGATCCTGTCGAGGTAGAAGGGTGACTGGAAAGAACAGAGAGAGTATTTGATTAGATGGACTTTGAGTCTAAAGAAAGGTTTGACTACGTAATCTCATTACTTAAAGGTCCGGCTTATCAGTGGTGGAAAACTATTCCCGGTAGTTCCACCCAACCTTGTAGACTAACATAGGAAGACTTTCTGAAGGTCTCTAAGGAGAATTATATTCCAAAGATCTATTTGGATAGGAAGATGAAGGAATTCCTAGATCTGAAACAGGGCAATCTCACTGTAGTAGAGTATGAGGTGCGGTTTAATGAATTAATAGGGTATGCTACTACTTTGATTCTGACTGAGGATAAAAGTAGGCAGTTTGAGGATGGACTGAATATGGAGATCAGGACAAGATTGACTATTATCAATTTGAGTAGTTTTATTAAGTTGCGATCTAGCTACTTCAATCTAAGTTGAATAGTTACTGAAGGATGGACAAGGAGAGTATAGGCAAGAGTTCTGAATTAAGATGCATGGTGAGTCTCAAGTTGATTTTGGCAGGAGATTCAATAAATGCCAGAATAGATCATTCCGATCACAGACTAGATCGAGACAGTTGGGGTTTAAACTGAGAAGCATTTTTGTTCATGTTGGTAGTGGTAGAGGTCTAGTATCTGGAGGATCTAATGGTGGCTATTAATTCCAAATCACTAAGTATAATCTATTAGACCAAAATTCTAGACATATGCAATTCACATTTAAATCATAGCTCAATTTTAACACCTATCATACATGTACTTTCATGAACATGTAATATTTTAACTAGGGTATAATTTGGGGCCTTACATGCAAACTAATTTCCTAACTCCATTTCTCAACGTAAGCAAGGCATATAAAGTCCACATATCATAAGCATTAAAGTAAACCATACATTAAACCAAAATGAGGTCTTATATAATTATGGTAAGAAAAACCCTAAAATCTACTTAGAAATCCATTACAATCATCAAAAACATCATCACAATAATTCCATACATCTTCTCCTTACAATAAGTAAACAAAAACAAATGAGAGAAGAGAGAATAGAAGGCTTATGAGTTGAAGAACAAAGTTGGAACTTGGTGTGACATCTTTGAGATCTTTTGAAATCACTTGGTTCTCCTTGAAAATCCACCTAAAAAAAGTGTCTATCTTCCTTGTTTTTGTGTGTTGCAAGACCCTATGCCATTATAGGTTTTAAAATGGGGTTTTTGTATCCCTTTATGAGCTTAAACCGACTTAGGATAGATATGTTGCAAGCTCGAAAGCTGGAAAATTCCAACTTCTACCTAGAAAATTCCAACTTTCTCCTTTGACACCTACAATAAGTCCACTTGCAAGTAAGTTAATAATCAACACAAATAGGGTCCAAATCTTGCCCAAACATTGACATACAACCATGCAAAATGTATGTACATCAAAACACAAGAAAAGCGTGCAAAACCTAAGCTTAAAAACCTTCATTTATAATCTAACATGCAATTTATCATATACAATCACATACACATGCAAGTTATATGAAAATAACATAAAAGTTGGGCTAAACATCCTCGTATGTATACTAAACATATACATTATAACATAAAATGAATTAGAAAATCATATAACAAATATCACTCGTCATATACTGATAATTTGGATGATTATATTGAGTAGGTAAAAATTGTCTAAAATGTTTTCAAACTAGAAAAGTTATATGCTAATCAAAAGAAGTGTTCCTTCTATATAAATGAAATAGAATTTTCTAAATTTTTTATAAGTGCGAGAGGGATAAAGATGGAGGAGGAGAAGGTTAAGACTATTCAAAAGTGATCTATATATAAATCTATAACTGATTTGAGAAGTTTTCATAATTTAGCTAGCTTTTATAGGAGGTCTATGATCTAAGAACATTAGTTATGCCATTTACTAAATTTATTAAAAAGTCTGTTAGTTTACATAGGGTGATGAACAATAATATGCTTTTAATTTTTTTTTCTTTTGGAAAGTAATTCATTGATGGAGAGAAATATACATAACCTATTCTAGGTACAACAATACAAAAGTTACAAGAAAGTTAAGTTTCCTAGGTACAGATTAGATCAGTGGTTTTACGCAAGTAACCATCTTAGCTCTAGGCCTTAAGAGAGTTCAAAATCTAGCCCACTATCTAACAAGTTTAGTTTGCATTAGAGAATGAAGGTTTGGTATAACTGCTCCTTACTTCTTGCCTCTTTCCTGAATAATCTATTATACCTCTCTTTCTATAGATTATACACCATTATTACCAAACATGATTTTTAATGCCTTCTAGTTTGCTTTACTTGCAATATTGACTAATGATGCCTTGTATATCAACTCATTCCATGTGTAGATCACCTTCCTTAAGCTAAGGATATCATGTAGTCTCTTCCATATACAATTAGAGTATCTATAATTGACCATAATATGGTCCATAGTTTCAAGGTTGCTTATGGAATAGTTCAAAACGTTTATAATGAATGGTGAACTTGATATTATCCTTTTTTGATAGTATTCCAACTATCCCTAGCCATATGATGAATGCATGTGAAAGACTGACATCATTATCCCATACAAGATTCTTCCACATAACATTGCTAATTACTCTTTGTTGTTGAAGCTTTAAAGCCGAATTCCTTTTCATCATTGACACTCTAATGTATCTATTCCTAGTTAGATGCTTAATAAAGGTAGGTTATCCATGACTATTTCCACTCCTCTGCTATAATAGTAGGGCCATCTACATTGGTTATTGCTTATAAGCATATTCATTTTTTTACTAGGACTCATGACTAATTGAAAATGATAAATCTCCTCAATTCTGAACAAAGGACCTTTATTATTCCAATTGCCAAGCCAAAACTGTATTGATTCACCATTCCAATTCTATAAATTTTGTGCACCCATTTCCCAATTCCTAGTACTTGCCTCAATGTACATGACATGTTTTGGTTTGGTTTTGTGCTCCATAATCTTTTCCCCTTTATATACACATTGTGGATCCATTTGAACTAGAGCTCCTCTTTTTGCTTGCATAACCACCATAGGTTTTTTTCAAGTAAACCTTATTAAGGGTTTTTGATAAATAGATGCCTAGACCACCCTAATTCTTTAGTTGACAGACCTTGCTCCAGCTCACCTTGGCTTTGTAATGGTTGTTGTTTGAACATTCTCATAAGGATCCCTTAATTTTTTTAGTTATCTCCTTAAGTATGCTCTTTAAGAGTGTTGGGTGATTGATCCAGTAAGTTGCCAAATTGTTTAGGATTGATTGTACCGATTGGAGTCTTCCTCTGTATCTCCTTTAGTATTCTCATTTTAATGCTTTTTATTAGCTTTACCTAACTTCTATAAAGCCTTTGAGATTGTGTGATACATTAGGTATTGGTGCTTCTTTTATGTAACAAAATTAATCAAATATCTACTTTAGCTAGAAATTCAATAAGGCTTCTATTAACTATCTAAATTATAATAATGATTTGTATGCATTATTGAGGTTTTGAATACTTGAAAACATTATTTATGATCCAAATAGTTTGTTATTAACACTAGTAGTGAGTCCTTAAGGCATTTGAAAGGGAAAGGAAGTTAATTGATAACATGCCAAGTTGATGAAGTTTATTGAGATGGTTCCTTATATGATCAAGTAAAGTAAGGTCAGAAAACATTGGGGTTGATGCATTTTTCCAAAAATATGCCATGATTTCTATAATATATATAAAATTTTTAGGCTTTGAATATGTTAAGGAATTATATGAGAATGATAATAATTTTGCATCTATCTTTAAGGCCTATATGAATTGATAAGTCCACAAGAGAGGATTGATAGGTCATTTTGGAATAAAAAGACTAGATATGTTGCTTGGCCATTTGTTTTAGCCTTATATGTGTTGCGATGTATAGATGATTTGTGCTAATTATAATACATATAAATAAACTAAGTCTAAGATTATGCCATATGATTTATAAACTCCTTTGTCAGTTCTTAATGAACTTTGGGTTTATATTTCTATGAATTTATTTTGGATTTACCTAGGTCAAAAGGAGGTAAAGACTTTATTTATGTTATTGTTGATTGATTTGTTAAGATAACATATCTTATTACATCTAGTAAAATCCATAATGTAACTAACATAGATAATTTGTTTTTTAAGAGATATTATGACTCTATAGTATTCTTAAGGTGATTGTGTCTGATAGAGGTGTTAATTTCCTTAGCTACTTTTATAAGGTTTTATAGGAAAATTAGGAATTAAAATATTGTAACCTACTTATCATCCTCAAAAAATGGTTAAGTAGTAGATAGGACTTTGAGTACTTTATTATGTGTTACAATTTTAGAAGAATTTAAAAGATTTGGAAGATTGTTTAAATGTTCATTGAATTTACATATAATGGAGTTATTCATAGAACTACTTATTATTCACCTTTTGGGATTATTTATGGCTTTAGCCCACTAACTCCATTGAATTTGGTTCCTTTACCTATTGATAAGAGGAGTTGCTTAGGTGGTATAAAAAAAAGATGAAATGGTGAAGTAGCTTTATGAAAATGTTTTGCAGCATACAAGAAGGAAAATGAAGAATATGCATCCACAGCTAACAAATGATGAAATAAAGTTACCTTTGAACTAGGTGACTAGGTATGGTGCATATGAGAAAGGAGAAGTTCACAAATTAAATAAGATCTACATTACAACCAAGAGGAGATGATCCATTTCAAGTTGTTGAACAAATCATAATAATGCTTATAAGTTAGATTTTCTAAGTGAGTATAATGTGAGTGCTAATTCTAGTGTTTCTAATTTAATTCCTTTTAATATAGGCGATAATTCGAGGAAAAATCTTTTCAAAAGAGGGATTACAAGAATCAAGTTTTCTTTTGATCCTTTTGGTTTTCCAAATAGACCAATTACACATACAAGGAGCAAAACGCTTCAAGATGCACTTAATAGTGTTGTGAGAGAAATGGCTATATGTGTGAAATTAAGCTAAATTAACTAACAAGCATTAGTCAACTTAATCTGAACTAAGATTAAACACTTGGATGTAATCATGAACTTCATGTATTAGTCCATGTAACTTTCTAAAAACCTTAGTTATAAGCCTAAACTGTGTCCAACTTAGTCTCATCCACGGATGTGTCTCTATCCATGCCTATTGGTGTTATAATTTTTGTGACAAGTCATGGTGTAGCCTATGTAAGTCCTAAGATATTTGTTTATTAAGAGTCATTAGAGTTTTTCCCCTTATTCTTTATAGAACTTAGAACTTACCCAAAAAATCTTTTGTTATAACATTTAAATAATTTATGAATTTGGTTCTTGATTCCTTAATGCTAACATGTTAATTCTTTCATACATATATTTTTATCATTGTTGGTTCTGATTCAAACTTTTTCATGAGTTCTTTCATGTATATTCCTAGGTGTGTTCGTGTCATACTAACTATTAAACAATCATTTATACTTCTTAAACCTAAATTTGTACCATCTTTTTGTTATCTTCTATCATAAGATTGATCATAGTTACGGCAAGTTGATTATTTAAAAATATAAACTCATCCTCAAAAGACTTGTGTGGAAACTTGTATTAAAATTTCCATACTGCTTAGTGTCTTTATTTTTTTAATATAAAATCACTCCTTGAGAGTTCACTATTGTATTCTTTTAATAAGAGGACAGAAAATTTTCATGCAATATCTTCTTTACTACAAATAAAGAAAAATAATTAAAATTGTCTTCCTTTGTCATGGGTGAAAATAAACACTTTATAACAAAATTGCTAATTTAATTGATCTAAAAAAATGCACAAATACAATTCATTAACTCATTTCCTAATCCCAAATGTACTAAACCTTGTATTATGTGTAATGGAACTCTCTAAAAAACTTCTTAAGACTTTATCCAATACTAAAGATTCTTCTTGTAATGCTTTATCTAATACTAAAGATACTTCTTGTAACGTTCTTATGGCCTATTTATGCTCATAACCATTATTTCTAATTATCAGGAACAAAAATAATTGTTAAAAACAAAACTAGCTGTTGGAAACAAGAAAAAAATCTGTTATGAACTAGTTGATAGAAACTTCAGCTTTTCTAAGTGTAAAACTCAACCTTTCAACAAAGATTGAATTAAACATACTCAAAAACAAATAAAATTTCCCTAGAAAAGTAGTTTGAATGGGGTTTGGCTGGGAACTGTAATTAGAACGCGGCGGTGGCTATCTCAAAGACAATTGGGATGAGTGTTACAATAGAGCATAGAAGCGTGGAGCACTTGTAACTCAACTCGATCGCTTTGTGGACAAGGACAACAGGGTTGATTTCAATAAAATAAAAGTTATGGTACACTTAAACATAGGGATTGCAATATGCTGGTAATTGGCAATTTTTTAAAATAATTTTTTAAAACTAAAAATATGGAATAATTTATTTTTTAATGGGATAAGAATTTAAGTTGTCTAAATTTAGACTTATCTAAATCTTAACTCGTTAAAAAAAACGATATCATTTTATTTAGAATAATTAAAGTTTTTCATGTCTAGACTTATCTGAGTCTCAACTTATTAAAACAAACGATGTCATTTTATTTAGAATGATTAAACCTCGAGTAAACTTAACCCAACCTATTAAAAATAACTAAACTGAACTCATCCTTACGTGAACACAACAACAATGTACGATGTTGGCAAATAATCCCAATGCCAGGCCATCTTTAGACGGAGTGTTAAACTTTTATTAACGCTTGGGACCATTTAATTTGAAAAAAGAAGTCGATAAGAGTAAGGGGAATATTTTGCAAAGAAAAGTATTTACAATCATGACAGAAAGCAGCAGAATAAATCAAGTTTAGGCCGAGACTTGGGACAAAATCATGCAGAAGCCAAAACTTCATAATCCACCAAAAAGGGATTAAGCTAATAGGGTGAAGTTAACCCCTAGAAATTACTTGAAATATAATGCAATCTATAGAATTTTACAAAAATTATCGTTAATAAGAACAGTTAAATTTTAATCAAAAAATATAAACTTTCCATCCTAGAAATTATTCATTTATATAACACAAACTCTTGAAAATGTTAAGTCACCTTAAGATAAATGTTAAACATATCATTTGACCATTTTCTCCTTAGTAAAGTGACTCGCATGCCCAAATGAATAAAAAAAGGTCTTGGGAAAAATGCCCCTTATTGTCAATTTCACAAGGAATAACAATTATAAATTGCCCAACATTTTAAGATTTGTTCAATTCAATATCCATTTTTTTAAAATTTTCAATTAGCTAACCTTTTATAACCTTAATAACTTATTTCAAAACATTAATTTTATTAAGAGCAGATCACTTGTTCCCATTACTCTACTCCTACCTTATTCTATAAACATCCATTCATCCATTTTTTGTGAATCCTATTTATTGAATAGATCAATGCTCATAAAATAAGGTAATAAAAACAGATAATTTGTTCCCAATTTTATTAGTATTTTACTGATTTGACTAATAGAATCTTTTTTATCCATAACCTATAAACATTCAAGTAAAAATTTAATTATCAACTAATCATAGACATGGACTAAAACACATAAAAGAGATTATAATTTGTGTGTTTTAATCCACATGAATGATTAGCAAACAACTAATCTACAAAAAAAAATCGTTATCAAATAAACAAAATATTAACAGAATTAACGTTTTAAATTAAAATGTTAAGTCATACAAAGTTGATAACTTAATTGAAAATATTAAAAGTTTAAACACTAAATTGAAAAAATCACAGAAGGTTAGATACTTAAAAATATGTTTCCTCATTCAACAAAGTACTAATCAGGTTTCCTGAAGTGCAATCAATGTATCAAAATTTGGACTTCTATCAGTTAAGTTGATCATAGATTCAGACAAATAAAAACTTACCTATTAATAAGGTAGAATGACCACGACGAAAACACTTTAGAACACTAAAACATCTGTCACGATCAATCTATAAAAAATCCGAGTAGTTTGTCCAACCCTTGGCTTATTGCAAGTCTTCAAAATCTGTAACTCTTAAGACATTTTACCAACTCGCCAATTATATTAACTTGTTCCGAAATAAAATTATATAATATTACTAAAAAAGGACTCGAGGAAACAAATTCTTTATCAAGGTGACAAGGACACATGCGACCTAGGCCAAAGAAAACAATAAAGAGACACTAGTTCTGGCAGCTCTCAACTTACAACAACAGAAATTTCCTTTGCCAACAGTAGGGGTTTGGATTATGCAAAATTCCCACCAAAGTAAATCTACTTCACCCTCGCAAGGACCAATAGATGAAACAAAGTTGCACGTTATTAGATGTTACAGTCACTCTGCTGCTTTGTTCGAGAAATTTGGGAAGAACGATTACTCAAAGTTGAACATTACCCAAATGAAAGAGATGGAGAATGTGAGGTAAAATCTTCGGCACGCCCTACATACATCATAAAGTATTTCTATACTAGAATGACATACAAATTTCGAAGACCACTCACATAGAGGAATTCTATGTCAGTACCAAATAACAAACGTATAAATATACTGCAGATATTTGATAGTAAAGGAACACAGTATCCGTAAGAGGAAGAAAAAACAGATATAAAAAGTAGAAAACATAGAATAGATTACAACTGCAATACAATTGTCTATCTATGAACTATTTTTCACATTGTTTTTCCTTGCCATAGAAAGCACATTAGAACTCCAAATTAACTTTATCTTGTAAGAATTGTTATTCTAATTGGATAGCGCCTTCAACCCATACGATATATGTCACATGGAAACTAACATTAAAGACTTTGCATTTGGTCAAACACTAATTTTTTCACATAGTTCATCAAATGCTATAATAACGTGCCGAACCCAGCCTTTCTCAATGACTCATACATACAACAAAGTAATAGGAAAGGAACAATCATACTGGCTATTTCTGTGTCACTCACTTATATCCACAAAATTACGGACAAAAGCATGAGCTTGACAAGTAAAACTTGCCTTCATTGTAACAGTTAGAGACAGGATTGGAACTAAAATAATATAATCTCAATCATCTGGCCAAGCGAAAATTATTCAACTTCATAGAGATTCTCCATCACTACCAACAATCAATGCAGCTAGGCTACATTTAATTTCTCAACACTGCCTCTCAATTGAGCTTTTCACTAATCTTTCCTAACAATAGATTTATCATGTTTCAAAGGAGGTCAATTTTTCCCTCACCTTTTGACCATCTATTCACCCTTATGGCGAATGCATACAAACATACATACATGGAACAAATACAGGCAAATCACCTAATGACAAGCAAACATTCCAACAGGAGTCAATAACCCAATTAGACAAACCTGATTGCCAAATGCTCAAAATATCAACGGGAAAAAAAGGAAAACAAAACAAAACTTGAAGCTTCGGAACTTGGGGAAAGTATAATCATATCATCCTAAAAGTAAACGATAAAAGAAATATGAGAGTATAGTAGAAACAGCATTAAGCATGCCAAGAACGAAACAACAAATCAAACAGTATGGTCAATTTGTAACAGCTACGCGCAGCTATATGAAAGTTACGGGGAGAAAGTTTTCATATGAAAGAAAAAATATAGATCGTCGACGATACAGAGATGGAATTGAGCATAATACATTCATAAAAGAAAAAAAAGTCCGGATTGTCTTTTCTTTTCCCTAAAAAATTAGATTTCTAAATACCAAGAAAAGAAAAAAGAAACGAAAAAAGATAGAATAAAGAGATCAAACGGGGAGGGCAGAGACGTCGTCGGAGTGGCAAGGGTTGGTTGAGAGGGTGAGAGGGCGATCGTTGGCCTCGTCATCAGATGAGTCATCGTCGTTGGTGGTAGCAACGTTGACGCAAGAGAAACGCTCCAGAGAAGAGAAGAAGGCGGAGATTACGCTAGCACTGACCCAATTGGCCACGTTATTGAGGTTCTCCAAAGACACAATGCTTGCGTTGTTGTTGCTGCTTGTGTTAGGCACGACACTAGTGTTGTTTGTGTTGTTTTCCATTGTCAAAATTTAAGGTGTAGAGAGGAGAGAGGGAGAGAGGAATTGGTGAAACCCTAATTGGGGAAGGACGGTGGAAACTGAAAACAGCAATCGGTGACTTAGGGGAGAGGAAAATGAAAATGTTTGGTGGGCCAGGACTCATGTTTTTTTTTTTTTTTGGAGAAATTAGAAATATATTAAAGAATAAGAAGGTTGACAACAAAGGAGTCTCCCAAAGGACCCTTAAAACAATTATCCACTAATTTAAACTACCACTACTGCATACAAAGCAAACAACTAAAAGACTTGGAACAAAAGGACGACTAAATGAATCCTGAGTATATCATTGATTAATTAGGGTAACCAATTTCCTCTTTCTCAACAGTTTCAGAAGTTCCTCGATTGGGAATGGGCCAGGGCGAGATCTAGTGAAGGTGTCGATTTTGTTGTCCCTCTCTTCTACTCTTTCTATGTTCGCACTTAATGGAGCTTGTCTCAAGTAAGTCCCGTCGTTAGCAGTTCTTCGATTTTTAACAATTTAGCACAATTTAATCTTATTCCGGCAACTCTCCAGACATTGCTGACCAAAGGAGTGAGTGATGCGCTCTGAAAGGGTCTCTCTCAGGTAGGTATCTCCATTTATTTTGCTCTTTTCTGTTATTTGATTTCATTGTAACTAAGCTTCTGACAGAGGGAAAGCTATACTGAGAGCTGAGAAGGGAGTACTACTCTACTTTTAACAGGTGAGTCACGAACTCCTCTTCCTTGTTTTTGTTCGTAGAGGCATGATTTGTCATTAATTGTCTTGAATGATGAATGCTAAAACAGTAGATAGAGAACTCTAGTTTAGCATTACTGAGAAATTAGGGGCAGGGACTAGATTCTCCATGTGAGAGCTATTCCTCTGCTACAGTGGGAGTTCAACTGATTTGTGATCAGTTGTTCTTTTATGCTAGCTACAATAAGTCCAATAATAGAGGGTAGGGAAGTAGACTTCTGTTCAAATCTTCTGTAGTTTCTCTCTTTACATTTTTCTTGAATGCATGTCGCTACTGAGATTAAAATCACTGCTCTGTCAAATTTTAACACAAGTAGATGGGGTAACTCTAATAGTATTCCTTAGAGATTGTTCAAAATTGGATCATTAGTACTTTGTCTTAATATTTTTGCCCATATTTCTTTAGAGTAATCACACTCAAAGAAAAGATGGTCTCTAGTCTCTTCCTTTAGATTACATAGGATGTACATCTTTGAGGAGGATAGGAATTGTAGCCTATCCATTATGTTGAGTTTGTTCAACATTGCTAGCCAAAGCAGAAAACTAGTTTTAAGTCTAAGAACCTTGCTCCAAATCATAGAATACCGTTCCACTCTATTAAAAGTCCCCTCCCTCAATTTCTTGGCTTCCTTTAATGATATTTCTGATATTAGGATCCCTGTCCACAAATAAGTATCCTTTTCTCCAAGGCTTCTAAACAGTGGAATAGATAAAAGTCTAGTTTCATTAATAGATAGTGACCAGCTTCCATTTGTAATAATTTCTTTGAGCTTAATATTTGGAAACCTTACCAGTAGGATTCTTGCCATATGATTTTGAAATAATGCACCTTGCCCAATCCAATTATCATACCATAAGGAAAATCTTTCTCCAGTCCCTATTTGACAAAAGATATTCTGTTGTACTTCATCCTTCATTTTCAGAATTTGGTTAAAGAACCAAATGTAACTTTCTTTGTGTTTTAAAGCCCAAAAACTCCCATCTTTCAATATGTAAATGTGGGTCCATTGGATCCACAGTGACTGCTTATCACTTAAGATTCTCTAGATTCTCTTAGTCATAAGTAATCTGTTCTTCTTAGTTATTGACTTCAGTCTCAATCCCCCCTCTTCTTTAGGTTGACAAATACTCTTTCAACTGACCTTTGCTTTCCCTTTCTCTCCATTCCTACTCCCCTATAGGAACTATTTCATCATGTTTTTTTCAATTGTTTTAGTAAGTCCCTTAGAAAGAAATAGATAGGAACACTGGTAAGTTTGCATTGATGATATAACTGACTTTAAGAGCTAAAGTTTCCCTCCATAGGATAGGGCTCTATTTGTCTAAGAACCCAATCTTTTCTGAACTTTTTCAGTTAGAGGAACACATTCACAAAAACTTAGTCTCCTAAATGAAATTGGAATTCCTAAATAAAGGAAAGGAGGTTCCTTTAATTCCATTCTCGTAGCTAGTATCAATGCATTTGATAGGTGAGAGGCACTTTTTGAAAGCATGAAGTAACTCTTTTGAAGATTAATACTTAACCACGACATCTCTTTGAAAGAATTGAGAGTGCTCATCAATAGAGAGACTAAGTGGACATTCGCCTTGCTTAGGAGTATGAGATCATTTGCAAAACATAAACTGGTTAGTTAAATCTTCTTACATTTGGAGTGGTATTTGAAACTTGGGTCCTTAGACGAGTTATAATTCAACATTGGGGTAAGAACCTCCATTAAAATTAGGAATAAGTAAGATGATAGAAGATCCCCTTGCCTAATTCCTTTTTTTCCTTTGAACATCTTCGTAGGGCTCCCATTTATTAGAATTCCAAAGGAAGTAGTAGTGATGCATTCCCGGATCCACCTTAAGAACCTATGAGGAAATTTCATGACCTCTATAGTTTGTAGCAAAAAACTTCAATTCACACTATCAAAAGCTTTCTGTCGGTCCACTTTGATAGTGCAGTTATGAGGACTTTTCCTTCAGTTATACCCTTTCAATAACTCCTGGACTATAAGAATATTGCCCCCAATATCCCTATTCTTTATAAACTCTAAATCTCTGCTTCAATATAGAGCTTTGGTTATCCACCTTTTGTAAGTATTCCTTTAGAGCTTCCTTTTCAACTGAAGCTAGTGAAACATCTGTAGGATTTTCTGCCAATGAAATCTAAATAGCTGATAATTTATCTCTAGCCTTAGCAATTTCCTTCGAGAGATTTTGTCCTCTTTTAGAGTTGAGGGATTTCAATTCTTGCTTGATAGACTTAAGCTATTGTAGACAAATGTACTATTTTGTCTCAAAACAATCATACTCCATCCCCTTAAATATAGCTTCATAAAGCCTTCCATAGTTGCCAAGAAATTATTAAATATGAAAGGATGAAAGATTATGACAGAATTGAACAAATTGTCAATCCTAATAGGACTATGGTCAAAAATACCAAGGTCTAAAAATTTTGCTATACTTCCTGAAAAGGAATTAAGCCAATCCATATTTACTAAAGCTCTATCCAACCTTTTCCTGATATACCAAGAAGAACTTTGTTTGTTAGACCATATGAATATATGACCTTCGAATTTCAGATCTATAAGTTCCACCTCCTGCATATAATCACACATATCTGAAGAATAATTGAGTAAATTACAATTATCTTCTACTTCAGATATGACTAGTATGGTTTTAAAATCACCACACACTAACCATGGAGAATTTGTCAAGGCCTTTAATCATCTGATAGAATTCCAAAGTTCAGTCCTTTGAAATCCAAGGTTAAGACCATATACAAAAGTAGCTAAAACACTAGAGTTTTCCATTCTAAAGTACATCTTATTGTGAATAATTGCTAATTTGTTTCAAGGGCTTCCGCTTCCAGTGAATCACAATCATAAGCAATAATAATCCTACCATAGGCATGGTTTTGGTGGTTTGATAACAACTGCCATTTCCTACCCAAACATCATAGCTTGTTTAGATTTATTTCCCTAATTTTAGTTCCCAAAAGACAAACAACTTGAGATTTATCCTTGACAAAATCCCTTAAAGCATTAAGCTCAGAAGGGTATTTATTCCACGCACATTCCATTTACAATATAAAATTTAATAATATAGAATTAATAACTTTTATATAATAACAATAAAAGATATAATAGTTAAGAATTATTTTACAAAGATCTATATTTGGTTTTAAGTCAAAAAAAGAAAGAGGTAAATACCAAAGATCGAGAGTTTAAGACTGATATAAAGAACTAGTGGCTTTGTATGGTCCAACCCACAAATGAAACCACAAGACCAGTGAGACAAAGCAATTGTTAATGAAATCAAAGGCTTTAAAAATCAGACCAGATCATTCGGTTCGACCGAAAAAGGTTAAATCAGATGGATTTTATACAGAGAGGTTCTTAGATGAAATCGAACCGGACCACTGACCGGTTCAAATTTTTTTCGGTTAGACCAGATGGTCGGGTTTGATTTTTAAAACCTTGCTTCTAAAGCCATACAATTAACAATGGTTCAATGATAGTGTTGGTGTGAAGGTAACTAGGCAGGTTGTAGTGCCATTTTCAGTAGAAAGATATAAAGATGAGGTGTTGTGTGATGTGGTACCAATAGAAGCTTGTCATATGTTACTTGGGAGACCTTGGCAATTTAACAGGAGGGTAGCACATGATGGGTATAGTTCTAGTGGTGTCACACATGATTGTTTTCGCCTATCATGATATTGGTTATTGATATTTGATTTATACATATGATGTTTTTATGCTTTTGTGTACTATAACTGGAACCTATGTTCACCGGATGAGTGAGTTAATAGGCTAGGCCTATATGGTTCGTAACCAGTATATGTTGAGTCATAGGTTGGGATTATGTGTTTTCTATGTGATATATATATTCACTTCATAGGTTTTCTACATCGTCTTGGTATGAATCAAATTCTATTTATGATATATGTCTTTCCTGCTCACTGAGTGCCTAGTGTACTCACCCCCTCCGCTTTCCAACCATGCAGGTTAATTTAGTGAGCTTGAAGCTCTGTGAGGATCGTGCAGCTTTTTGACACTTTCAGGGTATTTTCGCACGTGGGTAGTTTATGTTTTGTACTTTTGATTGTTTAGTGGCTCATGAACTGTGTTATGTAGTTATGTTTTATGACTTTGTAAGTTAACTTTTGACTGTTTGGTGTTTTATAAATGATTTTATGTATGAATTTTCAATACTGCTGTTGAGATTATCATGAGTGGACTTTAGAGTCCTGAAGTTGTGGTTGGATGTGAATATAAAAGTGTATTTGAAATTGTTTGCATGTTTTGGAATTTTTAAAATATAACTGTTGTGTTGCCCAAATTTTTCAAAAAAAAGATATTCAGTTAGCCTTGCATAATCGGATTAAGGATACTGCGAGTGCCCTTAGCCCGAGCGTGCGACAGTTGTCATGGCCCCAATGTGGTACCAGGTCGTGACAATTAAATATACGTTGCCTAAGTTTAAAATTTACATACCAGACATCATGCTTGTCTTAAGATGTTCTAACGCTATTTGGGAAATATGATCTCCCCAACTCACCTCAAAAGAAGACATTCACTCCCTTAACTTCAACAATCTTCGATACTAGCTCCTTGATTCAAAAATTTGAGTCTTTATACATAAAAAGGTATATGATGAAAATACTACTTAATCATAAATTTCATATTTATACACCACCACATTAGATTCTCTTTTGCATTTTCGAAGGCATTTAATGCCTTTAACCCAAACTTACTCATTTCATAACATAATTAAGCACATCTTTATCTAAGCATATTAGGCCATTATTCATCAATCTAAGCAACAATTCAAGTTTACTTTAAGTAAATATGAAAGCCTCTTTCCAATGCACATCATCAAAATCCTTAAATCCTAAGTCAAGTTCACTTAGGCATTTTATCAAACACCTAATGTGCATGATTTTCAAGTCACACTTCCAAGATTTTATCATAATAATTCATGCTCCTATCATGTTATATAGTAAAACCTCCAATCAATGAAACACTCCACCACTCCATTCTAACCAATTTCCTTCATTTAAGTTACATTTTATCAATTATACAACTCGTTACATTAATCCACCTCTTCTCCATCATTTTAACCTAACCTTAACCAACACACGTCTTCTTCATTCTTTATCATCAATTCACATCATACATCTATAATTAATACCATAGGATTCATTTAGACCATCAATTTCAAAAGATATTCAAAAATTCACAAACTTTCACCTAAAGGGGACAATTTTGGTTTTGACTTACCCTCTCCATGACACATTTCATTCATCTAAACCATGTTTCATGCATATTCCAGCATGGAGAACAACATATCTTAACACCAAACTCAAAATCATAATGTAGAGAGAGATGAGAATAAATTTACCTATACTTTCCTTTAGTGATATCTTCAAATCCTTTGAGAATTTCTCAAATATAATGATAGATTTGAGTCCTTGACCCCAAATTAGCTTAGAACACCTTGATTGAGGTTGAAGAATCAAAAAGATGGGTGAATTTTGATGATGGCCAAAACTTCCTCTTCTTCCGCTCTTTTCTCCTTTCTTCTCCTTTCTTTTAATTAAAACTAAGTGTTTTAAGTCTTTACTAATGGGATGCACGACCTTACATGGAGAAGGGTCCAGAATATTGACCCTTCTTTGACCAAAATATGGTGAAATTACCTTTTTGCCTTTAGGTTGTATGAAATTACCATTTTACCTCCAAACTTTCCTAAATTTGCAGTTAAGCCCAAAATTTAGGAATCTCCAAAACTTTTATTTTTATTTTGGTCCTTGGACTTTTGATAATTATAATTAAGACCCTTAACTTCATATTGGTCCTCCAATAATTGAGAAATTATGTTTAAGTCCTTTGACTATTAACAATTTGCAAATAAGCCCTTATGTACATCAACTTTTCCAATTAAGCTTTCTAAGTGTCCAATAAATCTATAAATCATGTCTAATCACCTCTAAGATATTAGAACACATTTAATTCAACCACCATGGTTATATTCATTTAATGGACTCGGCTTTTTACACTTAAAAGCTTATTTGTAAGAAATCTCCAAGATTTCACATACCGATGAACTTTAAGTTATTATAAATCATTGGCATAAGCACCAAAAGGATTCAAATTCATCTTTTAACTCATATACAACCATGTATATATCAATATACAATAGTATCTCTAAATATAGAACAATCACCAAAGGGCTTAGAAAGTCCGGCGTTACAAGGAAAATATCTTCCGAAATTAAGGAAGTTCAAAAAGAGTTGGATGCTTACATGAGTAAGAATGAAAAGATGGAAAGTGAATTACATATTATTAAATAATCAAAAAATGTGATTATTGATGACAATCATAACTTAGATGAATTACGGCGAGAAAATGAAACATTGAAAAAGGAAATTAATTCCCTAAGGATTCTTTGTCTAAGTTAAAGGGATTGAAAAACTAGAAGGATGTTAGGAGCCCAAAAGAATTATAATGATAGACATAGATTTGGATATAACTTTAAGACTGCTTCTAACACTAAAACTATTTTTGTTAAAGGACAATATTTGCATAGTGACGAAGCATTTCCTAAGATGAAAAATAAGTATAAAGCATCAACATCCAATTATAAACATGAATATAACACATATATAAGGACTCAATCTAATAGCAAACCTCATGCCTTCATAAATTACTCATAACCTAGGAATAGAATTCAATACTCTTAAGGAAAGAATAGGCATAACTTTTTATCATAATATGAAAACCCATTCACATGTACATAGAAGCACACATCACAATTTCATTCATAGTAGGCATCATATATATAATCATGATAAGACTTTTCACTAACCTGGGAGACCATTCAACACATTTAATGTACAAAGAAAACTTCCTCATTATGATTACACACATAGAATTTCAAGCAATGCATTTATGCATCATCATTACCCATAGAATATGGTATGTTATTCTTGTGTTAAGTTTAGACATGTTGATAGATTTTTCTTTATCAAACGAAGAATGTTAAGCAAACCTTTAAAATTGTAGGTTAAAAAGAACAAGGCTATTAGCAAAAAGAGCAAATGATATGTAGTAGAGATAGTAGCTATTGAATTGAGTATTATTTTTAGAATTTATATCTTTTATCTTATTAAATCTAACATTCTTAACTCTAAGAAAGTCATAAAGATGTTGTTGTAAGATATGGAGGATTTAACTCCTAAAATTAATCATCAATGATAAGGATGAGATACAACTAATGGATTAAGAATTCAAGAAGAATTTGTATTCAAATCTCTCATAAGCAATGTTCAACATGAGGTAATTATTAGTTTATATTTAGAAATATGTGATTAATTGCAGTTATGTGTCAATCTGAGTATTGATCAATGATTATTTAAGTTTGAATTATCAATAAGGTGTTTTTAAAGTGTGAACATTAGTCTCTAAAATTAGAGACCATATACAAAATAAGGTCAATAAGTTAGAATTTACATCGATTAGGTTTTTATTCCTCTAAACTTTTGAAAAAGGATAAATTATGTTTAATTAGAGGAAAATTATTTTTCGTTCAATATAAATTATTTTATAAGGCCTTTCTATATGATCAAATTATTTTTTAATATTAAGTTAGCAGATATATCTTTTAATATTATTTTCTTGAAGTTTTGATACCTTAATTTGAGTTTTAAAGATGGTTCCTTAAGTTATCTGGTTAACTGATCAACTGATATCTTAGTATGGTTGACTATTGTCATTAAAATTCACTTTGCTTTTGCTTTCCAATGAGTTTGTTAGTTTTCTAGTTGCTTATTTGGTCACCCAAATAGTCCCATTGGTCAACCAATGTCCTTTAGTGATCGACCAATGTAATAAATCGTTTCTACACTTGAGGATTTAATTGTTAGATTGAGTTCTATCATCTGAGAATTTAGGAAGTGCATTTCATTTGCATGCAACATATTCATATCTATACATGAATCATGATTT
The DNA here is from genome assembly GCA_027123425.1 of Erythroxylum panamense. NCBI lineage: Eukaryota > Viridiplantae > Streptophyta > Magnoliopsida > Malpighiales > Erythroxylaceae > Erythroxylum > Erythroxylum panamense. The sequence goes on along the minus strand of JAOTIZ010000007.1, from coordinate 6,963,875 downwards.
AGGGACATTGTAAAAATGGTATATGCACTCATTTGACATATCCCAGAGTATGAAAGATTTGTAATGATTATGATGTAATTATGTGTTGATTATGTCTTAAATTTTGTTTTGGATGGATTATAATTAGTGACTTGGGAATTTATTGTTACAATAGAGTGATTGACAAGGTGATGTGTGCATCTAGCCTAGGAAAAATGTTAACAGGCTAGATAAAATGATACATGGGAATTTAGGTTGATTAGACCTATGAAATGGTGACATGTGGCATTAGGAATGAGTGACATATGGCTTACCTAATAGGATGACAAATGGCATGAGTACATGAATGACAAGTAGCTTAGGAAAACAAGTGGCAAGTGGACTAAACATTAGGTGACAATTGGAAGCATGAGAAAGACACATGACTTGGTTCTCCATTTGACAAGTGGCAAGACATGTGTCCCACCTCTCCACCACACACTTGTACCCCACAAATTTCACACTTGAAAGACCATCTTTCTTCATATTTTTGGTTTTACGTTCTCTCCTTAATTCCCTCAACAACGACACCCCGACACAACCTCCCAAAAAACCTTAAGTTTTGTTAAATTTTGTAGCCTTCATCTTATGTTTAGAAACCCATCTCATTCCATCTTTTTCTTAGTGTATGTTTGAATTCTTGGGAGGCTTGCTTATCTTGTTAAATTGAGGAGGCCTTGAGCTAAAGAAGTGAGTAATTGATTGCTTTATTATGATATATGTGAGCATAACATACATGATGATTGATTGGAGATGAATTGCATATATGGTTGATGATGAGATGTGCTTGAAACTTAATGAATGAATTGGTCTTATTATTGATGTATGGAAAACCTAGGTTATAGATTGTTTTAGGGATGAATTGATGAGGAATTGAAGTATTTTTAAGGTATAATTAAGGTGTAATTGATGAACTATAATGAAGGTTTCAAAATTTGCAAGAAAAGTTAAAGGAAAATGAAGGTGAAATTTTCAGTTCACCTATCCCACGACCATGGGAATTGTATGGTTCCTTCCCACGATCGTGGAAATGCTTGGTAGAGAGGAAAATTTGTTTTTTGTGTTTTGTTTTCAGGTTGAATCATATAAGGATAATACACTATATATTGGTGCTTTTAGACTTGATTAGGGCTTAAAATGAACTTAGTTTGATGTTGAATCAATTGGTTAAGTATTTGATGAGTTTAGGATGATAATTGATATTATAACTTAAGGACTGGATTGTTTTATATCATTGTCTATGAATTTGAGAAGTATGAGTTATTAATCATATAAAGATGTCCTTATGAATGCAAATGTTATTCAAAGGATATAGGCAATGAAATAGGCATCATTGAATGAGAATTGGGAAATTTTGCAAATATAATGCTAAAAAAGGATTGGTGCATGTATGATTAATGAATTAAGAGTAACCAAACTTACTTGAGGCATAACCTAATTGCAAACAAGATATATACAAGCTATGATAAATGAATGAGCAAAATTTGTGAATAAGGTTGCATACCAGGGATAGTCAATTGAGTATGCATTGAACATAACACATTTACATGAGCCTAATTGAGTACTCGTTTGATTAAATAAGTTAACAATATGTAAATATGTGTGTATTTCATGATATAGAAGCACAAATTAACCAACAACATCTAGATATTGCTGAATCATCAAGGTAATAGCTAATCTGGAGCATACTGTGAGTCAACCTAGACGTTTTCTCACTATATTTGATTTGTTTTTATTTAAATTCCAATTATTGAGTTGTTACCTATGAGAATTTGATAATTCCGAACATTGATAGACCGAGGAGTCCAATATTCAAGAATGTATTGAAAGTGATATCAACTTGTATGTGAATATGGAAAAATGAGTGCTTAACTAAATGATGAATGCCGGACTTAGATTAGATGAATGTAATAAATGACTGTGCATACTGAATGAAAACGATTGATAGTATATTATACGAAATGATGCATTTATGACATTAATATGCATGATCAGATAAAGGAGTTGTGACCGGAGTGATCAATGTGAAAAGAGCTTAAAGCTTAGGAAATGTACACATAGAGCCACATGCTTAGTTAGTAATGAACCTAATATCCACAATGGATATGGAACAGTATCTGAAATGATCTTGGTATCTGCAACGAATACGAGACAGTTAAATAGACACTTGGTCATAACAAAAATAAAAATGGAAGTGCAGCCTCATGTGAATTTGCATATACATATCCTTACATTTATCTTGAGAATGATTGGAAAGAACTATTGATTTATGTTGAATAGTGATATGAAATACCTGTGTATATGTTGATGATATGAATGATTAAGATGAGTGATTGGATTGTTCTGAGATGACTTTATGAAATGCTTATATTCCTAATATGCTTGTGAAATATGATATGTATATTATGATTTGGTACACAAATTGAGTGATGTGATGAATGATAATTGATTCTGAATAATATGATATATTCGTGAAATTGGTTTTATACTCTTTATATTTATGTTTGAAATGAGTGAGCATATAGATGATGATTCACTCACTGAGTTCACAAACTCATCAAAATTGCAACATTGATTTTCAGGTACTAAGGTGACTTAGCTTTTAAGACAATCTAGTAGCTGCCTAGTTGTTAGACCCCGTTTTCAGAGTCCAACTCCGGAGTCATAAAAGGTGAGCATATTACCCTATATGGTTATTTCAATGAACACTCATTATCCATCATTAGTTTATCTTCATGCCCTGGTACCATAAGTGTTGGGCACCCCACCCTCGCAAGATACACGCTCGACATCCTAAGTGACATCTAAACACGCATCCCACAAGGGTGGCGTGCTCACACTAGTCAATCACCAAAAATCACAAATTGACTTCTTTAAAATAACTATAGCTCTATGACTCTAGTTTATTTTGAAATAAGAACTATCTCATTCGAAGCTCTATAGATCAAGATATGATTAAAAATCCAAAGAATGTTCATAACTAATTTACACTCTTCCAACCAATTCTCTCACTTTCTTTCCATCAATCTTTTTCGAATCAACACCAAAGGTTATCACGTTTTATGGAGAGATAGAGAAGACACCTTTGTCTAATTCAACACAAATTAATATAGTTTTTCCCCTAAAGTCAGAACACAAATGTTTCCCTATGAAGAACTTGAAAATGCAATGCACAAACTTGGAAAGTTATGAGCTTAATGAAATATATTTCATTAACATCAAAAGATAAGAGTTTTACAAAGCTTTAATAGGCATTTTAAGCCACAATACATCAATGTATCAAATCCCAAAATACAAAAGATACTTAAACTAATAATACTTGAAATGCGACTAAAGCCTTGTGTTTACAAAATCTAGCTTAAAATACAAAAATATACAAAATCGGAGTGATGCCTTGACTCGCTTTTACTCGATCTCTTGCTCTTCTCCTAGAGATGGGGAAGGAATGGGAGTGAGCTTAAACACTCATGTCATAATCACTTTGCATCAAAATCCATAAAACACAAAGTTCCAAAATTCTCACATTATCAAACAATTCATAAGTAACATAATTCATGCAATCATCAAACTTGTCAACACATTCTAAACATATAATCACATCAGAAATGGTTTGGCTAGGTGATGGCATGTCAAACCAACAAAAATAAATTCCTACTCTAGAACACTTA
>JAOTIZ010000007.1:6752865-6776992 GCA_027123425.1 Erythroxylum panamense | reverse complement strand
GTCAATTAATTAACTATGCCAAATGTCACTCATTTATCTATGCCAAATGTCACTCAATTATAGGCTTAGTCATCCTAGTTTTTCATGTCCCAATTTGTCTTACTACTTAACATTTTTCCTAGAACAAATGTGCATTTTAATTCATCAATTTTCTAATTATACCAATTAATTCCAAGTATATTACTTGTAATCAATCAAACCAAAATGCAAGGTCTAAATAATAGACAATTCACGATGATCATTTTAAACCTTTCATACCCCGAAATAAATCAATTAAGTGCATATACATTCTTTACAATGTGTACTAAATCATAATTCATATGTGTATGCTATCGTTATACATGTGAATGAAATGCAATTCATGAATTCTTGATGATACTGCCATGTGTAACAATCCAAGGCTCTAACCCTCAATGTGGAAAACGGGCTATTATAATTCTCCCTCCTTAAGAAGTTTCGTCCTCGAAATTCTTACCTAACTAATCAAACAGATGGGGGGGGGTACTATTTCCTTATGTTCTCTTCAGTCTCTCATTTGGCTTCTTCTGTCGAATGATCCCTCGAAAGTACTTTAACTAATGGGATCACTCGGTTTCTTAATTGTTTAGTCTGATAACCCACTATCTTAACCGGTTCTTCCACATAACTCAAATTGCTTGAAATTTCAACCTCCTGTGTTGGTAACACATGTGTCGGATCTGACCAATACCTCTTAAGCATACTGACATGAAACATATTATGAATATGAGCCATCTCAGCTGGTAATACAATCCTGTATGCCAATGGTCAAACTCTCTCAGTAATCTTATATGGACCAATGTATCTAAGTCTTAATTTACCCTTTTTACCAAACCTCAGTACTCCTCGTCAAGGTGATACTCTCATAAATACCTTATCTCCCACTTGGTACTTCATATCTCTCTAGTGCTAACTTTTTTTCCTGTATGAGCCGCCCTAATTATACTACAGATCAATTTCACCTTATCAACAGTATCTTGAATAAGTTTTGGGCCTTCAACAATCCTTAGACCCTCTTCATCCCAATATAAAGGTGATCAACACTTTCTGCCATACAACGCCTTATATGGAGCCATACTGATACTACTGTGATAGTGATTATTGTATGCAAATTCGATAAGAGCTACATATTGATCCCATACTCCATGGAACTCCAATACATAAGCTCTGAGCATATCCTTAATAGTCTTAATAGTCTTAATAGTCCTCTCGCTCTGTCCATCTATTTGAGGATGAAATGTTGTATTAAAATTTAATTTTGTACTCAATGCTATCTGTAAACTACCCCAGATTCTAGAAGTGAATTTGGGATCTCGATATAATACAATAGACACTGGGACTCCATGTAATCTCACTATATCATTTACATATCTCTAGGCCAACTGATCCAGTGTATTATTCTCCCTCACAGGTAAGAAATGGGTTGATTTTGTCAATCTGTCAACAATAAGCCATATAGCATCATGTTGCCTTGGAGTCCTCAGCAAACCCACAATGACATCTATAGTAATCCTCTCTCATTTCCACTCTAGAATAGGTAATGACTATGACTTTTCAACTGGAGCCTAAAGCTCTGCCTTAATCTGTGACAAGTCAGACACTTAGCAACATACTCCGCCACTTGCTTCTTCATCCTTGGCCACTAGAAATGTTGTTTCAGAGTACTGTATATCTTGGTAGCACCAGGATGCAGAACATAATTTGCCATGTATGCTTCTTCCAGAATCTCTTTTCTCAAATCATCAACATTAGGTACATATAATCTCTTCTTCAACCACAATGTATCATCTCTTAACTAAAATTTAGAACTCAAATCCTATTTCAACTTCTCAATAAGCTTCACTACTTCTGGATCTTACTCTGAGCTTTTCTAATCCTCTCATGCAATATTGATCTAATCTTCCATGTAGCTATCAATACTTCATTTTGCCCATAATTCAACTCAACATTTAGTGCTTTCATTTGTACTAAGTATGGTAACCTTGATGTTTGAATATGTGCCACATTGCTATTGGATTTCCTACTTAATGCATCAGCCACAACATTAGCTTTACTAGGGTGATACTCAATTATACAATCATAATCTTTAAGTAATTCAATCCACCACCTTTGTATCATATTCAATTCCTTCTGACTCAACAAATATTTCAAACTTCTATGATCTGTAAATATCTTAAATATCTCTCTATATAGATAATATCTCCAAATCTTCAAAGAAAATACTACTGCAGCCAACTCTAAATCATGAACCAGATAGTTCATGTAACATACCACTCCTATAGAGCATATACCTGACATACTAAAAGATATTCAAGAACATATTCTATAAAAATGGCATGTTATGATGGTTAAATCAATTCATTTTTCATTTTAATCCATCGCACATAACATAAAACATTCCAATAATCATGTTGTTCCATTTTTATTCACAAACATATACAGTCTCAAATGTCATTACATTTCCAAAATTCACATGTACAATGTACAATAGTTGAAAGATACAATTCTTGATACAAAATAATTAAGACATTTGCAGGTACAATTGATCCTGACACTGACCCATATCCAAATGCATAAGTTACTTCAACTAGACTAGCTAGACATCTCCTGAACCTAAAAAATAATGTTGCAATTTTGATGAGTATGTGAACTCAATGAGTGAACCATCATTGATGTGCTCACTCAAAACAGACATAAATGTCACAAGTATATAACACAGTTCAATTAGTATCTCACATCATTCAGAGTCAAATCTCATAAATCACATCATTCAGAATTTAGTACCTGATCGCAATATACATCATATTCCAACAAGTTCGTTATGAACACAATCATTTCATACAATCATTTTAGAATAATTCAATCACTCATTTCAATCATTCATATAATCCACATGTACACAAACATAACATATCATTACATCAGCTCAATTCAGTAATTCTTTGCAATTATTCACATAATATATATATAAAGATATATATATGCAATGCACATGAAATTCCACTTTTATTTTTATTTTTATTGTGACCGAGCGCCTATTTAATTGTCCCATATCTATTGTAGATACCAGGCTTATTTTATAACTGTTCCGTATCTGCTGTAGATATTGGACTCATTTCATAACTATCCCTTACTTGTGACAGATGTTGGGCTCATTATCAACTGAGCCTGTGGCTTTTGTGCACATTACGTGAGCTTTAAGCTCATTTTCACATTGGTTACTCCAGTCACAACTCTTTTATCCGATCATGCATATTCATGTGATGGAATGCATCATTTCACATAATATGCTATCAATAACTTTCATTCGGTATGCACAGTCATGTATCACATTCATCGGATCGGAATCTAGCATTCAACATTCAGTTGAGTACACATTTTTCTCACATTCACATACAATCAGTAAGCACTTCCTATACAGTCCCAAATATTTAGGTCCTCGGATAATTGATGGTCTAGAATTTCACAATCATATCAGTAACAATTTAATATCTGAAAGTAAAACAAAAACAATTCAAACATAGTCACATGATTCAAACTGAAACACATATATAATTGAGATTACACATCTAGGTCATATTTTTCTCCTCTCCATTTCACTTTCTTCATCTCATCATTTTTTATGTAAGAAATCACACCAATCTTAGGTGGAAATCAAGGTAAAAGTTAGGAATTTTCTCTTCACCTTTATCTCTTCTTACTTTGCTTATGAAAGAATGAAATCATAAGATTGCTTATGAGGTATATTTTTGATGTTTCTAGTTGGTAAGTCAAGCAAAGCAAAAAAGGAAAGGAAGGAAAGGCAATAGAAGAGCTACTTTGTCAATTTTGAGGTTTAGGACTTTACTTAGTTGATTTTTATATTTGTGTTTGATTGAATGGATATAAAGATTCATTTACTTGCTGGGATGTTGCTTTGGTGTTATTTTGCTGTTACTTTGCACGAACTTGGTTGTGTATGTCAAGAGAGTATCTTGTAGTAGAATTATGTCTAGGGTTTGTTTGAGTCATAACTCAGCCCACAGACATCCAAATTATGTGATGTCAGTTGCATATGAAACCTAATACATAGATCTAAATATCTCTAGAGGAGACTCTGACTTAATTCTGGCTCTATAACCTTGGAAATTGAGATCGAAAAAGGTGAGCTGATGTTGCCCCTATTTTGGAGTAACTTGTGATATTTTGCCTATATCTCATGATATAGAAGTCCAAATGGTCTGATTATTGATGCTATAGCAAATATGGCCATAGATGAAAAAATGTCTAGAACCCAGTTTTGACTTTTTCTATATGCATATTAAGGAACAAATAGTGGTATAAATGGAGAGAGTGTCTGTCACGACGGTGACATTGTTTTTGCTTCTAATTTCTACTAAATCTTATCTAAATTTTTATGAATGTTTATGAAAATTTTCAAACTCCTAGAAATAAATGAAATAGGACTTACCACATGTGAATTGGGGGGCTAAACATTGGAATATAAGATTGAGCATAATGCATTCCAAAGAAAATTTACATGTACATAAATGATTTGTATGCATATTCATTACTTATATGTGTATAGTATGATTATATAAATATGATTTTGATATCCTTCTAATGGTGGTAAGCCATGAATTGCATGTATGAATGCAAATATAGATTTTATGACTTGAAATGTATATCCTATGACTTGTCAATATATGAATTGTGAAATTGGAAAATGGTTAAATGAAATGTTACAGTGCCTACTCTATTATCTTGGTGGTGGATAAATAGGCATACCTATAGGGTTACAGTGTAGTTATTACAGTTTGACACCACCAATGTCTACAGTTCGATACCTTCAGGTATCCGCTGTTTGATACCTTTGGGTATTCACAGTTCGATACTTTCAGGTATCTATAGTTTGATACTTTCAAGTATCCACAATTTTGATATCTTTGGATATCCACAGCTCTCATTATCCGCACCCGTGGAAATGTGCAAGCTTAACATAAAAATTAAAGAGAAATAAATAAGAAATACAGTATGACAATATAAATAATCGGTATATGAAAGAGCATTTACATTTGAATTGATAATTTGTATCATTGAGTGTTGAATATCATTATTTAAGTTTTGAAGGTGAATTTATGGTATATGAAAAAAATATTGAAGCACGTTTGCATTATTTGTTTGATTAAGTATGCCATCATTTTTTATATTTGTATGATGTTCATGAATGTATGTGCTTAACGGATGACTGGTATGAGTGGTTATCCAAACCAAGTGTTTTCCACTAAGCTTTCAAGCTTAGCACGGGTGTTAATCCGTGTAAATCCAAGTCATAGAAGTGAGGTATATGGAACATCTACAAGGAACAAGGTCAACAGATAGACGAAAAAGTACTTTTGGAAGGCGTTTTTAGTTAAAGATAATTGTACATGTAATGGTTAAAGAAAATTGTATGTTTTCTTTTAGATTACCATATAAATGTAAAGATGTATTACTAATGTTAAATGATAATGTTAAGCATTGGGGAGTTTTGTAATTTGTATATGTATAGCATTGAATAGAATTGTATACCTTGAATGCATGTACAAGAATTTGGTTGGTATGTGTGTGGATAGTTGTAGGTTTCGCATAGGGGGTGTTACAACAACAATTGTTGCCAATGAGATTATTCAACATCTCTTGAGCTCACAAATAGAGCTTTATAAGTAGTCTTCTAGAGATTTTGGGATGCCAATTGTTATTAGACAAAAAGTAAAACTTAATCTAGGTATGTATTTTTTTTCACTTTTGTTACTTGTTAACAATTAATTATCATTTTATTTTGTTTATAACGCTACTTTTGTTGTCTTATAACTTACAGTTTTTTGGTGAAACCAATTTAGAATTAGTATTATAGAATTGCAAAAGTTTTTAATTCGAATTCTAAGTCAATGTATGAGTACAACAGGTTGTGAAAGGATCTAAAACACATTTGAATTTATCCATTCCAAGAAAATGAATAGATTGGAGCACATGAGATTCAATGACTTGGTTTTCATTCGATACAATTTAAAACTTCGAGAAAGGTATATTATTATCATTATTAATTTAGATATAATTTCTTATAAATTTTTAATAATTAAATTTTATTGTTTACTATAACTCTTAATAGAACAAGTAATTTAGTAGATCCAATTTGTATTGAAAATATCGATCTTTTGGCATATTGAGTTTCTAAGGAATCGAGTTTAATAGAAGTGAGTGACTTAGAGGATAATCTTCGATGATAAAGCATTGACATATCATTTGGTGCAATAAAGAGACTTCTCTCAATAATGAGAATTTTGTACCAAATGAAAATTGGAGTCAACACAGTTATAGCTAGTATCCCCCGTAGATAATTGAATAAAATTCTAAGTTTTTGTTTCTTCTCTTCTTTTAATTTTACTTATATTTGATGTATATGTTAAATTATATGTGTCAATGTAACTGTAAATATTTTTGTTTCAAGTTTCACTTTTCCTTGGTTATTTCCTTATCACAAACTCTTGTTGTAAATTATAATCGTTAGAGAATTAAGGATATTTATTATTCTTTTTATTTGATATAATTATTATTCGTTATTTGACAAAATTGTAATATTTTAAATACTTTATTTTGTTCTTAATCTTATATTTGTATGATGATTAATAATATTTTTTATGTTAATTGTGATTATTATCTATATTTGAAATATTTGAAAAATTACTGTTCATAAAATTTTGTCATTTTAAATTTTTATTATTATGATATTTGAAAACAAGGTTGATGTAAAATTATAAAGTATACAGTACAATATATTAAATGAACTATTTGTAATTTTTAAAAAATTTATGGATTATTTCATAAATTTAAAAAATTATTCAAAATAGTATCCAGTATTAACTGATATTGGTATATTAATAAAAATTATGAATAGTTTAATTTAATGTTATATATCTAATTTAATTTAATTAGTTATTAATAAAAGTTATGAATAACTTTATTTCATCTAATAATTTATTTAATTTTTATAATTAAATTAAAGTAAATTAAATAATAAATATAATTAAATTTAAAAACTCTTTAAAATAGATAAATTGCAAATAAAAGTTGATTAGATAATTAAAATATATTTAAAATAAAATTTAATTTTTAAATTATTTATTTAAAACATAAAAAAAATTTATTGATAATTTATTAATACATATTACATAAGAGATTAAAATAAATTTAATTAATTTAAGTTTTACTAATAATAAAAATATAATTATATTAAAATTAATGATTAAACAAAAATTTGTTTTTATTTAAAAGTAAAGAAGAAATTAAAAATTAAAATAGAAAAAAAAGGTCACCTAAATTTCAATCAAAGGCGCATATATGATATACGTGGCTTCTTTTTATTGGGGTAATGACAAATGCGTCCCTCTGCATATTCTAGGAAATTGCGGAAGGAATTGGAAGAGTGTTGGGTCTCGCAAATGCAAAGAAAATAGACTGAAACTTGGAGGAAATTCTCACGCGGTACTGCTTCGTGCTTTTCTTGATTTTAATTGTTTACTTCAATTAGGGTTACTGTTACGACGATTGAATTTCAATTAGGGCTCTGGAATTCATTGCTTGATTGCAGACAGTTTAAGAATTGGCGTCCAATTCGCCCTAGGTTTGTTGTTGGTTTTTGGCACTCTTTTATTTATTTTTCCTTGAAATTTTCTGTGAAGTTTAAATGCTGAATCATTTCACTTTGGTGACCTTCCCCAAGATTCAGGGGTTAAGCACCTATCTTTTCATGTCTTATTTCTGTGGTGTTTCTTTTGTTCTTATTTTGCAATTTTCTCTGGGTTTTGCTGCTGTCGTTTTTAAGTTTCTGGGTGAACTTTTGAAACTGTGGGAAATTAGTTCAGTTTATACTATTTTGAGTTTGTCTTTGTTCTGGTCCTACTCAAGTTTTTATCTCTCAACTTTCCACCCAACATGGAAAATGAATTTATTTATTGCTAGTTTTGATGTGAAAAGTATATTGATACTCTCCTTTTATCTATGGCGGGTTTTTTTGTGTGATCTGATATAGAAACAAATTGAGAGAGAAATGATGCGGCTGCGGACTTATGTTGCCCTTAGTTTGGTTGCAACCGTGGCAGTTGTTTATCATGCTTTCAACAGTAGAGCCCAGTTTTACCCTGCCATGGTCTATCTGTCTACATCCAAGATTAGTTTGGTGCTTCTTCTCAACATGGGTCTGGTTATTATGTGCATCCTATGGCAATTGACAAAGAGTGTATTTCTTGGTTCCCTGCGGGAAGCTGAAGTTGAAAGGCTGAATGAGCAATCCTGGAGAGAGGTTATGGAAATTCTCTTTGCAATCACCATCTTTAGGCAGGACTTCTCTGTAACATTCCTTGCTATGGTGACGGCTTTATTGTTAATCAAGGCATTGCATTGGCTGGCCCAAAAGAGAGTTGAGTACATTGAAACAACACCAACAGTTCCCATGTTGTCTCATGTTCGTATAGTTTCATTTTTGGGATTTCTTCTTCTTCTGGATAGTTTATTTTTGTACAGTTCTGTAAAGTACCTGCTGGAAACACGACAAGCTTCAGTTTCTCTGTTCTTCTCATTTGAGTACGTTATTTATTTCTCAATGTCATTTTTAATTTATCGCTTCTATTACGTAAAAAGTGTTGTCATCTAAATTTTAATTTGTTGCTGAACCACGTTCACTTGGTACTTTTCTCAAGTTAAGTTTGTTGTCCCTTAAAGATAAACATCCTTAGCATTTAAGTATGCTTAGAATGTTTGAGAGAAGCCCTTTTAGTGTGCCTCATTGCCACCAAACCTAAGGCCTCTAATTTCTCCAAAGATCTGTAATCCATTCTACAATTTCTAGATATAAAATTGGGAAATACCTTATGTGTGGGCAGACATGATTAGCAACAATTGCAATTGGGATGAAATCATTCGTCTATTAAAATATTTGCTACTTAACTCTTGGACCTATCTTTTGACTTGCTTATTAAGCTATCCAAGTGAATTAACAACCAGTTTGGTTTTACTTGGCTATATTTGCATGTAGTGAGGTTGTTTTGATCAAGCATTTATATGTCAACATCTGTACACGTTCTATCATATATCTTATGCATGCTATAGTTTCTGTTTTCTGTTTAAGTGATACATCTAATGAATTGCCACTATTAATTTCAGGTATATGATATTGGCAACCACAACAGTGTCAACATTTATGAAATATGTTTTCTATGTTAGTGATATGCTTATGGAAGGACAATGGGAAAACAAGGCCGTATACACCTTCTACTTGGAACTTATTCGAGACTTGCTTCACTTGTCTATGTATCTATGCTTCTTCCTTGTGATTTTTGTGTAAGTAATGAATGTTTACCACCGAGTGCAAGTATGGGAAGATGCATGGCTTTCGCATGATTTTTGTGCCAGCTGTGTGATTGACATGGATATTGTCTTGAATTGAATGTATTTAAGTCTCTTGGAGGAATTATCTTTTTTATATTATAACCTCAAAATATCCCTTGCAAATGGTTTATTTAAAAATGGATGGACTTAACCTACTATTTAGGTGTGTAACCCTTTTGTGCTTGTGGTGCTCAGCAAACTGTAAATCTCTTTTGAAAATAATGGAACAAAAGTTACCAGACTATCAAAATATTTCTTGATATAGGTTAATTTTTAAATTGCATAGTCTTTTTTTGTTGCACCACAAATTAAACTTTTAGGCTTCAGTATAGGTTATATGCAATTTTAATTAATGAAATTGATTTATGATTTATAAGTTTTTCTTGGTAATTACTTCTCTTTGTTTCCACAGATATAACTTATTATTTTTTTTGGCTGAATTTGCTCACATTTTTACTTCTACAGGAATTATGGTGTTCCTTTGCACCTAATACGGGAGCTTTATGAAACCTTCAGGAATTTCAAAATTCGTGTTGCTGATTACGTTCGTTACCGGAAGATTACTTCAAATATGAATGATCGCTTCCCAGATGCAACATCTGAAGAGCTTAGCATGTTAGTTTGGGTGATAATTCCTCGCTTAACTTTTTAGCAGCTGTCAAAAGGATTGACATGCTTATTCTTCCTACAGGAATGATGCAACATGCATTATTTGCCGGGAAGAGATGACGACGGCCAAGAAATTAACTTGTGGACATTTGTTTCATGTTCATTGTCTCCGTTCATGGTTGGAGCGGCAGCATACATGTCCCACATGTAGAGCCTTAGTTGTACCACCAGAAAGTGGTGCAAGTACATCTGGCGCTCAACAACTATCACAACCAGATGCTCAACAAGGTAAGTGCTATTTTGTTTCCATTGCCCATCTTTGTTGCATATTTTAGGCCATTTGACTCCGATTAATTACAAAATGATATAATGATTGTATGAATTTGACTAGATGATTCTATTTATTTGTGTGTATATGTCTTTCGTATGTGCATAGTGTCATTGGCACCAGTTATTTAGATGTGCTTTGCTCTTTTATGATTTATTCAGTATTATAATAGAGCATTAGAAATTGTTTATGGAAGTTATCTGTTTGTGGACTTGTTGCTTTGAATGTAATCAAGTTCCCATGATTTTTCTTCTTTTATTTCAAGTGTTAATTCCCTGTTACATCAGCCGTTTCTACCTTTTTGCTAAGAGTTAAATTCTCATATGTTTAACTGAAGAATTGGCTTTGAACTTCCTTGCTTCCATATTCACAAAGGGATAAGATATAAGTTTGAACAGAGGAAACAAGATAAAAGATGCACAACAGTTTACAAGTCATTTACTGTTTGGATTTGTCAATGCTACTTTTAGGTTTGTGCAGTTGTTTGTGGAAATTTTGTTGGACAATCTGCCATTGATGAATATAATTAACTCTTTGTTTAAAGGGGATAATGAAATACTATATTTAAATATAGTAATATTAATTTTCATTGTTCAGTTTTTTTAAAAATTTTTATGTTTGACAAATTTCAACTGTAATTCTGCCAACCCAGCAATTTTTTTTCCCTTTGTCAATCTAACATTTGGATCCATTTTCTTAACAGTTTCATATTAATAGATCATTTGTTGTTGTTCTCAAAAAGAAAATTTGGCAAACAAATGCAAACACATCTATAAGGTCTCAATTTTTATTGTTGGATCTTACCAGCTTGTTAATTGTTGTAATTTTTTATTTTGATCAGCTACTAATGCTGCAAGTGCAGCTGCTCAAAGTTCAGCTGGTGCTGTGGTCAATGATGGTTCCAATGGACATCAGGCCAGACTCCAAGCTGCTACTGCTGCTGCTGCAATGTATAAGAGATCTTGTGTCTATCCATCTGCAAGCACTCTAGTATGGTAAGCTCTTCTGAGCTGTGAAATAGCACATTCTTTTCTCTGTGTTTTTTTCAGGCCATAACATTTATATGTCTGCTGCCTGTATTGGTATACAAAAATGCAACTCCTATGACATGAACTCTAAACTGAACAGGCTTAAAGTGCTACACAATTACAGTAGTTTTTCAACAAACACGATATTGTGAGGTGCTCTTATTCATCAAA
The DNA here is from genome assembly GCA_027123425.1 of Erythroxylum panamense. Lineage (NCBI taxonomy): Eukaryota > Viridiplantae > Streptophyta > Magnoliopsida > Malpighiales > Erythroxylaceae > Erythroxylum > Erythroxylum panamense. The sequence continues at coordinate 6,765,433 of JAOTIZ010000007.1, read as the reverse complement.
TGTTATGATTTCGTTGGTTTTTATGTATACATGATTTCTAGGGTATTTTAAAAGAAATAAGTAGATTGTAAATTCTCGGTTATTTTAGGATTGATTTATATATGTATTGGTATAATGACCAAATGGATGATTTCAGCTTCTCTAGTCTTAACACAATTTGTATATTGCAAGGTGAGAAGTATTTAGGTGGCACTTATAGTTTTGTAAGTTGATAATTGTGTGATTGCTTGTGCTTCAACTATTCAACATTGTGATATAGTTGGTTGTATTTTTGATTCTTTAATATAACAAATGGCATAGTTTGATTAACAATCACGTAATTTGTGAAACATACGGTACATGTTTCATAACTCTATGTTTGAATATAAATCCAATATTCACTTTGGCGTGCTTTTTGTCAACAACAAATATTTTCAAACTTGCTTTTGTTTATATAATGATTGTTCAACGTGTATTAATTTGGGAAATAAAGGAGCAATGATAAATTATTTGATCCATCAAATACATCATTTGTACAAAATGAAGAAAGATGAACCCTGCTGATATTATAGTATTTTGCTGATGGAATTTGTCTGCGGTAAGCATGATAAGATACCATGTAGTTTAGGCTTTGCTGTAGCTTAAAGTTGTCACTGCCTTTTTCCCTACCTTGATAGTTATGGTAATAATATTGTCTCTGTTAATCTATGCCTGTTCTGTTGGCTTGGTGGTCGCACCAGTGTTTTACTTTAGCTTGGGAAGAAATGATGTTTAACATTTCGCAGGTCTCCTGGATATGCATTTCTTCCTAAAGCTCACAACACTGTGGAATTGGATCCTTGTGGAGAAAATGCTCCTGCACAACTGCATTCTGAGCTTGCAAACAATCCTGAAACTTCAAACTCAACCTTCTTCCAAGTTCCCCATTGCGTCTTTGTTCCCTTCCAGGTGCCTGGTGCCATTGGAGCTTCTGTGGAGAGATTGGGAAGTATGCCAACCTCTGATTTGGAAGCTCATAAGAAGTTTCTTCAAATTCAGATTGAGGTACCTGATCTCATGAATTTGTTTTAGAATTGATTTTTTTTTTCTTATTTCAGTTTTGAGTAAGGCTGTTGATCATAGTTTTGTGTTGTAGGTTGGTAGTAGCTGCAAATATACAGATCAACTAACAACATAAGATTAAAAGATTATAATTTCCACATAATATAAGAAAGGCACAATCAATTAGATTCATTTATCAAATGAAGCAAGGTAAAACTGCATGTATGAAGAAGATTAGAGTTCAAAACGAGAGCTTTAAAGACAAAAACCAATTTGCATAGGTTTCTATCAATTAGCCTGATATGCCCCAAATCAAGTTTGTTTATACAAGGAAGGGCAAAAAGAATCAGCAAGAAGTGGCTTTCTTAGCAAATAATTATTGAGTCAATTTCTTTGTTGGAGTTTGTTGTCAGTACATTTGATTATGAGAATTTCAATAGGCCAGTCTATTATTTGTTAGAGGAATGACGAGGCAGGGTTGTTATGGTGTCTGTAATGAGTCTTAAGTATATATATGTAAAAGGTAATTGAGGTTGTGGGGGGTAAGGAGAATCGGGAATAAGTTACTACCTTGTATGGCTCCAGGAGAGGGATAGTCTCTCAAAAACTACCATCGTCTTTATTACTTCTTTTCCCAGGAATATTTGCCTCATCTATTTCTTCGACCCCTATCCTTGTATTTACTTTCCCAGAAAAGGAGTGCTAGTAAGAACTAGGTCTTATCATAGACTTCATCATCAACTTCCTATACTTACCAATTTCAATAATTTAGATTTAATGAACTGAACTTGAACAAATCTAAAGACCTTCTCTATTCTCTTTTAAGATATAGTAAGTGTATTTATCTTAATACAATTATTCTTAAAATTAATTAAGAGTATGTGATATTAGATAAGAATATTTGCATTTGTAGGTAAGAGTATGTGATATTATATAAGAATAATATCACATACTCTTAAATTAGTTAAGAATATGTGATATATATAAGAGTATAAATAGTATGTGATATTATATAAGAATATTTGTATTTGTAATAGTAAAAAATGTTTTACTATTAATAATGCAATCATCATCAACTATGCAACAGTTGTCCCATGGAAGATTACAATAATCAATCCAAGCTAAAGATATAAATTCCATCCAACTTTAATCAGCTCTACAAGATGTTTACAACTTTAATTAGGATGTTTACTAGCTTTCTCTATTGTTAATAAACATTCTTTCATTTTCCAAAAAAATGATATTAGGGCCTTTATAATTCTCTGAAGTATAAGATTGCTACCTATTGAAAAATAAACCAGTTCTGGAATTTAGTACCAGTAAATTTAGGACAATGTACTTTTCTAATATACCATGGCACAAAATATTTTGGTTGAAACAAATTAGACCTAGTACTGCTTATATCTTGTGTTTGGCAATCAAAGATAAGTTGAGTATTGTGGACAACCTGAGTTTCTTGGACCAAAGAATTGAATGTGTATTATATGGGGGGTGATAGATAAAATAGGAATCATATGTTTTCTGAATGTCCCTTCACTGATCCTATATGGAATTCTATCAAAAACCTGTCTATGGAATGCACAAATCTCTGATATAACAAAATACCATTCTTCAGGACCTTTATGTCAATTGATATACAATGGTTAACAGAAGCAGAGTTCTAATATTTAATCTTCCTTAAAATACATCCTTAATCGTCAGCAACCTATTCATAGGACAACAATCCAAAAGCCATTAACCGATTTTATGATCTGAACCAAACTAAAGCAAGGATGGTAAGGTATCTTAGAATCTCCGATTGGGAAGGATCAAGGATTCACCCTACTTTCCATATTTTTATGTTTAAAAGGTAAGTAGGAGAGACTAAGGCCATTAAGATAGAACTGCTACTACTTGATGATGGTGGAGATATTATTGTAGACCATGAAGCTATTTTAAATACTAGGTAAGTTAAAAGGGGGTAAACTGTTGTGTTGAAAGCTTAGTGCAGTATAGGAAGCTTCCAAGAGAAGATGCTATGTAAGAAAATACACAAGAGCTGTAGGAATAGGTTTATCAATTTGAGTAAAACTTAAGGACAAAGTTCTTTTGGAAGAAAGGGGCAACGATAAAACATGCATGTGTTGAAAAGCTTAGTGCAGTATAGGAAGCTTCCAAGAGAAGATGCTATGTAAGAAAATACACAAGAGCTGCAAGAATAGGTTTATCAACTTGAGTAAACCTTAAGGACAAAGTTCTTTTGGAAGAAAGGGGCAACGATAAAACATGCATGTGTGCCCGTCAAAAAACCAAGATACCTTAATTAAATGTGAACATGTAAATTGTAAAAGTAGATCATGTGGATATTCCAAGATTACACATTTGCAGATCATAACTTAAAACTAATAATATTTGTTATTTCATTCAACATAAGTTGTCATTTGAGTCTGCATAAGATTCAGTCAATAAATTAGAGATTGTTAGCTATTCATATTTTAACAAAGTAGTTAGGTTCTTAATGTATTTTAAGTACTTGAGCTGCAGTAAAAGGGAGTATAAATGTTCATTCTCACTTGAGTAGAATACTACCAATATAAAATCTCTAATACCTTTGATTGGAACCTATCAAAGCACACATCGTAATGTATAAGATTCACAACTAAGGCTTAGGAGAACATATTACACAACATCCAAGCATATAAAATATTAGATCCAAGAGAACCAAACAAACCCACATGCCACATGGCGTGGTGTTTCTATTATTTACTAATAGGACCAAGGGTTTCATTCTTCATTTACAGAAGTCGAACTATTAACCCATAGCATAGTTCTAGGTCCAAGATCTAGTAGTGATCTCATACTTGGCTTTGTCTGTCTTGTACGCAATCTCAGGTACAAGTGGATCATCTGGAAAAGTACATTTAAAAGCTATTTCAATGGCAGGTTTTTAACTTCAAATAACTATCTCCATTAAATGATCATTTTGAAGACATCACACTAAGTCAGCTTTTAAGCAATTGGTTTGGAGACATTGCATATACACATGATTGAATAATTGTAAATCTGATAATAATTGAGAAATATTATTACTTGAATGTAAGTTTACCTTGAATAGTGGAGTGAGAAAAGGAAACTATTTTGCAACTAAACTTAGTTTAGCTTTGAACCTTTAACAAAAGCTCAGTGACAGGATCACCTTCAAACCACTCAAAGTGTTTGATAAGACATTCTCCCCATAATAACCAACCTTCACCAAATTCTCCCCTATTGACAAGTACCTGCAGAAAAACATCAATTCAAATATATATGTATAAATTAAAACACACCGTTGGTTAAGAAAAGAACACATAATTAGCTGAAAAAAGATACATTTGTTTTATTAAAGGAAAGGCAAATGTTTGCAATCAACAATTTAGAATCAAAGGCCCAATCATCAAATGTTGTTGTCTGTAGTATTCTTTTTTTTTAATAGAATCATTGATAAGCATACTATAAATTGAAAACTGAGGGTAGAAATTTTGGTTTGCTTATCTTCTTGTTTATGACCTTTATAATTCATAATTAATCAATAAACAATTGCAAGAGATTGCCATTCAACATGTTTGCATAAATTTACTGGATAAAAAGTTGCAATATTATCACTTACATGAATTCACCATTACTTAGGTAAACTTTAATTCTCATGATAGATGTGATCATATCATAGATGATAATAAATAAAATGTTCTAAAATAAGATAAACTATTTTATTAGGGAATAACTCTTAAAGCGGCTTTCATTACTACCATTTATACACATTGGAAGGACCAAAATAGCATAATTTTTACACTCAAGGAAGAAGAAAAGTACTAGATATCACAAGATTATTAATTGGATTAGGTCAGCTATTGATCCTAAAAATATTCAAAATACTCTTTCACCAGACATGAAGCATAGATGGCGACTATAAGTTATATAATAGTATTGATTTGGACCTGTTTTTTGAAATGTTTTTACAATTATATTATACTTAATTGTGTCTTAATAGCCTAGAACTCAATGTAATGTTGTATTAGCTTCACTTATAGTTAATGCAATTCATTATTTTTTCAAAAAACAACTTGAGTAATTTTTCTACATAGGATCATAACATAACAATAATAAATCTTTTTAATACTCTTGCTTAAGTTAAAATATACGTGATCCAAATTGTTATACATAGTCTTAACTGAAGTTCTATACAAATAATTTAGTACATTTTTAAACTTCTTTCAATTTTTTGTCAACAAATTAATATCAAGCATGCCAATCAGCGTCAAGACAAAGCTCTCCCAAAAAACTATTGCAACCCTATCCAAATTGTTATGAAATTCCCCCAACATTATGATGGTAAGCTTGTTGAATTAGAATAAAAACTAAAAGTGGAAATATACCACCTCTAGGGTTGGATTCTTCACACTCTTCTTGCTTGGGAAGAGTTTCATTGAGGCGCACTTGAGATCTAAGTCAATGCCATCACACCAGCAACATGTGCCAAAATTTTTAGTGCCAAACTACAAATCTTCGAGGTGAAATGAAATGAAATCTTCAACACAAAAACAAACAAAAATAGGTTTCAGGATGAAATGAACAATGTGAACAGTATGATGATGATACTGTTCTCCTTAAATAATGGAATCGTGATGAAATAGTGTGTGAACAGTCTCTTTGCTTTTGTTGCCTTGTTCCTTCTTAGCATTCGACTCCAATATCCAATAGAAACTGAAAGAGGATAGAATGGCTTGTTATTAACTAGGTTTCAGGCGATTTGTTTATAATAGTAGGATAATAAAGTGAATTCTGATTTTCCAAAATAGGAAATTATTCCAATATAGAATACTTGTGAAATATTCCTATGTAAGATGAGCAATAATATTCATTAGATCTCTATAAGAGATAGTCCTGAATAGTATTATGATGCTTGGTTATAAGGAATTTCACAATGGAAATAGCTGTCAATTGATCACCATGAACAATTTCTGTGATTGACATTCTCCTGGTTATCTAAAATTAGTGGATAGCAGGAAGGATTACGAGGAAAAAGTGTTTGGGGATTAGAAAGAAGGGACCATGCTAAATAATTAAAAAAGAGTTGAAATTTATGGTTTCATATCCCATACTTCTTTATGCGCCATGCAATGGTTCCCTCTTGTCAAAACTTTTGATTAGGATGGATTACAATCCTAGGGCAATAGACTTAGAAGTACATATGTAACATAATTGTGCTTCCTTTCTCTGTTGCAATAAGATTATAAGATCCTACACATGTCTTACAGGAGATGTACACTTGATCTTGGCCACCAGAGTCTGAATATCCCTACATATCTAGACATGATGAGTTCGTCAATCACTATAGCATTTCATGCATAACAAGCGTAGATTCAAGGTTCTTATACAAGCAAAAGATGCTATAGATCATCTTTTTTATTTCCTTCAATTTGTCTTATAGGAATTGCTACATTTGTTGCTGAGGATCAAAATAATTAAAAGCCCATAGATAAGATAGTAACACTTTACCATAAGCAATATGTTGCTTTTATAATGACTATTATCATAAGAAACATATTGCTTTTATTTGACCTCTTTTGTTTAAACTATGTGAAAGTCTGATCATGCAATTACTTGTGAAACCTACACCTTTTTGCAAAACTACACAAATAGTTATACCATGCTAAGGCAGGTGAACTTTGTGTACTGAGTCAATCATTTAAGGTTTTTGAGTTAAGAGACCAGGCAACATATGGTATGACTGAAACAATTTTCAAAAGTTCTGTTGCTTGGACTTGTCAATTACAGTCATCACTTCTATTATAACCTCATGCATGCATTGCAACATAATGTGAAAATTATGAGAAGTAAATGAATTTATTAAAGTCAATTACAGTCAATGAGTTGTTTCCTTTATAAATTTATGCACTTGTCCTATCAGGTTGCTTTAATATACTCTAGATACTTGGTCTACTAGTTTCTCTCCAAACCTAATGTTTCCTTTTCTTCATCATTCTTTGCAGGTGATTCACATGAAACCTGGTCTACCCAAGAAGAAGAATAAGGTTGCACCAAGCAGCTTAGTACTGACACAACTGCAGTCGCGGTACCATCAGCTTCTTGGAATTATAGCTAATGAGCCATCTGCTCGTACACAGCCATAAGATCACACACTTGCACCTTGTGAGCCTACTCCAACACCGAGAGATGTCACATCTATGCATATTACTCATCCTAGAGATAAGTATGAATAAATTTTGAATATGCGACGCAATATTAGTTCTCCATCAACTTCTTAAGAGATGCCTCCAGCTTTTAATTATCAGACACCAGTAAATCACACTATTCTTCCCACTGTGGGCTCTTCTTCTGCAAGCACTGCAGGTATGATCTTTCATATCACATTGGTAAAATTTACTAAGTTTAATTATTTTGTTTATCTAACCAATTAAGATTATGTTATATGCTAATTATAAATAATTCCTTTACTATTTTAGGATCCACAACTGATCCAAAAAAAAACAAGGGGTGTCACAAAAGGACATAGATTGGCAAAGATTAATAAGGCAATAGGTAAGAGATTGGAGATAGAGATCTCCCCTGTTGAAGGACGACCAATCAACTTCGTACAGTCTACCAAATTATCGAGTGAGATTGGTGTGGTATCCCGAACTTTCTTACCTCTAAGAACAAAATGGAAAAAAATTACTAATATGGAGTTGGGCATTGCATCTGATAAGCTAGACGTAAATATTATAAAAGCTATCTAATTTGTACGTATTTTCCATATGTCTAAAGCTTTGACCAATAATTTATAATTTTTTGCAGCAAAAGTTGAAAGTTAAGGGAATGAGGACTGACAATGAAGTACATGCTGCTATGAAGAAGTTTCTTACTTTAAGGTCTAAAGATCAAAGATTTCATTTAAAAAAGCATTTTACGAAGCACGAAAAGGATATTAAGCCGCATAATGTCATAGTGGTAGAGTAGATAGATTTACGTGAATGTTGGGAACAATCAGTTACAAAGGTTAGTTTATTTGATCAAAAAACTTAATTTCGCAACTTTTTTTATAACTGATTATATTTTAGTATTTATTAATTATGATTTATAGATGTTATAATAGATTTTGTTACGTGTACGACTAGGAAAAAATTCAAAAAGCCAAATTAGCTAGGAGTCAGGCCAAATGTCGACCAAACTCCAGCTTCAAGGCCTTTGTAGCGATACAGCATGAGATTATGAGTTATTATTTTTTTAATTATATTTTTCTTTTATTGACATTTCAAAATTTATAATAAATATTATTAGTAATAAATTTCTATACAACAGAGTGATAAAGATAGAGAAAAGTGTGACCAGATGAAGCTATGGTATCACATTCATTATGATAAAAGTAAAGGTTAATTGATAACTACCGAATGTAAAGAAAAATAGGTGAGTACATAGTTCATTTACACATATTTCTTAAATGAGACTTTGTATGTAATTAATTCTTACTTTTTCAGGAATTAATATGTCACAAATTAACACATTTAATACAATAAGGTCATCCAATGATAGTGGTTAAAGTGTGCAACAAAGTCTTGGACACTAGACCATATTACGTTGTTGGTATGAGAATTAGGCCTTGACCACAAGGGAAGACTTCACTCAAAAAGAAACTTCGAGACAAATTAGAGGAGTCGAAGAAGGTTAATCATGGGTTACAGTCTAAAGTCAATGAATTGACCAAAAAATTTAAAGAAATGCAGGATGAATTAACTACCAAAGTCGAACAACAAAAAAAGGTCTTGGAATTTTTATGTGCTACACATAATATTCGTTTAGATTGGATAAGTATTCATATTGATATATTAAACATTTATGACATATTGCTTATATTAATTACTATATTATGATATGTTTGGGAATTACAATTAAACAATAAATTGTCTGCACGTATTAAATTCTCGTTATACATGAATAATTATTAAAATTAATGATACATTCAAAAAATTGAAGAATTATTAAATAAATAAATTCCATAAATAATATTGAATAGTTATTAAATAAATAAGACTTTAAAATTTTGTTATTTAAAAATAATAATTAAATTAGAATAATAATTAAATTAAAATTATTTTCAGAATATTGAAACAAAATAAAAGAAAAATAATTATTAAAATTGAAAATTATTTTCGGATTTAATGAAAAAAGAAATAATAATTAAAATTGAATAATTAAAATTATTTTCGGATAAATGAAAAAAGAAAATTTTAAATTTAAATTGAATAATTATCAAAATTAAAATTATTTTTGGATAAATGAAAATTTTAATTATTAAAATTGAAAATTTATTAAAATAAAATTATTTTTGAATATTTATAAAAATAAATCATTTATAATCCATGACGTTTCTTCTTAAGCATCGCGGATTGTAACATATTCTGCGACGTTTATAAAATGTCGCAGATTGCTTGTTGATTTTCATGACGTTTTAAAAAAACGTTGCTGAAATTGTTACGATCCAAGATGTTTTCTTAAAATGTCGTGGATTAACCAACCTTTTGGTGACGTTTTTCAAAATGTCACAGAATATCTGAATTTTTTACGATTTTTTTATAAAACGTCACGAAAACCTTTTCTCTACACCATCTTCGATGACGTTTTTTGTGACGTTTTCAGAAACGTTATAAATAAGATTCTGTGATGTTTCTATAAAACGTCGTAAATAAGATTCTGTGATGTTTCTAGAAAACGTCGCAAAAGGAGTTTTTTTTTGTAGTGTTTGGTTAGTTAATGATGCAACCAATAAGGGTTGTTTAGAGTGAAGTGAGCCTTTGGGTTTACCAGAGAGGTGTCGTAGTTTCCCTGTATACTCGTAAGGGTCCTGAGTGGTAAGAATCAAAACACAACCTTAAGTAGTCAAGCAATGCTAACGCCCTTGCCACTAAAAAGAAGATTAAATGAAAATTTTATGTTCTTCCTATGTGTCCAGTACTGCGGAACATGTCCAAAACAGCAATTATAAAAAATGTCCAGCAGGACTACTAGTACTACCTATAATGGTAGGACAGGTCGCTTAACCTAAAGCAAAGTAATGGCCCTATGGAAATTCAGAAACCACATGGTCTTTGAACAAGAAGCGAAGTCAACAGTCATTTCAAATATTGCAAAAATCACTTCACAATTTAATGACTGCCCAGGTAAATTTAAGCTTGGAAGATATCCGTCTTTTCACTGTTAGTTTTTCCCTTCCTATCCTGAGCTGGACTTACTGCAGACAGTTATACAAGACAATTTGTGCTGCTATATTAGTATCTTAATGAAATCAAAACAAAAGCAAAGGCAACATGTCACCGATATACTAGCAAATAAATAATTCTAAGTCGAGGAGACAGTCACAAGCAAATTGAAGGAGACAGAGAAACAGAAATGGAAAGTAACTTTGAGAAGCTCCTCTCATAGATGTATACAGACTATCTAAAAATCTAAATCCAATTATTTTCTATTGTAATTTTACACAGATTAAAAAAGCCTGCACAACTTTTAAGGACGGGACAAGGATTATAAAGGCGCGAAAGCTAAATGAAGCATTGGAGACGTCCTCTTTGTAGCCTATTGAAAATGGGTCTTATATTCTCACTAGTTTTGTGCATCAAGCCAATCTGAAGCACCCCTTTTTCTTAATGGCAATGTGCAGGGCAGTAAAGATAGATTGGAGTTTTACCTGTGAAACCATATGATCAAGTGTAACAACTCATGTCCTTTCAAATTCAAGAGACTAGTTATCTATGCCTTTTGTAGAGATGAAATTCCACTTTTTGGCTGCTTCTCTAGCTGTCTTCTTCTCTTTGAAGTCAGAGAATTAATGGGATTACTTTAGATTTTCAGGTGGTAAGTATTACCGTAGGCATTTAAGATAAAATAAGAGCCTTTCGACATTTTTATGAGATGCGTATATCTGTTCATATATAGTGTAACGAAAACCATTCTGGTCAGAGATTTTAAAACGTGAGCTGTTACATTTAGGAGTTTTAATACATCCTTTAAGAAAGAGCCTATTTTGAGAAATCAAAGTTCTATTCTCCAGTAACTCTCAGTGGTATACCCAAGATTTTTGTTCTCCTCGCTTGATAATAGCCATGGAGTCTTCCAAAATCACTGGAAGCACGGAAGAAAGTAACAGCAGTGAATCAGGGTGGACTACGTACATTGGCTCCCCATTTTGTGGTGATGATGTTGAAGAATGCAGATACAAAGGCGCCAACATCGACGATGGGAATCATAAAAACAGCAATCATGCAGACGAGAGTGACGATTCTATGGCTTCTGATGCTTCTTCAGGCCCAAGCCACCAAACCTGGACTCTTTTTAAGCACAGTGAAGCTGTAGTTGCAAGCAATAGCTTTGAGAAGAAGACTAGGAAGTTGGTGGAGATCAAGGACAAGGCTAAAAGTAGGGGAAAGAACGAGAAAGATGAGATGGTGATTCCGGGGGAAAAGGTCACTCCCTCTACTCGAAGTGGTTCGAAGGTAAGAAGGAACAACAGGATGGAAGATGAACGTAAACATGCTGTGCTTTAGTTATTATTTTGCAGGGGCCAAGCATGGAGTGAAAATGTAGTCCAGACAAGAAGAACAAAATCCAATTTTTGATTCTAGTATCTGTTCTGGAATTTCTGATGTATAAGTTCAATCATGAAATGTAATGATATCAGATTCCTATTAATTCAGATGTTAAATTATTTCCCACTCACAGAGCAGTTGTTAATTGTTAATATTGCTATACGATGGGAGCAAGATTGTACTCAGTATCATGCATGAATGGACTTCGCAGGATCTATAAAAATAGTTACTCTTTTCCTTTTATGATTATAAGGTGTTCATAGTCAATGATGCTACCTTTAGTATGGATAATTCCGCAGTCTGAGGTTTTTTACCTTATTTTTTCTTTCCTGACCGTTATTTCTCCAGTAATTCATACACATATCGTCACCAAACATCTGAGATACGGCTATTGATTAAGTTTTTGCAATGAACAATGGCCACTGCATTTGGAAGCAAATTCAGACAAGTAAATGCAGAAGGACCGCAATGATATCGGAAAAGTGACAGTGAACAGGGAGAACTTACCTAGCGAATCACCCAACGGGCATGTGGTAACAACCAGTGACGGAGCCAAGAATTTAAAAAAGGAGGCCCAAATAAAATATAAATTTTACAAAATTTTTCATATCAAAATTAAATAAAAAATAAAGTTTTATTATGAATATAAAATAGTTAAAATTACAATGATCTTCGCCTATTTTTCATAGATTGAAACCTTTTCATAACAAGATCATTGTCAATATTTGCAAATACATCTCTTTCAATATAACACACTAAACAATTCAATAGGTCATCTCCCATTTTATTACGAAGTGAACTCTTGATAATTTTCATTGTGGAGAAAGCTCTTTCCACTGTGGCGGTAGCAACTGATAAAAGTAATGACAATTTGACTAACAAATAAACCAAAGGAAATACATGAAAGAGGTAGCAGCTGTCAAATATACTAAAAAATAATTGGATCTCTTTTT
>JAOTIZ010000007.1:6735366-6746824 GCA_027123425.1 Erythroxylum panamense | reverse complement strand
CATAAGTGAAACAAATTCCCCAATTTCCATTCCTGTACAAAATGCCAAAGTTAAACTTTGTATATCCATGCTAAAAAATAATGGTTCCTTCTAGGTTTTAGATTACATACTGAACTGTAATTGCAGCTACAACGTTGATATGTTATCGTAATTACACAGGTAAGTAACATAACTCACAATTCAGAATTCAAAAGTTTTGTTCCACCAGACTAATTTTGTTTTTTGCAGAGGAGCACGTACCATGAACCATCTGGCTTCTGAATTTTTTCCAGATATTGTAAAGCATGTTCTATGAACTTGTTAATTTCTTTCTTCCTGTGTTTAGGGTACAGATTCTTGAACATGATCAATGCCTGGATTGAAGAAGATGTGCACTCAACGTACCTAATTCAATGATCATGTCAACCATCAAATGACTGCGAGTCAGTGATATTATACGCAGAGTTCTAAAGACTTACTCGTGCTCAAGAACAATATTCTCTGCGAACTCTATGGGATTGAACATCTACACAGAGAAGAAATGATGAAAAAAAGAAGTTGGATTGTGTTGAGAAAGGTGTTCCTGAGACTAACCTCCATCCATTTCGGTCCTCGTACGTCCTCCCAAGCTGTTACACCACCATTTTTAGCCTGTAATTTTCTTTTACTCAAATTACAAAGAGTAGTGAAGCTCTAGAATTAACTGTGCACCTCTACTGGTAGTAAAGAACGGATTGAGAAACCTCTTCTGATAATCGAAGTCACCAACTTACCTGCATGGAGAGTATTACATTGACAGCATCATGTAACCTTTGAATCTCCATTTTCTCAGCACCTAGTTGTGGAGACAACATAGTAGCTAATAGAACGCACTGAGAAACACGAAACAATAGTCATGGAGAGTTATTATTATTGGCTTTGCTTCAACCGATCATCTTAATTAAATTCAATGAACTCAATTACCTTCAATGCTTCTGCAGTGCAGTCAGAAACTTGCCAACCTTGATCTCTATCAGAAAAAGTCCATGAACCTTTAGAAATGTGTCGATACATACTTTTGAAGTCACCAGAAGGATTATCCAAGACCTTTATCATTCATGTGAAAACCAAATGAGTACATCATACAAAAACTTATGCCTACATCAAAAGAAAAAAAAACTTGTTTTGAGTTATGGAACCTGAGAATTCCTTATAAAATCATATGCTTTTCTTAGTGTTGGCTTCAGTTCATCACCGAGGTCACTTTCAAGCAAAGCTTGAAAGCCAAAAGTAGCGTCCCAGAGTTGACTACCAATGCTCTGCATGTGAAATGTTGCATCGAACCCTTATTCTACAATAGTAAATGTTATATGTGTATATATAGTCTAACCTGAACTTTCATTCCGTCTTCTTCAAGCCATAAATAATCTGGAACTCTAGCAAGGTGTTTCTTGAAGGAATCACCATTAGGATCTTCAACCCAGCAGGCAAGCATGCACAATGTCTGCAATTACATTGCCATATAAATAAATACTTATCAAGTTAGTAAATTGTGGATTGCTGGAAATGCTATGGCTGCAAGCTATTGTGGCTGCAATTAAAGGCATTAAAAGCACAATTATCATAAATTCACCACTGGTATGACAACCTGCAATTTAAAACTTCCATACTTACTAATGAGAGTTAAATTATCCAATTTTATATTTAAATATATACATATACATTATCAAAATTTTTTTACTAATCTTATTCATCACCTTTTCAACACATCCAATGCAAATGTATCGACTGTTTTCATCTTCATAATGGATGTGCTTCATCGTTAATTCAAGAGCCTTCTCTCTAACCAATTTGTTAAGTGGCCAACGAGTGAGTAAAGGTTCTGAGAGTACATGCAGACCATCCCAGATGAAGTCTTGAAGGCTTGAATGGGGATAGTAGACATCCTCCTGAAAAAAGAAAAACAAACACATATAATATTAATTATCTGATTATGAGTATGATGATAGCAGTACAATATGAATATATGGATAGCTTCTTTGAAGATGAATTTAGAGAAACTAGTTAAGAACCTTTGCACATAAATAGCGAGCTTCTTTCCAGTTAATGGTTTCATATGGTTGAGTGAAGATTTCTTCTCTCAGTTGTAGAATGAGAGGTGTAATAGGGCCTACAAACCTCTTACCATATAAGTATGACATAGGCAAGTATATCAGTCGACTGTAACACCAAAGAATGCCTGCACGAACAAAAATAAGAATAAGATGTTAAATTATGGATCGCGAGTTCTATTGCGGATACATGTTATTTTTATGATATGATCCAGTAGAACTACGAATAATATAGATATAATTATAGCAGATTAATATAACGAAATGGCCTGTGTAATTTATAATTTGCCCTCCTATGATCCAAGCATGATTTCAAAAAAAATTTCAAGATTAAAATCAAGTCTAAGCTTTCGATCAGACATAAATATACTCGAGTTTGAACCCGAGCTGTTATATTACACGAGTCTCGAGTTCGAGTTCGAACCTCATCAAACTTGTCTTAATTGATTGAATTTTGAGTGAGTCGATACGAGTTTTCCTAATTTTTCATAATTAATTAGGTTTAAAAATAATTATCAAATTCAAACTCAAGATGGGCTCTATTACTCTTAATTACCTAAATCTGAATTTAACTCTGATCACACCTGGTTTGATTCATTAACTTAAGAATTAATTAAATTAAGTCTGATCAAATTTTTTGTTATTATTATTTACTCATAATTCCATTTGTTAAATCGCTAACCTGAATTCATAGGAAAGTTAGGCAAAATCTGAGCCTCTGGTATCAGTGGAATGCATCCAGACCAATCAAAGAGACCCAGTATCTGAAAAACCAAAAGATAACCAAACAGAATGTGAAAATCTGTGATTTATAAAACCTTATTTATAGCTAATTTTAACACTATTTACCGCTAGCCAAATTTTTCCCCAAGACAGTATGTATGCTGCTCCTCCATGGTCAAGAATCCACTTCCTAGCTCTTGCACAGTCAGTATCATCCACTCCTTCTCCAAACATACGCAAGCTAATGTAATTGAAGACTGTACAAAACATGTTGCTGGGACTCTCTAGGTGCAATCCCCACCCACCATCTTCATTCTGCTACATAACTCTATCTAATCAATAGACTTCATTACACACTTTGTCCTTCTAATTAAGTTGGACCATCATTTTAGATTTGACCCCGTATTTTTTTACATCCAAAGTTTTAAATTAAAGATTGCTGTGTACAGGACTTACAACAAATTCCAATAAGCAATTTGGAACTTTCTGTGTTATAAAGACCTACCTGATGATTGTAGGTGTAACGTAAGATTTCTTTACGGTGCTCGGCGGGGAAAAGAACGTTGAGATGTCCAGTTATGTAGGCAGTGAAGGCCTACAATTGAACACACGTTTTGTGTAATTAACTTAAGCCAAGGATTAGTATAGTACATATCGAAAAATTCAGATTAAAAAGACTGTGTGAATGGTCCTATTCAGTGTTTTGAACTTGAATTGAAATCTATCTTTTTTTTTTTTTGAACTTGAACTCAAAACTTTAAAAAGATTGTGTGAATGGTCCTATTAAGTGTTTTGAAATCCAAACCGGTCATCGAACCGGAGGCCTTACTGATTATCGATTTAACCGGTTCAACCACCGGTCGAATTAGTGTGACGTCATAATTATACAATAATTATATTTAATTATATATAATATTAATAATATTAAAAAAAATAAAAAATATACCAAAAACATAAAACAAAAAAAACAAAAAAAATAATTTTTATTGAACCAGTGGTCGGACCGGTTCGGTTTGACCTGTCCGACCGGTCAATTGACCGGTTTTGACCGGTTCTCACTGGTTCAATTGAGAACCGGTTTTAATGGGTTAACCGGACTAGATAGCTGAACGGTTACCGGTCGAACCGGTCGGACCGGCCGGTCCGGTCCAGTTTTTAAAACTATGCTTATTTCTACCAAATTAGAGATGAAGTAGATCTTCTCCTACTTCTATCTAGAGAGCTAACCATTTAACTACTCATACTAACTTATGTGTAGCTATAGAGTTATGGTGCTTATATAAATTAAGAATTTTATTTTTATTGTAATATTTCCACTAGCTTTGCCAAGTTGTTATTAAAGCAGAAAGTCTTAAGTGTTGTACTGGTGAGCTATCTGGCTCTTCTACTCAAACCATTTAACCATATGCACAAGTCTGTCTCCTTATCCACTTGACAACTATTATGTGATATCGAGCTATCTACTGTGAATTTGATCGTCTAATATCTCCTACGATGAAGTTATTTTACTAATGTAAATTTTGCATAAATCATGTCACCAATTGCTCTAAAATCCCATAAATTAGCTCATAACTGCTTAAACATTATATCTTTCTTTTCCTTAAAAGTTTTTGGTTTCTTACGATCCGTATGGCATAAACTATAGTGAAGAAAGCTATTTTATATATTATATTGTCTCTCCTATTCATTTTTTTATCTTTACTTATCCAATCTAAGATCTTAGTATAGTTAAACTTGAGGCCACCAAGATTATAGAGTATTTGGATTTTAGTCCATATACTTTCTGAAAAGTCAAATTGAAAGTAGAGATGAATCAAATTTTTAGGTTGTAACTTGCAAAATCTACGGCATTGATGAATGTTATTAGATATAAACCTGTCTATTGTAGTTAATCTTTGCTTGACTACAAACCATATTAAAAAGGTGAATTTAGGAAGAACTTGCTTGAACTAATTCATTCTTAAATAGTTCACTTTTTAAAATATAGGGATTTGAAGATCTCTCAGCAAGATTTATTAGTAAACTACCCAAAGGAGTGTTTTAACCATAGAAATGAGTCTTTTAAGCTTAGGTTTTGCCTATAGTCATAAGCATTAGATATGATACATGAGAATTATTTATGATTGCAAGTCTATAAGCTGTTATTGATAACATCCTTAAAATTTGAATTTTTAGTGAATAAATTTCCTCAATCAAGGCATCACTTTGATCTATTTTAATGATTTTAGCTTGTTCCATTATTTAACCAAACAGAAGAACTATTTCTATAACTTATCTTACATTTGATTTCTTTATAAAGATTTTCCCTAAGACTCATTATTTGCACTATTTTCTATAAGTTAAAAGCCTTGGGTTTAATTTCCTAGAGAATTTTACCTATAAGTACATATGAATCTATTTAACTTGTAAACCTCATTAGTTTTTATGAAACTGCATACGATTTTGGCCATTTAAACTCTATTGATGATATTCATAGGGAAATACCAAGGCCTCCTTTATCCTTGGCAAACATACTTTAGCACATTTAATATTGAAAATTGAATTCCTACTCAAGTCAACTAACCACAATAATCTTCTCATCATTTTTTCTATGGTTTTGATCAACCTTTAGATAAAAAAAAGTAAGAAGACCAATAATATGTAATATGTTGGGCATTTAATTTATAAGTTAAACTCTTCTAGAAAATAAAATGCATCTGTTATACTAATTTCCTATTCTCTTTTGAATTCTCTCCATCAAGGGGAGCTAGTCCCTAGAAGATGGTCTTTTATAAGTAACAGAGATACCATGGTATGTGAATTGGGGAATTGTTTAGTTTGAGACTTATTCAGTTGCAAGCCACCTTAAAAGATGGTTTGCACCAACAAACACAAGTAGGTGGCTTTTATCTCTATTGATTGCGAGACTTAAGAGTTTCTTAAAAGTGTAAATAGCTACACTAAGATACATACATATTTATCATCAACCCTAGAGAATAGAAGTAAATCACGAGTAAAATATAGGCTATATATTCTCATCTTCTTGCATTTTTTATGAAAATTAAAATTAGCTTTATGCCTAATGATTATTCAATATGGTTAGTGTCTCAATACATAACATCAAAAAGTAATAAGAGATCGAATCCCCTTGTCTCAGCCTTTTGTCCCTTTTAAATATGTTAATTAGTTCTCCATTAATCAAGATACATTATAAAGTATTACAAACAAAACATTGATTAATCCATGTTGTAAATTCTTTTCAAAAACAAAAAGCCTCCATAATATGCAAAATGAAGTGTCATTTTATTGCATCAAAATCCTTACGAAAAATCAATTTTAATTATATAACTTTTGAATGAGTATTTCCTATTATAATTCTTTCACTAATATGATATTATCACCTTTCTGTCTACCTTAAATAAGACCATAGCACATATTGATGTGTGACTTTAGTACCACCTTAAGTCTTGAGGCAAGAAGATTGTTTAAGATATTATATAATATGTTGCAATAAGAGATTGGCCTAAAATCATTACGCGAACTTTTGGGAATAGAGCTAATAAATGTTTTTTTAATCTACCTTAGTATTTTCCCTTTAAAAAATTATTTCTTACACAAATGAACAATTTTTAGTTTGTAATTCAAGTGTATTTTTAAAGTATCTATAAGCCTCTTGTTTGATCGTATTTTGAATTTGAGATATTCCTTCATTCTGTTTCATAATATTGATGTCTTATTGGAGTTTCTCATAGAAAGTATTGTCTTATGGAAGAATTTGGTTTTTTTCCCCTTCTATGAACCATTGAATTTTTTTATCTTTTTCTTGACACTAAATTATATGCCTTAAGAGATAGTCAATCAAGGTAGCTATCTTCTCCATTTGCTCTGCAATGTCACCTGGAGTTAGATGAAGCTCCTCTTTAATTTATTTAAGTTTTATTGTAGCCTCCATAATAATAAGTTGAAAGTATAGCTAAACTATTTCTGTTGAAGTTCCTTTTTCACCGTTTAAAGCTTCCTTATACGAATGAATTATTTATATCCTTGTAATACTGAAGACATATCTTTGGTTATTGCTTCTTGATGTCCTTTAATTTTTATCAAATATTTATTAACTTGAAATGGAGCTTTCATTTGTCAATTTTAGGTTAGGTTCTTAATGATAATTAGAGAGTGGTCTAGGAAGAGAGGGTTGTTAAATATCACTTTGCTCTCTAGAAATCTAAACTACTAATCATTATTAGCTAAATCCTTGTCTAGACTCTTCCTTATTAGTCATTTCTTGATTTAGTTCTTACTCCAAGTAAAAAGGTTCCCTTCATATTTAATATTAGGAGCTTCTATATTATTAACACAATTCTTAAAATCATTATTAAGGTTCCTCAAACATATATTCCCCTTTGTTTAAGAGTGTATGAGAGTGTTATTAAGGTCACCTAAAATAATTCATAGACAATCAATAAATAAGGGTATAACTTTTGAGTTTTTCCTATAAGGAACTTCTTTGAAAATTATGATTGGACACATAGATAAATATAGTAAAAAAACTTATTCTTCTTCTAAAGAAAGAATAATAAGAGGTGACTAATTTCATCTATAGATAAGATATATGAGACTTCTATTTTATTAGGTTATAGGCAATGACAAGGAATCCATTATAATGGAATAGGTAATTGGTAATGATTTACCAATGTTTCTCTAAAAAGTCTAGCTTCATACAATTGTTAACATTAACTTCAGTCTTTTAAAAACTATTAAAAGAATTTTTATTTCATAAAGGTAATCGCGAGTCACTTGTTGTTTAATAGGGAAATTGATCACTTGACATTCCATGAAAGGATAGACATTACAAGAGAGTGTGAGACTTATAGCTTTTAGCTCTATTCTTTCTACCAAATCTCCTCCTTTCATCCATTTTGAAACCATCCCTAGAGCATCTTGATCTTATTGTGATGAGCCCATAAAGCTATTCAAATTAAGAGGTATCTATACCTTAGAAGATTAAAAAGATTGAGAAGATTAAAAAAATTGAGGGGCTAGTCTCATTTATTTTAGTATAGCAAGTTCTCCAGTATCCTTTGTAAAAATTACAGATTTTTTAGTTTATGTTGTTCCTATTTTCAAAGAACCATTCTTGCTGGAGATGAGCTCCCTTTTGTCTTACTCCTTACCTTATTCCTCAATATCCATATCCTTCAATAAATTTATACCTTTATTATTTACTAGAAGAACTTACATTCACAATTTAATCTTTTTCCTAGTTTTCAATTTAGACATAGATGAACATTCCATTTCTATGAGCTTAAAATAATCACCTCTCTAGAAAACCTATCCTATAGACTTCTATTGTTTCTCGTGATGACTTAAAGATGGTTTCCATTGATATAAAACCTTGACCGAGTCTTTAAACATAACACCATTTTCCCCCAATCCCGTTAGCGGAATCAAATCAAGTAAACCTTATCAGAAATCAACAACAACACATAATCTAGTATAACCTATTTTTTCATAAAAGTTATATCCTTATCTATACAAATTGGTTTGTTAATGCAACTTTCTGGTTTAAGCCTTTAGTATATTAGTACTCCAAAGGGATATTTCGAATATTAATATAGATAAATACATGTTTCTGCTTTAGCTTCTCCATAAGCAATCTTGGTTTTCAAATGTTGAAGAAATGTAAACTATTGTTAAAGTGCCAGTAGTATTTGATTCTAGGTGGAAAATGAAGATGAACAAGTTATCTTCATTTACTAGCACCTTCTTTAAGCTTACATCAATACATAGCTCATGAATTAATTTAATGAAAAGTTGATCGATTTCTTAGAAAAATCTTACCAATAAAGAATACCATATGTTTACACCCTTTTTTAGAACCTTCATTAAAGGAAAAACTATAAAGTCACTCTTAGAGTTGTTGGGAGGATAGTAATAAGTTTTGATTGTGAAGTATCGCCAATAACTTTACACTAACTAAGCTTGGTATTAATACCAAGTGTTGGAGGAGAAGATAAAATAAGTTAGAGAGGAGAGGCTACTACTAATTGATAAAAGTTAAGAGCCATAATTAGAAAAAGTGGAGAGGTAATGGTTTTTTAAGAGGCCTGAGGCAAGTTAAGAGAGACTGGATAGGGGCTTAGGGGAGTAATGAAGGAGTAGGAGTAAGAGAAGGTAGGACAACGGTTAATTAAGAGAGGTGAGAATGGCATAAGTGGGAGAGTAAAGGATAAGAAAGGGAAATTAATAAAGTTAGGTAGCTATACTTGGTTGGTATTTAGCAAGTAGATCACATAATGCTAAAAGAAGAAAAGAACAAAATAAGCCTTAAATTTTTTTAAAAAGATTTCTTAAATAGTAAAAGAAATGGGTAGGAACCAGACTAGACTCCAACTAGAAATAGTGATAGCATACGTTAAGTGCTTACCTAACTCTACATACTAAAAATTTGTAGCTGTGGTGAGTCAGGATTGTAACCACATGGAATGTTTGGTTAATTATCGTAATGAAAATAATTGATGCAAAGGAAATAAAAGATTGGTTTTGAAAAAACAAAACAAAATTAAACTATCGCAAGCAATTTATCAAAAGTAGTCAAAAGGATAAAAGTCTCAAATATGTGCAAAACCCGATTCTCTAATCAATCTCGACCTACACACTATTAAACACATCTCACTGTTATAATGCTTTCAAACCTCTTCTAGGACCATTGATTGTGGACTAACAACATGTTCTGCAAATCCTGATTTTCCCTTAAGTCGTATTTAAATAAGAGACGCTTGTTAATTAAACCTAACTACTGAATAACTTAGAACACGCTCTCTAGATTTAACTGAGCAGTTGCATTACGAAATAAAAAACAGATCAATGTGGTAGCAACATCACAAAATCAAGTTATCTTACTTAAGTTACATTGTTCCTAATGATTCAAGGTTAATAGTGGCTACTAACGAATCTCAAACACAACAATTACGGATTATATTCAAGATTCTATCTATGAGTTCATAATAAAACAATCCAATGAATGCATTAACATCATCTTTATAATAGCCAAATCATTAGAACAACAATAGCAATCCCCAAAGAGAGATTGAACATTAAACAAAGAGAAAATATGCTTAATCATGACTCGGTAATTGATTTCACCTTCAAACCAGTGTCGAGAAGCTAACCTTCCATCTTCTCCATGAGTCTCCAAGAAGTAGCTTATGTCGCCTACATTCTTATTGAAAACTGAAGAGAAAATGAAGAAAAACCTTATATGTCCACATATGTTTCTATCGTCACAAAATAGTCCCTTTATAGTAAAAAAAAACTAGGTTAAAAATGGCTAAGGTGGCAAGTCATGGGTGTGACAAGCTCTCACGGCCATGACAACATCTAATGGCCATAGCAAAGCTATTTTTCATTCTTTTTGGTGCTTTCTTGTCTCAACTTCATTCTAATCCTTCTCTTTCTTGCTCCATGAAGACAATAGAGTAAGAATCTAGAGAAGATGACTCAACAAGTATGCTTTCGGCTCACTTTAGCTATTATGTTTCCAAATTATATTTAAAATCAAATATGAAAAAAGTGAGTGTCTTAAGCATTCTAAAACATTAATCACTAAGTGTTATGGATTAAATTTATAAAAAATTAAGCACATATTAAATAGTAGTCTAAGAATACACCGACTATTTAAAACTTGAGAAGAAGGAATGAAACAAAGCTAAAGCTCTTACTTCTAGGGAAGGAATAAAATAATAGAAACAATGGCAAGGAGTAGGAAAGGGAGGAGATATATAGCAGTAGATGCATCACGTCAAAAAAAAATGGTGGGAAGTGAGTACAATAGAAGCTAAGCTTTCCAAAAAGCTCCATGAAACAAGTTAAGTGTTAGACCCCTAAGTTTCGGAGCACTTCTCAATGACCTTCATGAAGAGCCTTAGGAGGAAGGTTAGCTGGATTTACGCATGAGGGAGGCATGCGAAAACATTAAGGCAAACGTGGGCGAGTGGGATCAGGCTTGGTGTGAATTTTGGTAGAGCATCGGATCTTGTGGAGATTGACTCAACCCAGGCTAAGGTCTTGACTGACTAAGGACTTAGCCCATGCTCGGATGGATGGGCCACGACTAACGGACTTGTTGTGGGAGTATTGGATCAGGCCAATGTGCTAGTGGGCTTCGGCGAGATCACATTGCGTCATCAGTGGATAGAGATCATGGGGAAATCTTAGATGATGTGATGGCGAATGGAAGTTAGAGTTGCAGTGGAATTGAACATCTAAAGATAGTAGAGTTCTTCAAGGATAAGGATGATAGTTTCCTAGTTGAACGTAAACGCTATCTTGTTATTATCTTATTCGATCAGTTAGAGTCCTATTTAGACGGGGGTGTCATTTAATTGGTCCACGTGATATAATTTGATAAGGATAGACATGATCTTAGCACGATCTTAGGTAGTTCGGATTTAATGGGAATCTGAATATAACTTGGACTCCAAGTTAGGATGCCTATATATAGCTCATTCGAGCTTTGCTCTTCTCATTCAATCAGAGAGAGCATTCTTTATATTCTTTTGAGGGAAAGTATATAAAGTTGGCTTTATACCGTATCTCTGTGCGTTCTTGTTGCCTTTGTTCTTATTGTTCTTGTAAGTATTGTTTCTTCGAGTGAAAGTTTAAGTTCCAAGATTACCTTTGTAACAAAG
>JAOTIZ010000007.1:6688997-6703561 GCA_027123425.1 Erythroxylum panamense | reverse complement strand
TACCGTTAGAGACGGTCTCCTTTGGTCGTTATGGTTTGATTGTTTGTACATACACATGGATCCTGGCTTTCGGGAATATCCCGGGACTTAAAATTTTTAATTCCGCACTGTGTTCATGTGATGAACACCCCGGGATTTTCCTACAAAGTCTATAGACAAATCTTCCCAAATAACATTAGGAACTGGTAATGACATGTACAAACTAGTATTAGAAGCATGTCCTTTGTAAGTTTGGTAAGTTGTATACCTTTCTACAATGGAAACACTATCCCTTCTCATCTTTGTCCAATAGTACCTCTTCCTTACTTCTTCAAGAGTTTTGTCTCTACCAAGATAACTAGCTAAGCCTCCACCATTTAATTATCTAATCACCTTCTCTCTAAATGATGTCCTTGGAAGACAAAGTTGGTTTCCCTTCATCAAAAATCCATCATGCACATAGAAATCATCATGGGATTTTTTTTTCTGAGCACAAATTCCCTATTTCTTTGAAGTCTCCATCATCCATGTACAATTCTTTTAAATATTCAAGACTCTCCACTTCCATAGTCAAGGTCTTAATCATGACAACTTTTCTAGTTAATGCATCAGCCATAATATTTTTATTTCTATATTTATGAACCAGTTTGTATCAAAATTTATCAACAAAAGCTGACCACCTAGCATGCATCTTTATTCTCAATTGCTTCTGACTTCTAACATACTTTAAGGCTTAATGGTCTATGTATAAAATAAATTATTTCCAAATCAAATAATGTTCCCAAATCTTCAAATTTCTCACAATAGCATAAAATATTTATCATATTTAGCCCATTTTTGTCTTGCATCATATAACTTCTCGCAGAAGAAAGCAATTGTCCTCTTTTCTTAAGACAATACAACTCCTATCCCAACTCCACTAAATTTCCTATATCGAGGTTGGATTATATGTTGGATTAGCTTATTGGGGCGATAATTTTTTTTCTAAAATTGATCTTAGAAGTGGTTATCATCAAATTCGAATCAGATTGGGAGATGAGTGAAAGACTACTTTCAAAACTATAAATGGATTATTTGAGTGGCTGGCGATGCCTTTTAGGCTAACCAATACCCCTATCACTTTTACGAGGTTGATGAATCAAATTCTTAGGCCTTTTATAGGAAAGTTTATGGTGGTATATTTTGATGACATCCTTATTTACATTAGGTCAAAAGAAGAGCACTTTGATCACTTGAGAAGTGTGCTTGAAGTATTGAGGGAAAATAATTTATATGCTAACTTAAAGAAGTGTATTTTCATGGCTGATAGTTTTTTGTACCTCGGTTTTGTCGTAGGGAAGGATGGCATGAAAGTTGATGATGAGAAGGTAAGGGATATTAGGGAATGGCCTGTATCCAAAAATGTTGGGGATGTAAGAAGCTTCCATGGGCTTGCAACATTTTATAGGCGTTTTATCATAAATTTTAGTAGCATTGTGGCTTCTATTATTGAGTGCTTAAAGAAGGGAAGGTTAAAATGGGGATAAGAATAAGAGCAAATTTTGTACTTATCAAAGAGAAGTTGTGCATTACACCTGTTTTAGCTCTGCTTGATTTTGATAAATTATTTAAAGTGCAATGTGCTGTTTATTTCTCTTCTGTGCTGTGTCAGGTGGTATCAGAGCTTTGAATCTCATGAAACTTGTTCAGTTTGACACTGAATAATAATCCTAATGACGATGATCAGGGATTACCCATTGTTTGGAGAAAGCTAGAAGAACACAGGACGTCTATTTGCAACATCTGACAACAGTTGATTACAATCATTAGGCAGTTGCAAACTTTGTTGCAAGGTGACAATAACCAAAGAATTGGGGACTAAGCTGCCAGGGAAGTTTCCCCTACACAACAACCTCAAATTCCAGCACTTGCTATGAGAATTGATGACTCTAGTGGTGATGAAGAAATTATACAATGAGAGGATCATCGTTGGCAAAGAGGAGGTGACCATGAATACAAATTGAAGGTAGATATTCCATCCTTTAGTGGTGACCTTGATATAGAGGGCTTCTTAGATTGGTTAGAAGAAGTAGATGGGTTCTTTGATTACATAAAAATTCCAGAAGATAGGAAGGTAAAATTGGTTGCATATAGGCTAAAGGGCAAAGCTTCAATATTGTGAACTCAATTGAAAGACAATAGGAGAAGAGAAGGGCGAGCTCTTTTGTTTTCTTGGGAAAGGATGAAACAACTATTAAAAAGAAAATTCTTACCTCTGGGTTATGAATAGTATTTGTTTGATGCTTATCAAAACTACGTATAGGGAAGACAGAGCATCTATGAATATACAAGAGAATTTTTTAGATTGGCAACTTGCAATAATTTGGCAGAAAGCGAACCACAACAGATTTCTAGACACTTGAGAGGCTTGGAACCAACAATTAGAAAAAATATCGGTATTCAAATGGCTTTAAATGTTCATAATGCAAGGAATTTAGCTATGAGAGCTGAGATGTTGATTAATAAAAAATCATGAGAGAATAGAAAAACATGGAACAATTAAAGGCTAGTGAGTGAAAAGGGCAAGGAAGTTATAAGCTCCACTCTTACGCGAGGTACCGATATGAAGGGAAATAATTATAGTAGTGGAAATTGAAACAAGCAAACTACCTCAATTCCTAAAAGTACAAACCCTTACACAAAACCTGCTTCTTTCAAGTGTTTTAAATTTGGAGAACTCGGTCATTGTTATAATGAGTGTTCGCGAAGAAAATTTGTTAATATAGTAAAGCAAATTGAAGAAGCATATGAGGAAGAAGAATGCGAACTTGATGGAGATGAAGATGATAACTTGTATGAAGAAGATGCTTTTGTAGGTGTCATTAGGAGGATGATGATTTCCAGGAAAGAACATGAAAATTTGCGAAGACATAAATTGTTTCGCACCAGATGCATGGCAGAAGGTCATCTTTGTGAATTAATCATTGATAGAGGAAGTCAAGAGAACATCAACAACAAATCAATAGTATAGAAATTGAATCTGTAACACCCACATACCTCCTAGGAGGATATGCAAGTGCCACACAAAATATAACCAAAATAATCGAAAATATACCAAACATTCCCTTACATGCATTTCCAAAAACTTAAACAAACAAACATTACAATCCATTAGGAATTATTTTATAAACAAAACATAATATACATCATATATAATGAACTTATCAAATTATATGCCATATATATTAAATCCATCTTGTAGTAAGATTATTACAAATCATTTATAGGATATTACAAACCTTATCCACAAATATACAAAATGTCTCATTACATTAAATACAACTAAAAAACAAACTCAATTATACATTTTCCAAAACAAAACACATCCTTCTTTGGCCACTACAGTTGTCTTTGTCCTAGTCTTTAATCCTTCTTACCAGAACCTACACGGAGGAAAAACAACTGTACTTAGCATATAGCTTCGTGGGGAATAACTAAATAAGATATAATCTGGCGACTGTTTCTAATAGTTGTCTAGCACTCACATGCACTGAATCATGTCAATCACATATAACCTTTAATTGTTCAAATTATAGAGTAATCCAAAAGTATCATTATGTCCCAAAACAAAATGTGATTCATCAATACAGAACATTCTTGCATTAAAAAAACTCATAAATATCACAATAGAATGTACTGGTATTAGAATTGAATATCAGAACAGGATGTAATCCTTTCAGATCAAAATATGACTTGTATTAGATCAAAATATGTTTTATATTAAATAAGAGCTTATCTTGTATCAGATCAAAACTTGTTTATATCAAAATTGAACATGTATCAGAATAAAAAATATGTTACCCTCATACCCTGCTAATCCTTTTTACAGAAGTAGGTAACAAGACTAGAACAAAAGATACCATGATTGGTACCTGAAATAGAAGAGACTAATGTCTCTAGATTAGGGGACACTATAGTGTCGATAATCAAGGGACACCGTAGTGTTAATAATTAAGGGACACCTTAGTGTCAATTATCAGGGGACACCTTAGTGTCAAGTTACAAGAGTAGCTGTAGGCCCTTCTAGGCATGCCTATTTACCCACGACTAGAACTTGATAGTTTTAAAACAAAACTTTTTGGATTTCATAATCATATGTAAATGATGTAGTGCATAACATATGTCTTTATTCCATTTTTCTCAAATTGAATATATACATGCACATTTGATCGAACTTAACATACCTTATGAGCATAAACATATGCAATAATGTACCATTAAATACATTATGTATTTACACATTACATATAATTACACAAATTCCCATTTCACAAACAATCATATTCAATTCACATCACATAAATCCTTTGAAACACACTTGTATTCATAAAGACACATTCATCCTTGAACAATCCATACATTTCAACATTAGACACATTATTTGTTACCCACACATTCCATAAGTAATTACCTCAATTAACAATCCATAAATAAATTAACTATGCTCAATTAATCTAACATCATATAAGTTCATTTCCAACCTCAATTAAGTCCAATTAAACCATTATTAAGTATCTTATCCTTATATAGTTCAACAATTGCAAAAAACCAAGTTTTTCACCTTCCTAACCCATTTCCACAATCGTGCCACAACCTTTAGTTTGCTTGCAAAACTTAACTTCTTCACTTCCATTCGACACACCTTCACCAAAAGTCCATCAATTTCACTTCAATTCTACCTTATTCATGCTTCAATACCTCATCAAATTCATGTCCAAACCAATTCAAAAATCATTTATTAAGCATCTCATAATCCATTATCTTTCAGGTGTCAACATCCAAAGCAAAAGCTATCAAACAAGTATCACGTTTGAGACCTCAATTCATTATCGATTCAATACATATTATATCCAATTCAAGCATTAAATAATTCATATTATAGTATGCAATCAAGTTTAGCATTCCCTTACCTTATTAACTTCAAATTCCTACTCTAAAGAACAAGCCAATCAAATCCTTCATACATTAAGTAAAAGATATTTACAATCTCTCAAACATTTACAAGATCACACTTTTGAACCCTTTCCAAAATAATTTAAAACATATCACATCTAAAGCAAAAATAACACAAGCACGGCAGCACCTGACGATTGAATTCATCATGTGGCAAAGTCTCAATTACTGCAGCACCTGTACTCATACCTAGGGTGGTTTGTTTAAAAAAACATAAAAATAAGGGTGAGCTAAACAAACTCAGAGAATGTAATCAGTTTACTAAAAAATTTAACTTTTCATAATAACATATTTGGAATATACCTATATAATCATAAAGCTCATAGTAAAGCATTTGCCATAACAATTTATTCGTGCATCATCAAATCTGGTAATAACATAACATTTCATAAAATACAAATTTTAGCTTTTTTGAAATACTATTCCAAAATGATTTTCAACATTAAACTCATAATACAAAAGTTTCCATTTTCTATTTCCCTTTTTCCTTAAATAATAAACAGTGATGGTAATAAGTTTCTGAAACATTTTATACCAAAAATAAGACAACCACTAGAATTGGTACCATAGGGTTGGCAGAATTACTATTTTCATGACTTTCCTTATTTAGCATAGCCCACCATTAGTTTCTTTACCATACGATACACTAGGCATAAAGTCATGAAACTAGTTCTGCATCACTTAGCTATGACTAGTTAACTACTATTTACGGAGTTGGTTCTGCATTGCTTACCTATAATAGGTTAACCACTATAGACCGATAGTTGCGGAGCTAATTTTGCATCACTTACCTATAACAAGTTATGAAGCTAGTTCTACATCGCTTACATGCGATTAGTTAACCACTATATGCAGAGCTGATTCTACACCGCTTACCCAAAATAGGTTAGCCGCTATAAATATATCAGTATAATAACATGTATAAAGCCTAGCGGTGTACCATAGGAAAAAGTAACTCTTACATTTAAGACTCATCTTATTTTCTAAATCAAGTTTTGGGAGGATTCATAATTGAATTATTTCAATGTAACTCCCAATTATACAAAATTTACCTTTCAAATTAAAACTCATATATTTCTAAAGCATACATTTATATTAGCAATATTCACTCATAATATCTTATTCACGTAAAACTCAACATAAATGTTCATTTCAAGAAAACCATTTGCATAAAATCTATTTAAAGAACACTTATATGTCATCAATTCTTTTGCAAGGAATTCGGTCATATAAAACAATTAAAATACACTCATAACTTTGCAAACTTATTGCCAAGTATACTCACGCATTCTATGCCTCTCCTTTACCTATACAAAATGCATTTCACTTAGGCATTTATTTCCAAATTCTAAAAGAAGACATTAAAACTATATTTTGGTTTAACCAAATTCGATATTAGTATTTAATCGCTTAACACGTAAGCTAATCGTATTTTTGTGTACTTTTGTAAGCTAACCTATTATTCTCTATTTCCAAATCTAACTTCAAAAGTCACTTAAATACCATATTAACCCATTCTAACTTACTAACTTCTTTAAAACACAATCTCACCCTATTTAATTCACCATATTATAATCATGCATGATGAGTCACGATTATAGCCCATGTCTAGAATTCATATCTCCACTTGTTCTTTAATTTTCACATAGCAAACGTTCAAATTAGATTTTGAGGTCTTCTATAAATTTTTCCCCTATGTCTCTGGTTTCCAGATCATAAAAAATAATGTCATTTGAACTTCTAAATCATGAAACATATACCAAATATCACAAGCTGCTTAAACATAAGGACAGTATCATGTTACCATTTTCAATCCCAATTTCTAGTATTATTCATCCAGAATTAGGTTTAGGTTTCTTCTAAATAATTTTAGTTATATGTCTTAAGTTTTATCTACAATCTGAACCAAACAATTTGGAGGTTTGTAGACCAAGTTATGGCCAAAACAATATGACTGGTTCAAATTAACCTAAGACAAAATTTCACTACACATTCCTCTCTTGTCATATTCAAATAGTTCCATACAAATAAACATCAAAGTAATAACAAGACAACATTGATCTTAAACACATCCATTTCACTCAAGAAAACCCATAAAAAATATATATTTAAGCTAGAAAACTTACCACTTTTTCCTCCAATCTTTTGGGTATTTATTGAACACTAATCTCATCAAATCTCCATTAAAACCCATCAAGAATGGAAGCCCTCTTCTTCCTCTCTCCTTGGTCGACCTTCATGCTTGCTTCTCTTGTTTTCACTTTTGTTTTTGGTCTCTCACGCTTACTAACTCTCAAATGCTCACGGTTATGTTAAAGAATGAAGTTAAATGTCTTACTTTATGATCTTTTTTTTATATCATTTAATGGATTCCACATGTCACCTTCATATTGATTCTCTTCTAATGACTCATCCTTCCACCAACAACATGCAAAATGACAAAATTTCCCTTTAGTGAATACCAAAAAGACCAAATTGCCCTTTAATGCATACAAAAAGACCAACTTGCCCTATAATGCATTTAATTCACCTACTAATCGAATTAAATCTAAAAAATATTCCACAACTATCTTATCGTCAAATTGACCGTGAAATACTCGAATTAAGGTCAATTCTTATTGATTTGATGCTTAAAAAAATTCAAATCAATTTAAAATCCTCAATACCCATTATTTTCCAAAAAAGGCATTTTAGTCCAATAATTTCAAATTACCTGAATTCCATTTAGACAATCATTTTGACCCATTTCAGTTCCTAGGGGCTTCAATCCTAATTTGGGGGCTTTATCGTATTTCAAAATTATTCAGTAACTTTTTCAATTGTGTGGAAGATTTTTCATATTGAATCCAAAAATCACTAAATGTCACCAAAATCATGTAGATTTCATTCAAAAATGTCACCTAAATCTCCAAAGCACATTTTGGGGCTTTGAAAACTTGTTCGGGCTCATTCTACAGCTTTTCAAAATTTTAAATTTTTTTTTGAATTTTTTTAAGAGCCCAAAATCATCTCTGGTCTATATGTGATCTCCGTTATAACCTCAATAATATATTTAAATGCTTAGATTACTCTAGTACACCATAAATATAGTATACTCTATAAAATGCATGTATAATACATTACACAGTACAATCATTGAACTAGGATATTACATGCATGGTCATGTATAATCTATATAATTCACATTTCGACTACAAATTTCTAATTAAGAACACTATTGACCACAAGACTGTGCGTAAAATTGTATTAGACAAAACATTTTATAAACATAGTTTTACACATAGTCATATACCAAATCTAGTACTTTACAAAATCTTGTCAAATTTGCCATCAAGAATATGATGTTTGCCAAAAACTTTAATACACACATTTTGCTTTAAGATTAATCATGTGAATGCGTACTTAACCATCTTAAATAAAACATTTTTCGGACACAGTTTGTTGCAAGGGCATCTACCAATCCATGTTCTTCACATTGATGCTTGGTATTACTACAACTTATTCATTGTATTCCCCTTTTGCATTAAAATTGTACCTTTTCTTAAATGTTTTATGGTATCTACTATTTATAGTTGTGGTATTGAATATACTGAGTGTCATTATAGTTTGTATTGACCTATAATAGTATCTCCATTTAGTCACAGTATTTCCTATTTAAAATGATACGTGTTACTTATTTGTAATCAATAATGACTTTTTTTAAACTTAAATCAATAATGCTTTAAGTGTTGGTATATTTTGTATTGAGAAATGATATTCTTTCTATTCATTATATATTTTCCCATTTAAAGCAATATGCCTTGGTTATTTATTATTATTTATAGGTTTTTACATAAGTGTGGTATTGAAAAAATAGAGTACTAGTATAATTTGTATTAAGTCGAGATATGGTTTTTACTCAGAGATGGTATTCCTATTTTAAAGAACAAGCTCACACATCTTGCTTTTGCTAATGACCTATTATTATCTTGTAAATGTATTTTGTAGAGATAAAGAAAATAATAAAACGTAAAAATATCAAGAAAAAGAAAATGGAATAAGAAAGTAACATCATTATTTTTAGTACAATTTACATGTTTACCTTAAGCTAAAATATTCTTTATTTGTTTTTAATATAATTTACAATATCTTTATTCATTTCTATATATAATACAATGTGAAAACTGTTTGTTAAAAACCTTCCACAGACTTCCGCTCCTCTTTCTCGAGTGAGAATGTCGTCCCCGTTCGAAGTTCCCGAGGCCACCATTCCTACGGTCTCCCAAACCACCTCCTCCTGCCCGAGAGTTATCAGCCTGAAGACCGCTGACGGCGAGATCTTCCGGGTGGAATCTACGGTGGCAATGGAATTCGGGGCGGTGAAAGCGTTCTACGAGGATAACGAGACGGAATCGTGGGAAGAGAACCTGGTGGTTCCGCTGCCAAACGCGGACGCAGAGCCGCTTTCTCATGTAATAGAGTACTGCTCCAAGCAAGTTCAGTATCGCCAGGAAATGAAGTCGGACGCGGAGAGAGATGCTTTCAGCTCCGATTTCGTGAAAAGTCGCAGCAACGAGGAGTTGAAGGAGATGATAATGGTGGCCAATTACTTGAACGTGAAGGATTTGCTGGAGTTGCTTAACCAGGCAGTGGCTGATCGGATTGAGAACAAGAGCGTGGAGTATGTGAGGACTTTCTTTGGGATCCAAAACGATTTCACGCCCGAGGAGGAAGCCAGATTGCGTCAGGAGAATGAATGGGCCTTTGAAGGAGTGGATCAAGACTGACTCATTGGTCGTTTTGGTTCTTTATTGTTTGCTGTACTAACTTATTTCTGGAACTGAAAGTTATACAGAAAGTAAATTACACTGCCGATAGGTTGTATTTTGGTTATGGAATGTTAGAATGATTTAAGCTTTGGCTTCTTGTTCAATAGTTTCTGTCATTCCTTTCTTTGTGGATTTTGATCGATTCTTGTCATAATTCATGCAATTATGTTTATGCGTTTATCTTGAATTTGGGTCCTGAAATAAAATCTGAGCAAGGGTTTTAAATTGGGAACAGTTTTGATTGTCAAAGGCATTGTCGATGGTTTTGATTGTGTTTTCAATAACTGCAATCCCGCAATACCTATTGGCAGTTTTGATGATCGGTGCAACCTATTGTATTAGCATAAATTGGAATCTTAGCAATTCGGACCTTGTTCGTATTTAGGCCTACCATAAGATAATAGTGTCTGGATCTGCTGCGTATCTGTAACCCATAATTTGAAACCTTACTGAATTGTGATACGTGTCTATTATCGAAGTACAAGATGTGACAATATAGTGATGCAGTATAGAAAATAAGGTTCTGGAGAGTAAGAAGCATATTGCCTTCTGATGTTGGCAGATTTCTCTACTTATTTTATTTCCATTGTGAATTGACTTGTTAATGATGATCTCCTTGCTGGCTGAATTGGGATCTGATTTTATTATAGTTTTTTTGGGTGTAGAATCCATATTTTATACGGTTCCTGTACCCTATGTAGCTTGGGATTTTATTGCAATTAGGAAGATAAGAGTTTGGTTCATGCGCTTCAGTTGTTATAACTTTTCAGATTCAAACATGAAAGACCTCAACAAGAATTCTTCTAGATGAGTAGGACAAGTGGTGGATAGTTCATAGCAGGAAGTTGGCATGGGCTTTTTTTTCTATTTTTCAGGCGTTGAATTCTGTCTGTTTCAGTGAAGGATAAAGTTGACAATTTGTTTAGGAAACAAAATGAAGGATGCAACTTTCTGTGATTATTTCATTTAGGTACTCTAGAGTTATAGAGCTATAGACAGGCTTGGACTGTTTCTCATGAAATTCTCTTTTTCTATTTACTGCTTTTGATATGAGATACTGCAAAAAATCGGTATTTTTATTTGTTGGACTAGTATGATTGCCATTTTTTCCTGTTTGCTTTTCTCTCATAGATATGCGGTCTCTAAAACCACATTTCGGGTTTCTTCATTTATATCATGTCATTTTCAGGTTTTATAATCTTTTAGCATGAACATGCGTCTGTGCTACTTCTAACACAACTCTTGAAGAGTCTCTTTCTTTGTTTATCTCGCCCTTAAACATTTGATTTTTTATAGAAAGATTTTATAAAGATTTTTTTTTTAATTTTATAGTAAGGATTATCTAAGGGGTGAAACTTGAGAATCTCACATCAAGGTCACTCCACCAAAAGAGTTAATTATGATGTTTTGGGCTTCTCGCGGCTATTGAACCAGTTCTGAGGAAAGCTGACCGGGACTTGGCTTCCAGTTGAGTTGAGGCTCAATGATATGATCTAGGCTTTGCCCCAGTGCTGCAAAGAAGAGTTGTCCCTGTCAGGACAATGAAGCGTAGTATACACGCATTTGTCGTGTTTAATCACAAGTCGTAAGCTCCTTCTTCCTCCCCCCTTCACCCACAGCCCATTCCTTGCCCTTCCCCCAAACCCTTCTTGCATAGGGTAGTATCATTTTTTTCAAATCTCCCTCTTTCCCAGCCCCAACCTTTAATCCATTCCTTGTTATATTAAAAAAGGTTGGGGTATTGAGGTTTTTCACTTCCTGGATCAATCAGAGTAGAGTAGTCCTAGTTTAAGAAGAGGGTAGGCCCAACAGCTACATGGACCCCTTTCTTTCTGTTATTGCCAGGGCTTTCCTGGGCCAAGCTAGACAATTACAGCTCTGGTCACTTCTGATCTTTCTAAAGGAGAATTGGGGAGTGCATCTTTGATCATAGTAACAATAACGTCACTGATATGAACATATTGTCGATTACATGCTCCTTGATCCCATTGATAATGAATGGTACCAAATAATTCAATAGGGTAAGTTGTTGAACCATACCACATAGTTCCATAGAGCCAAGTCATTACTGCAATTGCTCAATTATCTTTTCAATTGAATTGGGTTTATTGAAAGTAATACATGAATGATTAGGAATATGTTAGTAATGTTGTGGATGCCTTTGTGGACAAAATTTACTGCGATGCAAGAAAAATGGCTGACATGACAACCATTAACAAGTCTGCTTTTATTTTGTTTTATTTGAGTTTCTTTCATATTTTAGGGGGTTTTACATATTATATTTCCTATTTCTGTTGAGATTCTATTTTTGAACTTTATACCTAATTAAGAGTCCTAATTAGGGTTGTTAATTTATCCTTAAGCCTTTTAAAGGATATTATGATTAATAAAGAGGCAAGCAAGCTTTTATCAAGAAAAGCACAGCCTCTAGGGAAAAAGAGATTGTTTTTCTCATGTCTCAGCCTATAACTAAATCCTATGCTAGAGAAAATAATAACTTGGTATCAAACCTACTTGTCTGTGGCTCGAAAAGCCTAGTCAACAAATTAGAGGCTTTTATGCAAACTATGGTTATGAGGCAGTAGGCACTGGAAGAACAGATAGAGGAGCTCACATGTCATGCTTGTAGATTAGGAAAGGATTCAGGAAGGGAAAATAGTAGTTGTTCAAACAATGGCAATTGAGGGAGCCGAAACTGTTTAAGGGGAGAACAAATGGGCATGTCGAGGTCGACCGTGCTACTCCAAGTTTGAATTTTTGGCCTATAATGGGTCGGAAGACCCCTTAACATGGTTAAGGAGGTGTGAACAAATTTTCAAGAATCAACAAATTCAAGAGGGAGAAAATGTGGGATTGGCAATCTTCTACTTGATGGGGGAAGCACAATTATGGTTTTATAGGTTAGAGCAGGAGGATTTGGAATTGGAGTGGGAAGGATTTAATGAACATTTTTGTAAAGTTCAGACCATTTATGAGCAATAATCCTTTAAGGGAGGTGGCAAATTTTAAGCAAACAAGAACTGTAGATTATTATTAGCGATAATTTTAGTCCTTATTAGTAAGGACTACAAACTTGAACCCTCATTAAAAGGTGAATTTATTTACAGCAGGATTAGTGGAGAGCCTTTGGATCGAGGTAGAGATGCAACATTTCACTGATTTAGGAGTGACGTTGAATATAACACAAGCTTTAGAGAGGAAACAATAGTGTATATTGCAAGGCAGCTCTAAATTTTCGACTGGGTGGACAACCCCTAAATCAATTACAACCAGCACTGTCTCTGCTAGGAATCGAAGCATCGAAGGATTAATTGGAGGAGGGAAATCAGCATGGCTAACTACCAGCCATTTAAGCAGCACTTTAGCCCCATTTTTCAAGAGGCTTTCAAGGGCAGAGATGGCAGAAAGAAGGGCTAAAGGGTAGTGTTTTAACTACGACAAATATTACTCAACGAGACATAAGTGCAAGAGGATTTTTTGGATTGAAGTGCCAGACTCAAATAATGAGCAAGAGGAAGAGGTGGTAGATAACCCAAAAATTTTGTTACATGCTATAAATGAAATTCGAAGCTCACAAATGATGTAATTGCAAGCACTAGTGGTTGGGTTGCCGATATGAGTTTTGGAAAATTTGGGAAGCACCCACAATGTCATTCAGGAGGGAGTGATACCTAAAATTGGTATTACAGTGAGAGAGTGCCAGGACTCTAGGTGACAGTGGCCAAAGGAGAAAAAGTGCCCAGTTTGGGTATTTGCAAGGCGATAACTCTATAAGTTGATTCTGATTCTTTTGCCACTAATTCCCTTGGATGGTTCTGATGTTGATTTAGGGACTAAATGGTTGCGTACATTAGGCCTTATACTTTGAGACTTTACATCTCTAACAATGAGTTTTGAGTTGGATGGGAAGAAAGTACAGTGGAAGGGGCAAGTTCCAAGTGTTGAACCGAGAGTAGTAATAATAAAGGGATAGCATTCAACCTCCATCACTATAGAAAAAATATTGGTAGAATTTATAGATTTGTTTGCAGAGCCTTTAGGGTTACCAAGTCAAAGTTGTGATCACAAAATTCCTTTAATGTTAGGATTTGGACCTGTGGTGGTGCAACCTTATCGCTATCCTCAACTTCAAAAGGATTAGATAGAGAAGCAATGTGAGGATATGCTACAACAAGGAATAATAAGGCCAATTCTATCTCCCTTGTCTTCGTCGGCACTACTAGTGAGGAAAAGTGATGAGACATGGCAGTTGTAACATCCCGTTTTTATATAAAGGGTTTGAACCCTAGAAATTGATACATGTGAGATCAATCAGAGAAATTAGGAAAACACATCTCATGCTCATGCATTATATAAGGTGCACATGCACATGCACATGAATAGTAATTTTTGCACATGAAAATGACTGTACATGCATTCATGACATTTCCCGGTATATTTGTTAATAAATGTGATTGTTATGAAAAATGTGATTTGTGTGCTTGAAAATTGAGTTGGAGAGGGTCTTAGAGGTTTTAGAATTTTTAGTGAATTTTAGAAAATTTTTTGTCTAGAATTTCGGGATAATTTTCGGATTAGAAAAAATGTCAAGTGGCAGACTGATTGTCTACCGGTAATAGAAATTACTGTCCAATGGCACTGGAAATTTAGATAAATGAGTTTAGGATTTATTAATCTAAGCCATTGGAAATTTGGGGAGAAATTAGAGTAGAAATTGGAATTGAATTGGAAAGAAACTAGGTGAGCATTTTAGAGTGTGACATGTGGCAAGTGACACTTGTCACT
>JAOTIZ010000007.1:6655699-6682608 GCA_027123425.1 Erythroxylum panamense | reverse complement strand
TTTATGTACAGACAGTACAGAATGACAGATGTATAAACTCTTTGATTTTGATGAATGAAATGAGGAAAACGTTGGTTTTAAAAATTAGTGATTTTTATATTAATGTTTATTATTATGATGCTATGTGAAGTACAGTAGTGATTGTTCATAGCTCCCCCTTATCGTAGAATATGTATCGGAATGACCTACGAGCGTCCCAGTGTGTAACCTGCAGTAAGGGGGCGCTACACGGCACAAGCTGAATTTTCCTACAATAATGTTGCTTATAGTGGCTTTGGTCATTCTCCATTTTCACTTGTTTATACCAAAGTACCAAATCATGCTCTTGATTTTGTGAAATTGCCAGCATCTTCTAATTTTTCTTTTTTCACTGCAATTTTGGGTTTTGGAATTATGTTGCTTATTTTGTTTCCATGTTGCATCATATAGTAAGTATTTATAACATGCTTATGTCCAGAGTGATATTAAGATGCCACCTTTTCAAGAGAATGGGGTGGCCTAACACATTCCAAGACCATGCTTTAGTGATTCTCTAGGCATTTTCTTCAATATTGAATCTAAACACAAAATTCATTCTCATTAACCATCGTATCCACCGGTCCCATATTTTATCCATGCTATATTTACCCATTTCTGTTCAACTGGGAAAGCAAATCTCTTCTTCAAGAAGAATCTAACTACAACTATGCTCCATTTCCTAGCTCCCTACTGTAACACCTCAAGATTTTCGATAAACTAACCATCATCAATAATAATAGTAATCATTCATTCGTCCTAAGCAACCATTACTATATTCATTCTCATTTCTATTATCATTATCCTATTTGAACCAACTATCCCCTTATACTTATAGAAGGAGTGAGAGGAAAAAACTTGGACGTTAAAAAAATTTAATGAAATAAGAAAAGAAAAAAAGTTTTTTAAACTCAAATGTCACGATAAGGATAAGTTAGTAATATTAGGGGATAATAGATTCAAAAGTGTTAATGTTTTGAAATTTTATCAATACAATTAATTAAATATAATTAATTAGAATATATTAAATTTTGATATAAAATTTAAATTAATTTTTTTCTTTGCAAAACAATATAATTAATTAAATATCATTAATTAGAGTATATTAAAATTAAATATAATTAATTAGAATATATTAAAATTTGATGCAAAACAAAATTTTATCTTTCCTTTTTAGTAAAACAATATAATTAATTAAATATAATTAATTAAAATATATTAATATTAGATATAATTAATTAGAACATATTAAAATTAGAATATATACGAGTGCCGGTTGAGGTCTTTCCAGTTTCAAGGTCTGAATTGCTACTCATTTATGGGACTCGTGGTATCTTTTCACTCCAAAGGGAACTGCAGAAACTGCTCAAGCCGGTGTTTCTATTGCTATCTGTTAACTCCAATGAGAACTGTAGAAACTGCTCGAGCCGGTGTTTCTATTGCCTTTCTCCAGTGTTAATGACAAGTTGATACAGTTACTGCGAATTGACCTGATCAACCAGGTAACTTTGGAAGACTATTCGTATTATGCCATTTTACCTGAAAATTAGACCGACAAATGGCATAGGAGTCCCTGATGCTTGATCAGCATTCAGCAGCACTTCATCTATCCTGGCAAAGTAACGCACAAGCATCCAAACTTTGACGAGAAGTAGCATTTTCTGTTCAGCAATTGGGGAGCACATTGATACTGATCAAAACTTGCTCTTATCCAACTTCATCCAATCAATTTCGAGTCATGGAACAGAAAATATACCAGGTTAACACCGCAACAACAGCTACTATTTCTACCAGATTCTTTATTCAATACCAATGGTTTCCTCGAATCTGCAATTCAAACCATGCCAGAAAATAGATACAGGAATTATGATGAAAATTGGCATCCACAAGAAAACATGGGAAAGCCTCATAGAATTCCACATTGCAAATAAATAATAGCCAGGGAAAGATGCGCAGCACAAACCAAAATGGAAAAGCCTGAAACTATTATAAATTTTGTTTAAAATCCAGGGACTACATAACGTTCTGGAAAGAAGAATTTCAAATTATTTAGAGAGAAAATCTTCCATTTCAAAAACATAAATGGAAGCTAGCTTCTCCCTTTTACTAATATGACATCGTGCATATCTACTTTGTACAGTTAAGTGAATCAATCTGTGACATTGTGGAACAACTGCAATTGGAAGTATTCAAACTATTACTTGGATGCCTTGTGACCATACGCTTTGTTTTGGCTAGCAGCTGCTGACATAACCCGCAAACGACTGGCAATATCTGTAAAAGAAGGCCTTGATGCAGGATTAGGAGCCCAACACTGTTCCATCAACCTTTTCCATTCAGGATCACAGAGACTTGGAATGGCTGGCCTCAAAGTATTATTCACAATTCCTCCTGGACCTCATCAACAAATGTTACAAACATAAACGAGGTGCTAAAAATCCATAAAGTGTATCAGATAACGAATAAAATATAAAAACATTTAAACCAACTTGGGTGTTTCTGTTTTCAGTAATATATCTAAAAATGACTTTTCAAGTAAATTGATAGTATGCTTTCCTTGTGAACTTCATTTATATGTATATTGAAAGCTACACACTTCCAGTGTTGGAATCAAGTCCAACATTCAGATCAGTAGTTTCATTTTCCTTTCTGCAATTGAAAGCTCAGTAACCCAAATTTAATAGTTTCAAGTTTGCAAACACTGCCAGATCTCCAAACAATGGTTACTGATCTTCTTTTAGGTAACACTATTGATATGAAAGCTATAGATATGAATCTGTACTATTCAATGCCTTTTCCAGTTCCAGGTTAATCTGAACACAACTTTCCATAGAGAAAACAAGTTCTTTATTCCTCAACTATCCTGTCTATATCTTACCATTAGAAATTATGTGACTTCCCATGTAAAATCAATCAATTTATTGAGCACAACAAATACAGCACAAACAACCAATGCATGAACGCAAATGCTTTCAGCGAATCACACAATTTTCTACAATTTCAAGGATGATATTTTTTAAATATACAAGCATAGAGACGAAAGGACATGAAAATGAGAGAAAAGATGATAAAATGAGACTTTTCAGGGAAAAAAAATTCTGATCATGATACTACTTGACACAAAACAACATTGCAATGGATGAGTGAAACAAGTTCCATCCCTTAGTTCAATTGGAGGAATAAATTCAGAATCAACATTGATACGATAGTTTTCAATCAGGCCCTCATTCCCACAGACTGAATTATTGCAAAATTGGTTCCCCATGAGATTAAAAAATTTCTTTATGGTTAATGCCCTTGTGACTTTTAAGGTATGATCCGGAATTTTAACAGCTGTTTATTTTCAATTCTATGTGGCTCTTATTTCTTCAATTGTTGAAATTATTAAATTCCTCTTACTGAACCATGCATCAGTACAGAAGGAGTTGATCCCAATTAACTATAATGCTCTAAATCATAGGAGCTTATGAAAATTGATTTTGTAGTAACAAGTGCAATAAAGGCAAGAAAAGTAGAAGCAGCAGAAAAAGAGAATACAGCCACTACAAAAAAATACAAAAGACAAGTTAAATTTCCTAAAGTCAGGAACAAATAGAATTTAGACTTGTCCTTATTGGCTATTATCTGTAACTAAGATAGTTTGATGTCCATTTAATCTCATCCTACTGAGTACATTAGACCCTAGGCATCCTTGCATATTGGAAACTTGATTTTTGGCATTTATGTTGACAACCATACTAGTGTACAACTCCAATCGTCAACCATACTAGTGTACAAGGCCAATCGTCAAAGCACAAAAAATTATGAAGCTACAACATTTAGTCGCTACAGCATGCCATTCCTTTAGGCCCAATTTCTATAGTCTTGCTATGTTCATTTGTATTGTTATTATAATTGGTAATTAATCAGAAAAAAACCTACTAATACAAGCAGAAACCATAACTTACAAAAAATACAAGCAGAACCATAAAAGAACAGAGAAAAACAGAGTATTAAATTAGCACCTATGATTGCACCATAGTGCATGTTGGCATATGGTTCCTCGCCAGTCAGAATTTCCCACAAAACAATTCCAAAGGAGAAGACATCAACCTGAGAATTAGCAGAAATTTTCTTAATGTACAAATTCCTGGTCCAAAGATTATATAAAAGAAGATGATGTTTGTTGAGACAAGTATATGAATTATTCCTAGTAAAATGGTGATTAAGGACTAAACTAATTCACCTATTTTTCTAATTAGCAATAATGGATCTTATAGGTATAAACCGGACATCTTTGTTATTATACATGAATGACACAAAGTGACTATTTCAGTCTCTCTGATTCTCAAATTTTCTATCTAGTTACAAACTTGGGAACAATAATCATGAACTCAACTATGATTTCCCTAATTTTTCTTGTATCATTCACAGAAACATAAGACCAGAAAAGGCAAATAAACAAGATGAGGAATAAACTTACTTTGTCAGACACCTTACTGCTATTACCATTTAGCAGTTCAGGTGCCATCCATGGTAGAGTTCCTCGTACACCTCCGGAGACCAAGGTATTGTGCTTGATTTTGGACAGGCCAAAATCACCAACCTAAAGTCATCAATTACTGAGTTAATGAACACCAAACTTTTAAGGATTGGATTTTTCACATTCCTCAAGAGCATACCTTGCAGATTGGACGCAACGAATCTTTCAAGTTGACAAGCAGGTTGTCGCACTTCAAATCAAAATGAACAATGTTCTTTGAGTGGAGATATTCCATCCCAAAAGCTGCATCCATAGCTATCAATAGCCTCTTGCGACGATCTAAATACCTTCAGGTTCAAGTAAATATAGATGTAAAGAGGCACAAGGAGGAGAATGAACTGACCATTCATTAGCAAGCTATTCAGATCTGAGAGTGCTTTAATTATTGTACTTGCCGATAATCATTAAGTAAAGTTTTAATAGCCCCACAACCAGAAAAAGTTCTAGACCACCTAGAACATCAGTTTAATGTAGCTCAAAGATGGCAAAATGAGATTATAGTATCGTTCAATTGTAGGATTTACCTATCTTTCCGAAGTAAAACATGTCTAAGAGAACCATCAACCATGTACTCAGCCACAGTAGCCAATGTTCCACCAGGACCATCTTGCACTACACCATAGAATGCCACAACATTTGGATGTTGAAGCTTTGAAAGGATTTCTGCTTCCCTCCAAAACTCTAATGCCTAAGACAAAATAAATTAAATAATATTTCATCAAAAATCCCAAAATAAAATGAAGAAACAAGTACCAAATTTGGTATGTATTTAGCTAAAATAACATGCATTTTTGGGAAGGAAAACAAAAGGTTAACAGATCTCAGCAGCTAAGCAACAATTACCAATCTCTCTTGCTCTGATGATTGACCAGTGAAACAAATTTTCTTCAGCCTCTTGATGGCAACATCTGTTC
This sequence comes from Erythroxylum panamense, assembly GCA_027123425.1. Lineage (NCBI taxonomy): Eukaryota > Viridiplantae > Streptophyta > Magnoliopsida > Malpighiales > Erythroxylaceae > Erythroxylum > Erythroxylum panamense. The sequence goes on along the minus strand of JAOTIZ010000007.1, from coordinate 6,677,157 downwards.
CTCTCCATTTTCCATGATACACAGTCCCAAAAGTACCAGAACCTAGTTCTTTTAACTCTTCAAGATCATAATTTTTTATAATCTGCCATTAGGTTAAGAAACAATAACTGATCATCAATTTTATTGCGGATAAATTCCAATTGAATAATCTCAAATTTACATTCAAAGAACCAGAAGGAGGCGAACGATACCTAGGCAAAAAAAAGAGTTTCTGGATATGCTTCAAAAAACTATCTTCATGTTAACGCACACATACATACTTATACCACATGCATTATATTTAAAATAAAAGCATAAATCACAGACTATTAGGAAAATGTATTGGTCGCATGAAAAATAATGTTTTTGGAAAATTAAAAACTAGAAGTATTAAAAACCTCCCTCCCCCCTTGCACCCCGTGTCAGATGAGAAATTCATACCAGTTAGGGGTAAGGCTGCATATTTTTGGATCTCCCTAGACGCTACATTCAACGGTACTTTTACTAGATTGTTGTTGTTTGTTTGTTTGTTTGATGAATTGAAGTTCGATGAAGTAGGTAATGTTCAAAAGTTCCCTGATATTGTAATAGAAATCCAAGAATGTGCTGGAGGGGACAAAAGGAAAAAATTACTGAGAAGTTAATAACATCAAAGGATGAGGCCTCAAAAATGTTTCAAGATAGCAAAGGCAGACAAGCTTTTCGTGGTGTCATACAACAAAAAATATATATCAAAACTTTTCCAATAACAAAGCAACAATATCTATTATACATACTAAATGAAAAGGCCAAGGTGATTATGGAATCCTGACTGATAACCCGAACCCTCATCCCATCTATTTTATTCTTGACAAGAAAATTGTAGTTTAGAAGGCACAAAGACATAATTAATTGTTGCTAAAGCAGCATGAAGAAACCAAATCAAAGAAAAACAAATCCACTGCTGTTTACAGTCAGCTAATAATCAGCTCTTGGCTCACTTTCCTCATGAAAACCACTATCATTTTATGCAGAGAACGATATATATGCAACAACAACAAAAGTCGCAGCAAGACACCTACACTACTTTGAAGAGGGCATTTGGTCAGGTTCCACTGACTCGTGTTTATATTTCTGTTGAGGAAGAAAGTTAGGTGGCTACCCAAATCATTTTTTTGTTCCTTCTCTCAGTACTACTTTTATTTTGGCTTCAAATGATTGGTCAAATAAGTGCAACTTAAAAGTAAAAAGAGATTATCAGTTTACTCATATTAGGTCTTTCTCACAAACACAAGCAACATTCAACTGTGGGATGACTATGAGAGGGAAAAAAAAAAACCTTATAGGAAGAATCAACGATAAAGGTTTCCGATAGCAAACAGTGCAAGTACACAAAGAAACGATAGTTTTGCGAGTCAGTAGAAAATGTTAATATCCAACTTTTACCTGCAAATCACCCACAGAGGGATCAAGAGGAGGAAAGCCAACATATCTGTTTCCTGAATTCCCATCCTAAACCATCAAAGTTAAGTTGCTTGGGCTAGCTGATTAGGAATGAATTCTCAAATGAAATCACCAAACAACAACACATACCTCATACTGAGACTCCGGTGATCTCAGATTTTCTATCATAGCTTCAAACTGCAGACTTTCACTCTCTTTAACTTGGGAATGATCAAGATCAGAATGCATTGTCAAGTCAGCTTCTCTTACTCCAGATAAATTATGCCCATTGTTTTCACCAACATTAAGTTGTGAATATCCAGGGTCCATTGAAACCCCATCTGTTGCTAAAGGAGAATAACCATAAGGCTCAGAATCTCCTCCTCCATCCTTTGTAAAATCTGGCCGTGCACCAATATGATCCTGGTCAATAAGAGAAACATCATTTTGGACAGATTCCTCTTGTGCCAACTTCCGAAAATATGACCAGGGCTTAGGTTTATGATTATCCATATTTACACTCACACCAATTCCATCTCTATCCATTGGACCGATAACAGAGTTATCCTCAGTAAATATGCCTTTGGAGAACATCTCAGAAAGGAGATCGTGGGGAACTCTATCATCAATTTCTATAATGACGGATTCAAGCTTTTTTGGCAACACTCCAGTGTGGGAAATTTCTTGATTTACTCCCTCAGTTGAGCTCTCTGTCAAAGATTTTGGCTGTGTGTGCCTCAAATCCTTATCACCAGTAATAGCCGTGCACACCATGCCCCCCAATATAGTATCTGGAAAATCAGATACATGATCCTTATGGCTCAGAACAGCAGCAACTGGTGTTAAAGCAGTGTGTCCTAATCCACCTTCTACGCTTTGCTCTGAAAGGAATATTTTGTGATTATCTGCAATATGATCTACTTCACCCTCACCCTTAAGAACCCTTCCTTGGTTTTCAGAATCTTTATTGCCAATATCATTTGGAATTTCCTGCTTGCGCCCATGCTTCCAAACATCTTCAGTATCAGAAAGCTTTTTATTCATAACAGAAACTGAAGTGGCAAACTCCTTGAACTTTTGAAGTTGGGAAAGTCCATCATTGATGGTTTGGTCTGTATACAATTGTTTTGTGACTGAATTGGTGTCTTCAGAATTGGTAGGCAAGTTAATTTGGTGCAATCTTTCAACAGATTCCCCTTTTAGATTATGATCAGCAGTATCAGAATGAGAAATAAGAAACTCAGAACCAAGTGAATCATCAGACTTGGATATTGTATTCAGCAACTCTACTTGGTCCCTGGGTATTCTCTCAGAATAGTAAACTCTCTGGGTTGGAATATGGTTTAAACCCATTGGATTGAAGGCAGGATCAAGACATCCTGCACCAAGGATACTAGTGGAGTTGGAACATCGAACATCTTCACAAGATCTAGGAACTTGTGCAGGATTCACAGTGTCTTCAGAAGAGGAGGCTTTTCCATCTTCCTGAAACCTTACCCCACTGGTTGAAGGAAAAAATGGTGGATCTCTTGCTGATACTGAACTAGTAACTGGCACTTCGTCAGCTGGAACTGAATGAACCTGCTCTATTGCTTGAGCTTTTCCCATATCAATCTCCTGCTGAACAGAAGCGTAAGATTTTGGGCTTGCCTCCTTTACAAACATCTGTGAATTCTGTACTTGAAAGCTACCATATGACTGACCTTTTAGCAGCCCTTGTTGATTTATAACTCCATTAACACCAATAGAATAAGGAAATTCACCACATGGAGAGTAGTTAGGGGAGTTGTAATTAAAGTGAAAGGGTAAATGCTTAAGTTCTCCATGATCCATCACTTGTCTGTGATAACCTTGTGGATAGGTTCCATAGCCATCGTGGAGAATTGTTTGCGGAGACTGAAAAGTGCCATTAAAGAGAGCAAGGCTAGTCCCAACAGTTACTGTTTCCACTCGACTAGCCTCCTTATCAATTTTTGACTTATTTAATTCATCCAAATTATTGCCATAAGAACTTGCTAACCCATGCATGTTTGAGTTTCTTCTACAGCCCAAATCGATACCATTTACAGCAGCTACATACTGGATCTCAGGATCACACTCCAAACTGGCCAAACCAAACTGAGCATCATCCAAGTCGCTCATGGAGAAAAGAAACGTGCAAAGTTTCTGCAATCCTTCTCTGTCTTCAACTTCATTCCATTCATCCAACATATTTACTAAATCCTCATCACATGAAACAGAAACCAACGCATCAAGATCTTCTCCAGGAAGCTGATACTTTAGGACATGAGCTTCATTATAGATAGCCAAAATCCTCTGTTTCAACTCCTGAAAAGAAATATCTCTACTTATGCGTATAATGTGTGTTTCACCTCCAACATATCTAAGTTTTCCATCACTAGGTCGGGGAAGGACTTTTCCGCCAAAACTGCAGAGCACTTTCATCGTTGTAGAGGATCTATCAGAATCTCCTGAGGATGTATAATGATGCATAAGTTCTCGGCTTTCATAACTAGATAATGTTCGAGGCATTACCTGAAATGACCCATAGCTGCTTCTCTCTTCACGCAAAGATAAGTTAGCTCTCTCAAATTCTTTTGAACCCCTCTCAACTATGGTGAGCATTGAAATATCTGAGCCACTTTCAGACCCTGTACAACTAATGCCTAAAATGCCTTTTAGCTCCATATAACCAGTTGCATAATTGGGTTCATTGGCAACACTTGGTGTGAAAGGCTTTTTGAAGCGGTCCCGCATAAACTCAAAAGCAAACTCTTCCCCTGTCTGGATGGAATAATTAAGTACAGGCTTTACTTCAGAACCATTCAGATCAGCAACTCTAATAGTAGCGCTTCTACTTCTTAAAGAATCTGCAGCATGCTCATGTGATGGTTGCTGGAATCCATCATGTCCAGGCTCCCTGGAAGTATTTACAAGTTGTTTGCGCATCTCAACCTGGTCCATAGATACATTGATTGGATTCCTCTCCATCTATCTGAAAATGGAAAATTACTTTATGACCATGAAGACCTTGTGGAATTAACAATAACATAAACCATTAAGTGAGCAATTGTACAAACTCTGGTAGAAGTTGAGAATTCCTAGGCATGCTAAGCTGAAAGTAGATGACTGCAGTAGGAAAAAACTTCTATGCTTTGTATTTCAATTCCCCCAAGAGATATCTCTGACAGCTCCAAGCAAATATGATAACTGTGCAACTGCAATTCAGCATTCATCAGGAATGTTGGAGTAAGAGTATGGAAAATCCAGAATTGAACCAATTTCCTCCAACATACACTAAGGCTAAGCAGCCAATATCAGAAAGTTAGCGTACACATATATTCTCCAAAATATGCTCTAGAATCTCTTCTAAACAATGATACTGAATTGGAAGCAGACTTTCAAGACTTGGAAGTTATGCACTCGCAATACCCCGTAGAATCGTCAAAATTATATTCAAGAAAGCAAGTAGAACAAAAAAAATCATAAATTTCTCATCTTTTGGGGGAGCTAACTACGCTGGTAAGCTTTTATTTTAGGTAAAAAAAATCAAAAAACATTTAAATGATTGCGCTACAATAGCCTTTATCGAAAAGTATGCTGATGAACAGGATCAACTTATAAAGGTTTGCAATTAGAATGATGAGCTTCAAAATGGTCAAATGAACTCCCTCTACTATTAGAATTTGGAACTGAAGGTTGGTAGTTGAAGTAGTTAACAAATTGTCTGACTTTCAAGCAGTTGAGGTTTAAATCAGAAAGAAAACAACAAATGAAGGGCGAACACAACCCAATAACAAACTACGGACCATTGACACAAGATTATGGTTTTCAAATTAGTCTTATACTGAACCTGAAACATAAAGAAGAATCATAAAAAAAGGGTAAGAAAAGAAATAATCAGATATAAATGTCTAAGATTGAAGCTCACATTGCTTTACATGGAAATCAGTTGCACCCAGAAATTAAAAACAAGTAATCTCAATGCAAGCAGCATAGCAAAGAGTAGAGATCTAAAAGCATACATGCCCGCCAAATTCCTACGTGTTTACATATTACACAACTGAAGATGCAGCAACTACTAAAAACCATTAGAACGAGACAACCAACCCTGGAGGGACAATGCATTTGTTGCAGTCAGATATTTGAGACCATTCAGAAAAGGAGTTGACTAATAAACAAGCTCAAAAAGAAGAGCTCAGAACTCCAGCGACTGCTTAAAACCCAGAAACAAAAATCCAAAAAAATTTTAAGCACCGATGGATTTCCCAAACATGAAAGACAAACTGAACGTTGACTACCTCGACTAAACTGGGAATGTGGGAAAATGGTTGAAAAGAAAAAAGAAAACTCATAATACCTGAATGAACATGTGGATTAGGAAATCTCATCTATCTAAAGAACAGCGCTTGGCATTTAGCATAAACTGGATTAATAAGCAAACAGCCATGTGAAATTTCCGCCATTGCATTGAGTTCACTCTCCAATACCAAAATAGCACGCTTTATTTATCATCTTCTCCATCAACCCCCACTCTCTCCCTCTTAAGTCTCAAGCATATGCTCACGTGATTAAAATAACGAGTTATGTAAAGTTACGATGCTATCCTTTTATGGCCTCCTGGCCCAAGCAGTCCCTTTGACTTTTTAGCTTCTAAAACAAAAGGATAGGATACTGTAAATAAACGTCCAAGCTGGGAGGGGTAGCATATGGACCACAATGCTTTCATTGTATGTTCAAACCAATAAGAATATAAATTTTATATTTTTATATGTACGTGTGAACGAGATTTAATGAAACAATCAATCTAACCGTATCTTATTGCGTGAGTTCATATATAATTATTTCCCGTTACTTGTATTCTATGGTCGGTTCCAATATGTTTACTTTACTCATTGTCTTCAATGGCATTAAAAATGTATAGGAAAAGTAACCGACCATAGAGACCAATAAATCCAAGAAGACTTTGTCCTCGTTCCTTAGTTGAAAAGGAACTTGTGGCTGCAATACGTTTCGTTCTTTATTTTTTGGCCTCTTTCTGTTTGTAAATGATGCAATCTCCTCGCCGTTTCAAATTTAAATTGCGTGGCCTTTTGTTTGCATTAACTTTTAAGACAGAGCTAGTTAAGTTATTTATATATGACCAATAAGCTTGCGTAAGCAACTTCGTCGTTTATGCAATCCCACCACCGAACAGATCTTCCCATTGGTGGAAGAATGGCATCCGACTATGTCACGTTACCTCACTCCCCAATTCAGTGAAATAATGCATATGGACATGGCTTGTGCTAAAAGTTGTTGAAGTCACAATGGCCAAATGATTAACCCTATTGACACTTACTAAAAGTTAAAAGATTACTATCGTTTTTGACACTGCCTACATAACTGAAAAATGCAAGAGCTAAAATAACTCTCTTAACTTATGAGTTTTTGCTATAAATGCGAATAAGAATACCATTGTTCTAGGTTAAGTATAACTTGTAGACTCTTTGATCATTATATATATTGCAATTTCAAATTTTCTCTAATATAGATGTTATTGTTAGTCAAACGGAAGAGCTTGCCTCACTTGTTTATCTAACTTCTTAGGTAGTTTCAAAATACTAGTAGACTTAAATTGAGGATTATTTATTAGAATTCAATCATGATCAAATCACAGACGAAGTCGAAAATAAAACTTTTTTGGGATTCTGGATGGATCCCAATAATTGAATAAGCTTGAATAAAATGATAACGAATTAGAAATTATACCTTGTTCGTCTTCTTGTTAAAAAACTTTTGAAACCTTTTCGATTGATCAATCACAAGCTGTTTAATTGTTCAACCTTTAATGATATCCACAGAGCAATTCTCAAGACTGATTTTGGGAGGAAGAAGATAAAGTGCCAGCTTCTAAAATGTTCTTCCCTTTTAAAATAGAAATTTCATGACAGACTTTAATTAAAATTAAATTTCTTTAATTATAATTAAAATTAAATTCTAATTCTAATTAATTTACTTTTAATAAAATCAAATATCTCATATTTGATCCCCAAAGTTTCTCAAACTTTATAATTAAGTTCAACTTAAGTAAATTAATTTTTCTTTTACAAATTGCTCTTTGACATCTGACCTATTAGATTCCTACTAAATTGGTAATGATTATAAATTACGATTCCAATTCACAATTAAAAGTAAATTGCTAATTAGTGATTGATTTATAATTAAAAATTTGAAAAACGTCATTTTCAAATATTAATTCACTCTGGCCAGAGAATTTCATAAATCATTACTAATCAAGAATAGTAGAATATTCTCTCTAATTATTTTAAAGTGACGAATCCTGTATTGACTTACTCAATTATCTCTATATAGTTCATACTGTATTTAATTACTACTGACTGAATTGTCCTAGAATAATTTATAAGTAATATCAAAATATAGTAATTCCTATACGAGATACCTTGAAAATCTAAAATCTGAAGGTCAATTATACAATCATCATTATCAGATAATCCATAGACACATAAGTAATATTCAATTTGAATTTATTATAATCGAGTCAGTTCAGTAACTTATTCTCTAATAATCACTCACATATTAATTTAAGTATCTCCATATTTAATTTATGAGATCAATTACTTTCTTCATAAGAAAGAAACATAATACGTGTTTGTTTTACCATTTTAACAATATCTAGTCTTGATGAAACTACAATTAGGAACATTTAGAAATAATACATAATTGTAAATTGAATTTTGTAATTATGATCTCATCATAATTTTAATTACACAGTAATTATTCCAAAAATTTTACCTTTAGTATTAAAACATAAAATATTAATTAAATTAATACATAAAAATAAATACAACCTTTTCATTAATTAAAATAATGTCATACATTAATTTGCATCCAATTGATTGGCTACAAGAGCATAAACTAACAATCTCCCACTTGCACTAAAATCAATCCCTTATGAAGCTAATATCATATCCATCCATATGTCGATCATATCTCTTTTGAGAAAATGGCTTAGTAAGAGGATTTGCTAGATTCTCTTCAGTGAAAACTTGCTCCAATGTTATGTCTTTCTGCTCCACTATCTCCTTGATCAAGTGAAACTTCCTGAGTACATGTTTGGACCGTTAATGAGACTTGGGTTCTTTTGCTTGTGCAATAACACTGTTGTTATCACAATACAATATTATAGGCTCAACAATGCTAAGAACCCCTCCAAGTTCAGTGATGAATTTCTTGATCCAAATTGTTTCCTTTGCCGCCTCTGACATTGAAATATACTTTACTTCGGTCGTTGAATCTACAATAGTTGATTGTTTGGAACTTTTCCATCTTACCGCACCACTATTTAGAATGAGGATGTACCTTAACTGTGATCTACTATCATAGGGATCTGACTAAAAACTAGCATTTGAATATTCTTAAACTCAGTTCATTTCCTCTATAGACCAAGAAAACATCTTTAGTTCTTCTCAAGTACTTTAAGATATTTTTCACAACCATCTAGTGACCCTCACCAAGATTAGACTGAAACTTGCTTGTTATGCTCAAAGCATAAGAAACATCTGGTCTAGTACATAGCATCATACACATGATTGATCCAATTACCGAAGCATATGGAGTACAATCCTTTTTACCTCTCATCTCTTGTGTCTTTGGAAACATTCTCTGTGAGAGAGAAATCCCATACGATATGGGTAAGAATCCTCTTTTGGATTCTCCATGCTAAACCACTTTAGCACTTTATCTGTGTACACAGATTGAGACAATCCAAGCAACCTCTTTGATCTATCTCTATAGATATGTATTCCCAGAATATAGGTTGCTTCTCTTTAAGGGGGCGTTTGGTTTGAGCACGGGGTTGGGTATGGATATGGGTATAATAGTAGAAAGGAATGAGAATGGGTATGAAAAATAAAAAATAATGTTTGGTTTGTAACTTGGGTTTCTGTATTAATACCAATAATGTTATTTGGTTTGTTCCTTTAATGGGAATGAAAGATAATATAATACCATTTTTTCATATCATATTTCCATATCATATTTATTATTATTATTACAAAATTTATAATAATAATCATAATAAGATAATTAATTTCGTAAAATAATAATAATAATAATAAGTTTAAAATTTATAATAAATAATAATAATAATAATAAGAACAATAATTAAATAATAATAATAATAATAATAATAATAATAATAATAACAACAAGAACAATAATAATTATTAATAATAATAAGTTTAAAACTTATAAATAATAATAATAATAATAACAACAATAATTAATAATAATAATAATAATAATAATAATAATAATAATAATAATAATAATAATGAAGATGATGATGATGATGATGAGTAATATGATTAAGAATAAAAATTGCTTATGTGGGAAGGGGTATAAATAGTAACCACTAGATTGGAATGAAAACTTGATACCCACCCCATTTGGAGGGTTTAGTAGATTCTCAAATTTAATGGAATAAATTTATTCCCTTAGAATTGAAAACCCCAAAGCAAACACTATTTTTTACAATTATTTCATTCCTTCATTCTCAAACCCTCAAACCAAACGCCCCCTAAGGCCACCAACGAAACGGATGCCTCCTGGAAGGAAAAAATTTAAAGGACTTGAGAAAAAGATAAAAGACCTCTCTGCCATGTATTAAACTAAATTATTCATAATTCTTATTAAAAATTAATATATTAAATAACTAAAAATATATATATTTAATAAATAATAAATTAAATTACAAAAACCAGAAAAAATAACTTTTTATAGTTTTCGTAATTTAAGAAAACTGAAAAAAAAACTAAAACCAAAAAAAGAAATAAAAAATTCAAATATTCTTTTTACTAAGTTTTAAAACAAAAACACAGACTAAAATTAAGAATAGAAACAGGCCCTTACTAATTGTAACATCTACATCGGAAAACCAGAAAATATAGCAACATCTTTACTTTTACAGTTTTACTCTGCCGTAACCCAATAGACCATAACCAGCTTCCCGTTAAAAATGGACGAAAAGAAGAGAAAAGAAGAGAAGACTTTGAAGGTTTGTTCGTTCTTCATATACAACAAACAAGAACAAAAGAAGTCCCAAGAAATCAACTGCAAGGCTTTATAGAAAACCAGCCTAACATGACAGAGAAAAGGACCTAATTACATCTCCATCAAATAACTTGATGGTGTAGCAAATAACTGTAGAACACCGTTAAAGGCAAAAACTACTTGGTATTTCATATTATTCTCTGTTTGCAAGTCACAAAATTCCGGATAGGCTGACTTCCAAGCCTATATTCAAAAATACATTTGGAACAAAAAATGACGGCTGTCCAGTAATTTAGTATTTTCTGGAACAAAACACTCACCTGCCTTGCTGGACCGGCAGAAGTACCAAGGTATCATTAATCAATTGATGCGTAGGCCCTGTTCTATGATGGAGTAGAGAAGCTGAGCCGGAAACCGGTTGCCCCTCTGTCATGGTCAAATTTCTTCAGCATGTAGCAATAGTTCAGCTGGACAGAAAACCAATTTAATTAGTATGAAAGTGCAGGACTTGGTAAAACCAATTTAATTAGTCTGAAAGTGCAGGTCTTGGGCTTGCTAGGATAACTGTTCAAATAAAAAACATGATACTGAAGAAATAAACATCTTATGGAGAAACACTCCCATGAAGAACAAGCTCCAGATTGTTGTTACATAATGATTGAAGGCAACTAACATTTGTTGCAAGAAAATTGTTACAGTTGTCGAGACAAACTAGAGGTTCTCACTTGTTAGTATCAAAATTGGGTACAAAAGAACACATTACTGACCTCCAGCCGGAACAAATTGGTAGGAACAACAATTCCAAGTCCAATGGAGCTCCTAAATGAATCCGCAAACTTCTTCAAAGAGAAATTTCGAAATGCATTTTCTGTTAATTTCTCAACATTTCCAGCAGATGCAAAAAAGTGTCCATGGATTCCTTTCGCTTGTAACCATTTCAATGGAAAATCAAAAGAAAGATCTGCAAATGCAGTAACAGCAAGGTCCCCTCCAAGATAATCCCTTCCAGGCTCACTATTTCCATCAGATGGATTATTTCGCAATTGCCTTCGAGGCTCAGTAGGACCCAGTCCCCTAGTTTTAAAGCCCCATAATGTTGTTGGGCCTCCCAATGTACAAACTGGAGATACATTACCACCCAAGAAGAACCTCTCTGGCAATGGAGAAGTCATGTCCAAGAATCCAGGTCCCCATGGAAAAACAATACCACCAGATAGTCCTATGTTTAGTGCAGAATGGTAAAATCCCAGAGGTATGGCATAATGAAGATCAAACTCCTGTTTTTAATATTAGAAAGCGGAAGCTTCATAAGATGGTAAATGCATAACGAAGGCAGAAGGAAGGCAAAAGGACCAAACAACAATCTAATAGTCAATCTCGTGACTAACGATTAGTAGAATTCAAGCTCACAACCAAAATAATTCATTCAATAAATCAGAATACTCTAATTAGAAGTATAACCTATCCTGTCTGGAAAACTTGTTGCAACACATTACTAATATGTTTCCTAATTTACCATAATTCAGCATGTTCTGTGCCAACATCATGAAAATGAGGCTTCAAAGGGGAAAAATAAAAAGGGGAGGATCCACTCGAAGAACCTAGAATAAGTCAAGTAACAGTTGTTACACAGAACGATCAAACATGAATACAATGCTATACTATATCGAATTGAAAGCTTTAAGTATATCCTAAGAAGACAGTCAAGTCAAGTGAGTCATGTTTGAGAGAGTTTAAACCTGACGCAAAAAGCGCAAGCTCCGGCTATCAGGTGCAAGGCCACCAATTTGAGTCGTTGAAACAAAAGCATATCCACGAACTGGCCTTAGAGGTGAATTTCTCCTATCAATCTTAAACGTATATTTCAAAGATGAAAGTAAACCATGACCAAGCTGCCTTCTCACTGAATTGGAAGCCATTTGTGACGGATCAGTTAAGGTACGCCAAGCAAGATTATACATCAAGTCATGATTCCTGGCTGAGAATAAGCCCAAAGAGAGACCCAATGACCGTTCTTTGAAAGAAGAAAACTTTTGCCAGTCTTGGGATAGCAGAAACATTCTTGCAGCAACAGGATTCACATATCCTCTCAATCCTGGCAGGGAGACACCAGCACTTACCTCTGCCATATGGTCACCACCATATGCGACAGATCCATCCCAAATATCCCCATACCCAAATAGGTTTTTTAACTTCAGTAAACCTTCAATCGTTGAGGATGAAGCCTACAAAAGCACTCTGATATTAAAAATAACACGATACGTCTGGCATGCTATTGTCAATTAATATATCCTTAGTATAGCAAATGGACAATTATCGGCGACTAAAGTTTACCAATGAAGACCGTATTAAGTCAACTCAAAGAGTAAGAGCAGCTGGATATCACGTTGAACATGCGGTCTCCAATATAGTTTTTTTTCCCCTGAAAGTTACATTCTCCAATATACTTGATCTTAGAGACACGGGTATTTATCAAAATTAGCATTTAAATCAAATGTGTTTCTTGTAACAACTCAGTTCATCTTCATTCTTATCTCCTACATCTCCAGATACGTAAGCAAAACATTATGGATATAACCGCGGAGCAAGATCACTTATTTTGAAAATTAACCACAAATTGAATGGATAAACCAATGTCATTGAGACCCAACACACATAATTTTGAAGCACCACATTCCATCTGAAACAAACAACATTTAATTCCGATTACGAGCCACTTTTCCGTTGACCAAACATCACATTAACTTTTCAACTACTATATCAACAAAATACATCATACCTCGCCTCGTGTATAAGCACCGATTTCACCGGAAAGCGGATTAGTAGTCTCCACAACCTCAACGATGACATTCGCGGTCTCAGAAAGTTCCGGTGGGCCGGCATCCAGCGTGATTTTAACCGAATCAAAAATATCAAGCGCTTGCAACCTGAAGTTCACAGCTTTCGAAACTTGGAGCAACTCTTGAACAGAAGAAGCCTCTTTAAGTAACGCCGTTACGGCTTCCAGTAACGAGTCCTTGGTCCTGGTGTTCCCTCTGATTATCACGTCATGGACGCGAATTGGAACTGTTTCCGTTTGAATCCGACGGAAGAGATTCTCTAGCTTTGACCGCTCTACCGAGGCTTGGGCCTTGCTCGGTTCGGGTACTTGGAGCTCTTCGTCGAGTTCTTCTTCTTCGTCGAGGTCTTCTTCACCATTGTTAGGGTTGTCTTGATCCAGGTCGGGTTCTGTCATTGTGTGTGAGAGCGTGAGAAAGCGGGTGAGTGCGGCGAGAGAGATGTCTTTGAGTGTATTGAAGTGAGATCCTTATGGTTTACTGCATAATTTGCTTCGAGAGACTTTTCTTTTCTTCAAAATTATTATTATTTATTTAAATTATTCTTATTACATATTTAAGATACTTTTTTTATTGAGGGAAACATGATAAATATTTAATATATTAAGCATACATAAAATTAAAAATCATTTATGAAATTAAAATTTTAAAAATTAATTAAATAATAACATAATATTTATTGATAAATTTAAATAAAATTAATTGATTCATTTAACGTTAACTTTTGTTTATCATCAAATCATAAAAGTAAGGCAAGATGAATATTAAAAATTCAATAAAGTTTTATTTCTATTTACAAAAAACAGAACATAATCAAACGGCTCTTTAGTCTTTACTGCTGAGAACATAAGCAGAGGGGACAAGAGGCCCATTGTTGTGATCCGACAACCAGTATCATTCCCAAACCCAAAAATTGAAGCCTACAAATTTGAAAGCGCCCAGACGCGCTTCCGCCAATGTCTCTGCTACTTTCATTTCACTTGCTTCTGTTCATCTAAGCGTAAATGGAAGCCAACTCAATCCACAACCATCTCCTCTCTTCTCTAATCTCCGACATAAAATCCTATTCCGGAAACGACCCTCTTCTCCCATGGCTACGGTACATCACTCCCATCTTTCTCTCTCTCTCCCTTTATATGCTTACATGTTAATATTTGCTGCGAGTTTGCTCCTTTTTTAATTGGATTTACTTGCAGAGGGATTAAGAAGATGAAGGAGTCTCTACCTTCTAATCTACTGAAGGAAAAGATGCCTCGATTTCTTCAGAAATGTACTCAGACTTTTTACTCTGATCGCCGATACAGAAACGACTTGCGCTACCTTCGTGTCTGGTTACATCTGGTTATGAACTCAACGCCATTCTTTTTTCTTTACTTCTTTTGGGTCTCTGAGATCGTTGGCTTGTTCAATTCTCTGTAATTTATGAACCTTGCTAAGGAAATGAGTGATTCTTTTTTACTGAACCTGTAATGTCCGTTTTTCCTATATTAGTTCTCTTCTTTGTGGCCTAACCAGAACAATTAAGCTGAGATATTAATAGGCTGAAGTATAGTGTAGTTGATAAGCATTCCCAGCAACCAATGTTACAATCCGACGAAATTGGTTCAGTAATTTGTAGAACTGAATAAAAGAGAGAGTTGCAGGTCAGTGATTTAGTTTCAGAGACGAGTATGATTCATGGTGAAAGTAACTACAAAAATTTTATTTGTTTACATTGGGGAAATTCTTGTCAGCCGAGGTTTGCTTCTATGAAATTTGTTCTGAATTTACTTTTTGGATGAGATTGATCAGATGGACTATGTGGATGAGCCAAAAGCATTGTTGAGAACCATGGAAATGAATCACATAGGGAAGAAGCGAGCATTGTTCTACCAAGCATATGCTCTTTACTATGAGAAGATGAAGATATTTGATGAAGCTGAGAAGATGTACCATTTAGGGGTGAAAAAGTAAGTTCGTTATGAAATTAACAATTTTGTTAGATGTTAGCAAATGTTATTGGGGTTTATTCTTTATTGTTCTCAGTGGTATGAAATGATTTCTTCATTTACTAAATTTAAGCTATATTCTCTACCAACCTTGGCATAGCCTTGCTGAGCCTGTTGATGAACTGCAGAAGTCGTATGAACAGTTTCTTCACCGCATGGAGAGATACAGAAACAAGAAAATCCAGGTAGATCTTTCATTGACTTTGCCTGTTACGTTTGTTTCCACTTCTAATGTATGACTATACATGAAAATGACCTCAGCGGCAAGAAAGAACTGGTGGAAGACCCACTTTTTCTGCAAAAAACAAAGAGAACAATGCATATAGCATGGAGACTACGTCTAAAAAGGATTCTAGCTATCATAATGTAAAGAGGCTAGAGGAATCAAAACAGGTGGGTGTTTTAGAAAATTCATGTTTATACATCTCTAGGCAGCAAGGGGGTCAAGAAAAAGAATCAAAAGAACCCAAGATGTCGTACGGTGATGACACAGTGGTGGTGAAGTTTGTAGATACTGCTATAGTTGGGAAGTCTGTGGCAGAAGATGCCTGCCACCATGGACTTGTGGACCCTACCATTAATATGAAGGAAGCCATGAATGACATCAATAACATGTTTCGAGAACCTTTGGAGATTGCTCCTGTTAGTAGAAGGTCGAACAGAAGGGAGTCAAAAATGGAAAAAGATTTGAATAATGGTTTCCATATCTTCTCGGATGAGAACTTGGAGATCAAATCTGAATTATTGCATCAAAAAGAAGATAAGGTGGCTACTGGGGTGCAATATTGCAAGACTTTACAGGAACCATTGCAAATATTTGTTGATGATAAAGAAGTTTGTGACTATGGAGAAAGAACTGACAACGATGTCAAATTAGAGTATGATGCAGCTCAAAATCTGGTGGAGTGGTCTCACTCATCTGCTTTAGATTTGAATGCGTTTGTGTTCCCATGTCCAAAAGATGAGGATTCAGAGAGTTCACCTCGATTGAAGATAAGGGAGGATACGGTAGTTCACAGGTTTGTTGGAACTACTATATCAGATGAACCAGTGGTGGAAAATGTTTGCCACCATGGTTTAGTAGACCCGACAATCAACTTGAAGGAGGCCATGGATGACATAAACAATATGTTTGGAGAGCCAATAGATTATGTACAGACCAAGAGATCCAAAAAACAGGATAAAATACCAGCTAGGAAACAAGATTTTAGTGGGTTTTCAATACTTCCTGATGATGATGCGGAACACAAACAAGAAGAAGTTCAACCACCAGAAAAGTCTGGAAGAAGAGACAAAGATCTGTTCGAGCCAACAGTTTTTACCAAAGAAGCCATGGATGAGATAAATAAAATGTTTGGAATGCCATTGGACTTTTAGGAACAACTGATGGTTGTCTAGAGAGAGTTTCAACTAGCAGTTGGATTGCCAATATTGTTAGTTTGAACTTTTGCTTAACCAGGCCTATGTAACAGAGTTTTGAAATATTGAAATGAACGGGATCTTTGTGGTCCTACCCCACTGAGTGGATTGAATGTGAAATTAGCACGTGAATGTTTTTTTAAATCTTATATTCTTTTACATGGAGCTTGTCTCTGTTATCTATTTCTCTTGGAGATACTGAAATATAGAGAAGGGTTAGAGAGGGAGCAGCTAAAACTCTTGACACTTCATTTATTTAAAGATAGCACAACTGCCAACATCGTCTTAGACAACCATAGTAGGAAAGACAAGGAACAAAACTACAAAGAAGATGTTTCAAATTTCAATGGTACGGCATTTAGACTTGAGTTCCAGGGGGGCAATAAGCTGGTCGGAAAGCCAAAGGGCCAGCAGCATAGATCACTGCTTCATAGTAGCTCCCTCGAAGTATCTTGTTCTCATAACGAAGTGGAGCACCGTCAAGTCCATAGTTAATATTGGTGAGGAGGCTGCAATTGGCAATAGGGGACGAAACAGGCTTCACATAGCAGGATTGGAGGGGATGGTCCAGAAGGTTATTGCTAAACTTGTAGCCATCAAGTTGTGCGTAGAAGTAACCTTTCGTGTCAGTTTCAAATGCCTTGTAGTAAGTCACCTGCTTCTGGTAATTTTTGCAAATGACACTAACTTTAGCCGATGGGATTGGCTCAGCATCAGTCAAAGACCATGATCCATAATGCTCGCAGCTTTGGCAATACACCATACCTTCAACGACAACATCCACTTTCATCTCTGCTGGTTCGACTGAGTTACTTTCGTGGGCTGATGCACAAAGGAAAGTGACACGGACGAGCAGGAGAGAGCATATGGTAATTGTGAGCTGGCTGCGTTCCATATTTTGTTTGAAACCTGAGAACAAGCGCTTAAAGG
Organism: Erythroxylum panamense; assembly: GCA_027123425.1. NCBI lineage: Eukaryota > Viridiplantae > Streptophyta > Magnoliopsida > Malpighiales > Erythroxylaceae > Erythroxylum > Erythroxylum panamense. The sequence continues at coordinate 6,659,528 of JAOTIZ010000007.1, read as the reverse complement.
TGGGTTTCCGGGCCATTTGGAAAGTTCGCTGTTTATATACACCGCTGTTCGCTGTTATTGACAGATATCAGTGTTTTCTGGTTCTCAATGACGTGGGTACTACTACTATGTTCATAAACTTCAATCATTTGCCTGTTGTCTGTCTTTGTCCAAGGATTTACCTGCTATACGCGATCGTGAAGGCCACCCTCGTTATTTTATAGCAAATAGAAGCTGTAGATGCAGAACGTTAACATAAGCTTGAGTCAACGGACATCTAATAATAGATTATACTCAATGACTATAAACAAAAAAAATAAAATTTAACTTGTCAGAAAATTGTTTTTCAAAATATATATTTATAAATCCATAAAATTTATTTATAATTTGATTTTAATGTGTTTACTTCTATAAATTTATAGTTTATAAATATTTTAAAGCATTCATTTTAATGATTTGTAACATTCATTATTATAATTTTCTTACAAATAATTTAATTTTTATTAAAATTATTTATAAATTTCTTAACATATTACTCAATGATTTTAATGTATAATATACGTTGGTTTCTTCACTTAAATAACTTTCTTATATTAAGCATTTTAGCATTAATTTTATTTAAAATTACTAAATATTATACCATTTTACATAGTAATACGATAAGACAATTTAAATAGTTAAAGTGAAATGATCTTTTTGTTTCTTAGAACTATTTATTATCTACTCTTTTGTTTTCAATATTTTTTTTCTAGCTCTCTTTTGTATTAGTCTATTATTTTTAGTTGGTCTAGTTATTTTTGGTATTTATCGTGTTTATTTTATTTTTTCTATTTCTCCCTTTTCTATTGTCCTTTTCTATTTATCTCTTACTCTTCTTCTCTTCTTTTTCTTCCCGTTCTTAGAGATCTTCTACCAGTCTTTTGTTTTTCTCAAGTTTCTTCTATTCTTTCTTTCCTTTTTTATTTTTTATTTAGTTTTCCACTTCCTTTTTTTTTCTGTTTATAGTAATATTTTTTAAAAAATCCTATTATCTTAGTTACTTTCTTTTCCTCTTTGATACTATTTAACTCACAATCAAACTTGTGAACTGAATTTGGTTAACATTCTCCTTTTTATGTCTTTTGTCTTGCCTTTCAAGCCTCCGTCTATCCCTCATCTTCCCATGTTCACTGTCAAGCTCTCGTCTCCCTCTTTTAGACCTATTAACCAGAGGGCTTCAAGACTTGCAACTAGCTCTAATATTTCTCTTCTAAAAAATTATGACTACAATGACCACTTCTTAAATCGTTCTTGGAGGCAAGTTTTAAATGATTCTTAACTTGTTATATATCTCCACTTTTGTTCCTAATCTTTCACAACAAGGCATATTATTGTAGCTCCTCCTCTAGAGTTTTTAGATAGGGTTTTTTCAAATATTAAAAACAATTATTGGTTTCCTTTTAGATAGAAGGCTAACTTTTTCCCATTATATGCTTGGACACAAAAATAATAGAACTCATGACTAGTGGAGGTCCTACTTAATGTGGATAGCCTTTGTTTGATTAAGTTTGATTCTTCTCTCAATGTTCATAAGGTTTTGAAAATTTTTGCTTAGCATTTCGACAATATATCTTTTTTTCTCAGAAGTGGAAATTCAACTTCATAAAATAAAACAAAAGCAACTTCCACTTTAGATCGATAACCACAACATCTCTCTAGAGTATTAGACCATTAGTGACCTCAGTCATGGCAATATTTATAGGAAAACTTATTAGTATAGATAAATATATAGTATAAAAAAGTTAATTATGCAAGAGTTTGTGTAATTGTGGTTATTAGTCATAAGCTACCAAATTTAATTCCTTTAATGAGACAGATAAATTTTGTGAAAATAATGTCTTAATCTCATATCAATAGAGACATAATGATCTAGGATAAATAAAAGAAGTATTTAGTATAATCCTCATCCCATCAAGTTAAGCCTTGTGGTAGGCTAATTTTTCCTTGTTTATTTTTTCTTTAAACTTTAAGCTCTTTGGCATCACCTTAGGCTCATCATCAAGGCAAATTATAGACGCCTATTAAAGCTTTCTAGGAGATAAGGACATTGCATGTAACAAAGAAGGTGGAAAAAAAATGTATGATTAGGAAGTGAATGGACCTATAAACACTCTATTGCAAAATACCTTTAATAAAAATTTAGAACTTGATATAGAGAACTGTCAAAAAGAAGATATTGAACCCTCGAAGCCATTGACTTTAGATCCTCAACTTATAACTATTCTTGAGCCTAGGCATAACAAAATTTTATCTATAAAGCAAGCTTCCAATTGCTTAGATTCTAAGGCTCTAAGTTACAGTTCCCCCATCATTCAAATTTCTAGTGAGTTTGAGAATGATATAAGAACAATACTAGGAGGAAATATAAAAGGAAGAACAAGGTATCCAGCCAATTCTCTCTCTTCAATGACTTCTTTCTTGAAATATAAGAGGGCTAAATAGCCCTCTAAATAACAAATCTGTCAAGAATATTTATATGGTATTAAACTATATTTAATTAGTCTTTTGGAAACCAAGTTGAAAGAAGAGAGTGGGTAGAAGTTTGGTTTTTCAAATCATAATTGACATGTTATTACAAAACATTGTTCCTATTACAATTCTTTATCTTTTGATCATAAGAATAATGATAACTCATACTATAATCACTGATCAACTTCTCCATATATATTTAGAGCTCATGTAGGAGAAATCTATCTTATATGTCACTTATAGGATATACATTCAAAATCCTTGGATTTTGTTTGGAGAAATGGTACCTTTTATCCTTTAGAAGAAGAAAACAATGTTTTTATCAAAAACCATTTAGAAGACTATTATAAATGACTAAGCCTTATTAGAATCATTGATCTCTAGAAAGAAATACAATTTTTCATTTATAATAAAAAGCAGTAGGGAAGATCGTAATTGAAGAAAACCTCGACAAAGTTATGGTGAATAGTAGTGGTTAAGTAAATTCATTGAAAGCTTAGCAATATTCAATGATGTTCTTTTCTCAAATCATTCCCCTATTGCTTCTTCAATTCAAAAATGAGGCAAAAGAGATCTTTTCCTTTCAAAATTAACAACTTCATGATGAATGATGAAGGTTTGAAAGGGCCATCTTCAGTGGTCTAAATAACTAATTTGAGGGGTTTAGATCTTTTATTTACATGATAAAACTACAAACAAGTAAGGAGGAGTCCAAAATTATAGCATAATTATAGTAATACTTAACAAGATGTTACTTTTTCAAAAGTTATATTGATGCAAGCACAACAACTCCTTTACTAAAATCTAATACATGTATAAAGAAAATAAGAGGAAATAACATCTCTATAAGCTTATGTTCTCATTGTGGATGCTAATTATTTTTTACTAATATAGAGATCTAAGGTCCATTGATTTAACTATGAAGATAAGAGCTCTTCATTTTTGATCAATTTTGTCCTCCTTAGGCGAAACTTCAATATAATAACCAGTCATTAAAAATAAGATGGTTCTATATCTCACACTCAAGCTTTTATTGAAGGAATCACATTCTTGTTTCACTAATTCTCTTTGCTCTTCTTCTAACAACTCTTCTATAATACAGTATGCTAAACTCCTACATCACAAATAGAAATTTTGTTGGGCCCCGATTCCTCTTTCTTATTAAATAAGCATGTTTAATTTTATTTTGAGGATTAGTTTGCTTAATTTCTTTTGGTTAGAATAAATTGAGGTTTTAGTGCTTAGGTTGATGTAAATTAAATGGAGGGATTAAGATTAAATTAGAGTTTTTCATGTTGTTATTAAAAAGTAAAGGAAATGAGGGTATAAGGTTAAATTGGGA
>JAOTIZ010000007.1:6638661-6654007 GCA_027123425.1 Erythroxylum panamense | reverse complement strand
GAGTTTGTATATTGTCTTGATTGCCATGTCCATTTATTAATAATTATCTGGAAACTTGGGTTTTGGTTTCTTTTATTCAATCGTGTGGAGTGAGATGAGAGGGTTAACATGTGGTAATGTTAATGAAAAAGGATAGCTCACGATCATATTCTAAGTTATGTATGGAGCTCCTCTTCCGAAAGAAAAAGCATAATGTTAACGGAAGGGGAGGATGGATGCATGTGCGGCAATCGGTAATTGTGCTTAGAGTTTTGTACCGTTTTGTCACATTACACATCTCTTTGTTCGATATCTCAAGCTTCCTGACATTGCATTTTTGAGATTTTATTGATATTAGGAATAGTAATCCCCACGCAAGATAACACGCACAACTCGAAAAATGGTGATCAGAACTTTGCCGCATATTAGGTATAAGCATAACTTTGCCGCATATCAGGTATAAGCAGAACTGTGCAAAATATAAGGTATATTTGCCTACTATTTTTTTAATAACTTTGTTTCTAAACTTGCATCATATAATGAAGATTTTATTTATATTTATTATTATCATTATTTTTTTGCCGGAAACTATTATTATTCTATTTTATTTATTTATTACCTTTTTATTTTATTTTACATCTTTTATATTTATTTGACCTTTTTTTTGTCATATCTTTATGTCATATCTGCATGTAGATCTACTGAAAACAGCCTCTCTACTATGTAGGGGTAAGATTGCGTACTATCAAAACTTCCTAGATCCCGCTTCAGTGCGGGACTTCAAACTGGGTGTGATGATGATGATGATGAAGTTAAGCAACGTCTAAAATCTTAACAAAACTTCCTATGCTTGCTTTAATATGATATTTAAGGCTTTGATTTAATTAATATGACTCCATTTTATTAGCTTTTTCACTCTTATATTAAAATGATATAATTGTTGTTAAATACAAGTTTAGTATTTAGGAAGTCAAAAAACCTGTTAAGGACAATGCAAGATGAAAAATGTTGGATTTTGTCCGACGCTAAGGTCACTTCTTACTCTAATGTCTACTTTCTTTTTCAAGCAAAAAATGACTTTGGTATCCATAAGGTAAACGCTAGGACTCACAGCATCGTTGACACCACTACAAGAAAATTAAGTTTAGCGATGAAAATTACTGACAGAAAACTTATACATTCTGTCAGTAAGTTAAGTTAGTGACGGAATTTATTGATGGACTAAGGTGTCGGAGAAACGACCGTAGGTAATAATTTGCGATGAATCACATAATGTCCATCGCAAATTTACTGATGAACATTTTGTGTTACCGTCGGTGGATATACTGACGATTATTAGTTATCTGTCGATAAGTTACAGAAGTAGTTACTCCTTCGGTAAGTTAATGACAACATTATCGACGTTTATTAGTTATCCGTCAGTAAATCGAATATATTTTATTGACGAAATTTTATTTTTCCGTCGGTAAATTTACTAAAACTGTTTTTTTTCCTGAATTTAATTTTATTTTATGATTTTCTGTTTGATGCATAATTTATACAATTATGAGTTATCTGTTGATAATATTTTGATTTATTTTTACATTTAATTTGTTAAAACAGAAAGTTGATTGATGATATAAAGTAAAAATTATCTTAATTGATAATAAAAATTATTTTGTACATAATAAGTATTTATAATTAATATGAAATGGCTACAAGTATACTATTCATTTGGTGACCGCAGATGCTCTGATTGCCGTGATGAGGTGCTACCCTCCCCTTTAACTCATCCACCTTATTATATAGCTGAGCTATGTACTCCATCAACTTTTACAACTGAGTTGACAATGTCTGTACTACGCTCCGAAGCTCATGGGTTTCATTAGGTGAAGATCGCCTATTAGATACTGCTGTACTAGATGTAGAGGATTGCGAATAATATGCGTTCACAAATGAACCTAAGTCGAATATCCTTCCATGACGATCCCTACCACCTATTGCATGAAGATAGGTTTGACTCTCATCAACATCTTTAGATTGCTAAGACTGTCGTTGAACGCTTTCTTATATTTGGTCATATCAGAAGACAATGTTTATATTAGTAAGTGATAATTACTAAGCATTAATATTAAAACATAAATTTAGGATACATTTAGTTCTCTACATCGGGTGTTGACGAAGGTCCCACCGTCATGCTTTTTAGTGTGAGTGTGCAAAAAGAGCAGGCGAGGTGTAGGCTTCGTGCCCATAGATTTTTCCTACATCAGAATAAAATATTATAAGTGAACTACAATTTATAAAAATTTTGGTAGAATTTTTCTCTATTTTTATGATATTTACCCCTTGTTGAACAAAGAAAGTAACTCAACAACACATTCATATATGATACCAAACATTTATAACATTATCATTCTCCATAATACACATATTTTCATTCCAAAATTCAAACATCAAATTAAATTGAAATATACCAAAGTAAAACAATCATAATATAAATGTAAAGAGTAGATACTTGTTGATTGCAAAACCAATTCACTAGTTTTACACTCAAAACCACAAAGCATATGGGATGTAACTTGTAGTAAAGAACAAATATCAATCCCTCAGAGATTGTGTTTAGACATTACTTAATTCAGACTGCTTTGTTTGAGAACCAATTTTAATAAATATTGAAGAATTAAACTAAATCAAACAACTAACAATAAAAAATGATAAAGCAAAAGTGTAGAAACTTGGAATTCAAGATTTAACAATTAGAGATCACTTTTCCCCTATCTTATCTCCTTCCTACCTTGTTAATTGAATTGTGCCTCACCTAAGATGTCCTAATGTATTAACTACCCTCTCTCAAGGTGTAATTAATTGTCCCTAGCCAAATTAAATGGAAATGATTAAGCAATCTCTCAATCTACAGAATCAGTCTACCAATGCAACTAGTTATGAAGTTATCCTATAAGTAATCAACTAATTAGCCAAGATCTCTCTCTAACTAATCAATTAACTTGATGAACGTAGGTCTATAGAGTGCCAATTCTCATTGTATAGCCCTATACAATTTACCCAAGTCACTTTCTCAATATACTACAAGGTATAAGCTCAACATTCATCAAAAGCATCATTCATTCAAATCAACAAAGTAGGAGTTCAATAAGTAATTCAAAAGTAATCTTTACAAATAACTCAGCCACTCATAATGTTGTTAACATCCCCAACAACCAGAAAATCCATAATAAATATGCTAGAAGAGAGAAAACGAAATAAGAACTAGATGAAGCAAGCTCCTCCTCTTCTTTGCCCAAATTTGGAAAATCTAGATTTGGTGTGCTCTTTGCTCACTTTGGAATGAAAATCTTGATTCTCTACCTCTCTCTATGCTCTAAATTTGTTTTTTTTTCTCAATGAGGCAGGTTCTCACAACCCCTTTCGGCTCTAAGGATTTTTTTCCCTTATATAGTCATAGGAACCTAAGAATAAGTGAAACTCGTGTGTCTCTTCGGGTTAGGGATCCCACGATTGTGGGAATTAGTATGAATCCCACAAACGTGGGTTCTTATCTTACAATTCCTTCACTTCTCTTCTCCTCTCTTTGTCCCTAGCTCAATCATGAAGGTGACAACTCTCCATTCTTACATCAAAATGTTCAATTCTTACCCTAAATCATCAACTAACATAAAAGAACAACCATAAAGATCAAACTAAACAAAAACATACAAAATAAGTCCTAAAACATAACAGTAATAACCTACTATGCAAGAAACGTATGCTAAATACTTAGAAAAACACAGACTAATGCATAACTATCACTTAACAATCTTACTATTATCTAGTTAACAATAAAGTTACGATCAACTTTAACTAAATATATATTAAAGTAAATAAACCAAAATACTACTAGACAAAGTTAAGCAAATATTATAAAAGAAGAAATAAGATAATATAAACACCTAGAGTCATCATGCACTTATCATCAAGTTATTTAGAGATTTTATAGCTTTGACTAAAAAAAGTCTCCTAGCATAAGGAATTATCTCCTTTTAATGTATAACTACCTACCCTCAATTGATTAATTAATATATCTATCTGATTAATAGATCTAAGAATGCATTATATTTCATGAAACTTCATAAATTGTCATTTTAACAATAGAAACATCATATAGGCCTATTTATAGTGCCTTATGTAGTCCTTATCCATTTATAAATAGTTTCTTTTGATGACTTCTATGTGCAATTTCAGAGAAAGTTTAAGCTTTTGTTTTTGTATAACCAAAATTAGGAAAAAACATAAAAATTTTAGAAATAGATAACTCTTTTATATGAAACTAAATTAATGTATACAAGAATAAACTAGGATTTCATCTAATATAGATGTAAAGAGAAGAACTACTCACTGATCATCCTAGAACTAATAAAAATAAAAAGGATAGAAGAATTCATAAAAAAAGGTTCCTCCAATGAACATTCCAATCTCTTAAAATGACCTATTGTACTATCCCATTACCCATGTTAAGGCAAAAATAGCAAATGTGCGAGATTCACTGATTAATTAGAAATGTGCTTCATGCTCATGCAAATGAATATTGAATCGTTGCACATCAAAATGACTATACATGCATTCATTGACATTCCGGGTATAATTGTTTATACATGTGAGTATATTAAGAAATGTTCGCCCCCAAAAGCTTCTTGTTGATGAATAAGTATGATTTACATTAATTATGAGGTCCTTATGAAATTTAGTAGAAATTAAGTATTATGTTGATGATAGAAAGATTATATGATAAAGGTTGATTGAAATAAAGTGTAAAGTTTATAAGAATGTTTAAGGGGAGTTTTTGGCAAGACACTTAAGGTTAAAATAGCATAAGCCTATAAGGAAGGGTTAAAGGAGCTTTTTGGGCTCATTAAGGGTAGAAATGGAAGAAAGAAATGTAGTCTTGCTTTGGGGAACATGAATTGAGAGAGGAAGAAGAGAAATTAAGAAAGAAAAAGAAGAGAATTTTAGTGGATGAGAGAAAAGAAAAGAGTTGAGCTAGGGTTTCAGTATTTCTTAGTCTTGAGAGAGATTTTCAAGTGGTTCAAGAAGAGAAAAAGAAAGAGGAAGAGAAGAGCTTCTAATTGAGCCAAAGATCTCTTCATTTGGTGTAGAATCAAGGTAAGATCATTCTGAATCTTTTGGATTTTTGAAAGAGTTTAAGGCTATGAAGTTAGAAAATACATGGGTCTAAGTATTTTAAAATCAATTTTAATATTGTGCATTGAGGGATTTTTCAATTTGAAAAACCTATTAAGTTGAGATTTGAGATTTTAATGAAGTCAAATTGGTAGCTGAATGTTTATACTCAGGACTTTCCAAGTTTGCACAGTGCAAAATTTCAAGTCTTCCATAAGGGTAAATTTAATGTTCTAACTTCAGGGCAAAATTTAGATTAATTTAGGCTAAATTAGACAAAGTTGTCTTCTAAAAAGTTGTAGCTTATCTTCTATCTTTCCAACGGTATATAGTATGAAATTTTTGAACATCAGAGTCAAAAGTTATGGTCCTTATAAGTGGAGATGCTCAAGAGTTTAGATTGTATTGTTTGATGATGTCATATCGTCTGATGATGTCATATTGTTTGGTGATGACATCATATCCTCTGTGATGAAGTGTTATCTGATCACGTCATATCGTCTGGTGATGACGTCATATCATCTGGTGTACTATTCATCTGACCCTATCATCTGGTCATATTTTGACCCTTTAGTTGATAGAATCTGTCTTCAAGGTCTTCATGAAAGTTGTAGATCTTGAAGTCCTCTTCAGAACCATCTAAAAAACACGTCAATCCATTATCTCTAGAGCAAGTTATGCTAATTATTCCAAATAGGTCTTAAGCTGAAACTTCTTCTAGTCACTGTTCATTTTGTATCATTTGGTCTAATTTTGACCACAAAGTTGTAGATCTTGAAGTCCTTTTCAAAACCATCCAAAGAACACCTTAATCTAATACCTCTAGAGAAAGTTATGCCAACTGTAATACAGCTTCTGTGTACTGTTCATAAACTGCTTCTGGTCACTATTCATTTTGTATTGTCTGGTCCAATTTTGACCTCTTATGTGATATAATTTGTCTTCAAGGTCTTTATGAAAGTTGTAGATATTGAAGTCCTCTTAAAAACCATCTAAAGAACACCTTAATTTGATATCTCTAGAGAAAGTTATGCTAATAGTAAAACAGCTTCTATGTACTATTCATAAACTTCTTCTGGTCACTGTTCATCTTGTATAGTCTGGTCCAATTTTGACCAGATAGATGATAGGATCTATCTTTAAAGTCTTCATGAAAGTTATAGACATATAAGTTTTCTTTCAAACTATTTAAGAATGACCTTGATCGGATACCTATAGTGAAAGTTATACTAGTTGCCCCAAAATAGGTTCAATATGATTGAGGACAGAACCTTATTTGATTCTTCAGCCATAACTTTGTCATCCGACCTCCAAATGGAATGATTCTTGGAACAATAGATTCCTAGCACATTTTCTGCCTCTCCATAAAAGTTTATAGCCTTATATACTTAATTGAAAAAGATTGATTGAATTAAATTAAAGGCATCGGATGGAAGAGTATAAATTGTGATTTTAATGGTTCTAGTGAGGTATAAACCTAAATATAAATTATACTTAGAGGAGTCTTGATATGAGACTAATTTTGTGAAGACACTAATGGATAAATACTCGGAATTGTCATGAACATGTATTGTACATACTTTATTATATACATGTGCATTGTTAAACACTTATGATTGTACAAATTGTGATGGATGTGTATGTGGTATTTGATATAGAGGAGCAACTGGAACGTCAACCTCCAGACGTTGCTGGAACTTTTAGGCATTAGCTTTGGGAGCAACTTGTGAGTAGAACTAGATGGTCTTATTTTATTGTTTGTTTTGTTTATGTTATGAATTTAGTGATTATGAATATTCGTGACTGTGATTTGATCGTTGAATTCCAGACAATGAAGGTCCGATGATTGTGATATATGAATGAGATATTGCAGTGCGAAGTATATGTGATTGTGATGAACTAAACGCTCCATGATATGAATGCATGATCACAAAGTTTTCTTAGCATAAATGTTAAATGTCAGACTAAGGTCCGAGGATATATGATAGTGAATAAGTGATTATATGTGATTGATGCATTTCACTACATGAATGCATGAAAGATAAAAGCACTTGCGACCAGAGTAGCGAGCATAAAAAGAGCTTTAAGCTCAGTTATGCGCATCAGAGCCTCAGGCTCAACGTTTAATGAGCCTGGTGTCTCCAACGGATACGATAAAGTTATCAATGAGCCCGATATGAGACAGTTATCAATGCGCCCGGTATCCATAATAGATACGAGACAGTTATAGGTACTTGGTCATAACAAAGAAATAAATGAAAGTGAGTCTCATGTGCATTGCATATGAAAAATTGATATGTAGGTTCCAAATGAACAAAATGAACTGCTTGACTGCTCTGAGTGTGAATTGTGAAATAAGTGATTAAAATGATTTGTGATTATATTTGATTATGATTGAAATGATGTGAATTAAATGATGGCATAATCTATATGTATTTTGTGATTGAGTGAACCATCGAGGATAGTCATTCACTGAGTTCACAAGACTCACCCAAAATTTGCAACTATTTTTCAGAGCTCAGAAGAGTTATCTCATTAGACAAACGGGAGTATAGCTACCGCACTCAAGTAAGAGGTAGAGGACGGGATCAATTGACGTCTGCATCTATACTTTATTATTTATGTATTCCACAACTTTTGTATAATGTATAGTTGAATATGTTTCTGCATGTAATAACTTTCCATATGGGAAAGGTTTGTAAACAAGTTTGATTACTGAGTGTAGTAACACTCTTGAATGAAATTATTTATAAATAAAATGAGCCAGCTTGATTAATGATTCCATATACGTGATTGATTAATAAAAAAAATCTGTACTCAATTTAGAGTGTTTGACTGTTCTAACATGCTGCCCTCGTAGGGTACACACTCGGACATCACTCAGGATGTCGAGTATGTGTCTCAAGAAGGTGGGGTGGTACACCTGCCGTCTTGAAATAATTCCAATCTTCATTCCCATTGAAGGCTTAGGAAGATGTGATTTAACCTAAAGTGAGTCTCTTTTACATGGTTTATATGTTTCTCTATATAAGCTTATTGTTGTGAATATGGTCTAGGACATAGTTGTGTACTAATATATGTAATGTTTTGCTTCTTAAAAATCCTTTAAAGAGAGGAACTTAGGCTCTAACACACTTGTAGTTTAGGCTATATGACAATTGTACTTCTTTTTAATGTAACACAAACTTTAACACAATTATATAGGAGAGCATGTCTTATCCTCCAAAGTTCTAATAAGGAACATGTCCTCGCATACAACTGTATGTAAGGTCGTTTTTTATCTTCTCGCCATATGTTTATAAATAAAGAGGGACACACCCTAATGTATGCTTTGTGTTAGGTTGCATTAATCCAAAAATGAGTTTTCTTCTTCTTTTGCCTTGTAGAACCCTCTAATCCTTAGCTAACATCATGGTTAAGCAATATCTCCATAATTACCTAAAACATGGCATAAAACCTACTAAGTCAAGATTATTTAGATGAAAAACTTAGAAAAATACTAAGTAAATTATATATAACTTACATGCACATTAGGTAACTACAATAATCTTATAATTCTTTTTTCATCCCTCCTATTATGCTCAAAATTAATTGTAGCATTTCAGTAACATAATTTATAGTAACTATTCTACTCCTCTAGGCTCACTTAGGAATTTGGAATCCAGTGAACTCTTCAAATTTGAGTGAACATAATCTTTTTTACAATCTTCTTCTTTTAGGATAAAAACAAACTTTACATCATCTTCCTCTCACATTAAATGTAAGTAAATAAAAACTCTAAACAATTATATGTCTCAAAATTTTATAAATTCATAAATCAATACAAATATTGTTATGCTTTCTCTCTCTTCAATAAAAGAATTCTAATGCATAAAACACTAACACTTATTTCTAATGTTTAATGCTGATTAATTAGCTCATATAACATTTTACCAACTAAAACCTAGAGTGTTTAAAGTCCCTTAACTTTATATCATTAGGAACAATAAATTGAGAAATAAATGTTAAAAATAATAAGTTTATGACTATTATAAGCAATGTTTGGACAATGGATTCCTAGGTAGTTGATTGTTCTTAATGTTATCAATATCTTTCTTTACGAAGAAGTTTTCATTGTTCGATATAATGTTGTTCAATTGATTGACTTATCTATTTTAGATAAGTTTTCACAAAACAATTCAAATCATTCAGTTAGTTGATGTCCACTTAGTTAGCTAACATTTTTTTAAAAAAAATTAAGAAACACCTCGTCAGTCAACTGATATTTGGGTAGCCTAATACTTTACAGGTTAGTTTCTCAAAACATTTAAACTTTCAATTGAAGCATCTCATGAACCATATCTTAGTGCATACAGTTTTTCAAATTCTCTATTTTATTTCTCAATTTAAAAGTTAAAAGTTTAAACAAAACTTAGTTTGAGTAAAAATAATGCTTTATACCCCTTAAATGTCAAGATGAATGGCATTCACATTATAAGATCTTTTATTATTATCCTGCAAGTTTTAATATGAGCATTCATTATAATTTTCAATAATGTTACTCAAAAGACTTGATTGTTCATTTCATCTTTTTGATTTTGATTCATATTGCTTAAATTTGACTTGATTTCTTGATTACTTTCTTGATATTCTTCCACTTTTTGATCTTTAACTTAAGTTGTAACTTTAATTACTTTTTCTCTTACCTTTTTGCACTTTTTTAAAACTATTAGTGTGATAATATTTTTTAATACTAAAAGCTATCTTGTATACATTTGCACTTTAATCTCATAGAACTAATAACTGTTTAGTTATTAATATACTCAATTTAACAACAAATATTTATAGCATATCACAATTTTAATTTCATGAACTCTCCACTTATTGTTATTGATATAGGTTGATTGTAGTTCCAAATTAGGGTAATAGTTGGAAAAGATCACCATGAAAATATGTATAATGTAACAAATCAAGCTTAACGTAGATGGATTATATATTTAAACTTACTTTGTGAAGACTAAAGTTAGAAAAGACTAATATTTAAAAGACTTAGAGGTTTGGATAAACGTGAATAGATAAATGTTATCAAATGGTATAACTATTGAAATAAAGTGTGTTGATATAATAAAAGGTTAATTACAAAACAAAAAGAGATCCCAAACTTTATTGAAATTTACAATTCTATCATGAACTTTGAAAATTGACAATAAAATATTCAAACTTTTAAATTTTTGCAAAAAAATAAGCCAACATTATTCTTTATATTAATGTTGCTAACATGGGATACTGCATCATCTAGTATCTTTTGCATGTGGATGATACATGGATTTTAATTTCACATCATCAAATTATAATTTTTAAATAAAAATAAATTATAAAGTCCCTAGTTTTCTCTTTTTTTTCACGTCATCAACACTAATCACCAATAGTTAACCAAAGAACACAACATCCAGAGATGTCTATACAAGTCGACTTATAGTTGCACAAACATTAGTGTTTAAGATTGCCATAGAAGCATCAACATTTGCCATATAGAGTGCACCATTGTAGAGGCCCGACTATCCCATCCATAAAATTCCACTGCTAGCAAGCATAAGCAACACATTACTTGGTGGAAACCTCTCTCGATCACTCTTTAGCCTTGGTCTAACTTGTATCATTTCAAGCATCACAAAAAGGTAATCAACTTTACTATAACATATGAAGATCATTAGATTACTTCGTTGTTGTTAAACGGTTTTTGTTCTTTTTGTTGGTTTATGCCCTTGCAGCCAATTTTGGTTGTACTTTTGATTGTATAAAATTTGTTTTATTCAATAAAAGGCATTCTTTATCTTTATGTATTTTTAATTATTTAATTATTAATCATAAAGATAAAATCCCTGGAATAATTATTGTGCAATTAGAAATTATAATGCGATTATAATTATGAGATTCAAATTGCATTTTCGTATTATTCCTAAAATGTTCATAGTCATAATTTCGTCAAGACGGGATATTGACAAAATGGTTAGACTAGCACAAATTTGTTTCTTTCTGATGAAGAAAGTAATCGATACTTAAACAAATATGTGGATGTTTATTAGAGAATAAGTTCACTGAACTGACCCAATTATGAGAATTCCGAATGAAACATTACTTGTGTGTCTGTGGATTATCTCATTATGATGGTTGTATAATTGATCCTTCGATTTGAGATTACCAAAGTTATCTCATGTAGGAATTACAATGTTTTGATGCTACTTATGTTCTATTCTTGTAATAGTTCAATTCGGTGGTTATTGGATATAGTATGAACTATGTGGAAATAGTTGAGTAAATTAATAAAGAATTCGTTGTCCTAAAGTAATTAGGAACAATGTTCTGCTATTTTTAATTAGTAATGATTTTGAGAATCTCTGGCCAGAGTAAATTGAAATTTGGAAAGGTTGTTTTCATATATCAATTACAAATCATTGACTAATTAGCAAGAACAAATATGATTGGATTATTTAGAATAGACAAGAATTTCATACTCTAATTCTAATTGAAACATTAGATGACGAAATGATTAATTTATACAAGATAACCATGCATAGATAGGTTAAGTCAAACTATTTTGACATTCCTAATATTTAGGTAGTCATGATATGTTGCTAAACTTCAATCATGATCTATGATTAGTAATTGTTTAATTAGGAAATTAAAGATAAATTTAAAGGAGTTTTAATTTATCTGATTCTAATTATGAATTAGAATTATAATTTATTATCATGGCCAATATATTAGGAACCTAATGGGTCACACATAAAAAGGTCTATAAAGGAGAAAGTAAAATTTGAATTAAGTTAGACTTAATTGAGAAGTTTTAGAAACTTTAAGGATCATTATGTGATATTTGATCTTACAATGATTAATTAATAATTATAATTAAAGTTTGACTTTAATTGTAATTTTAATAAAATCCAATGATATGAAAAATAAGTTTTTTCATATAAAAGGAAAAATTAGAAAAAAAAAGAGGCTAGCACTTCTAACAATTTTTCCTCTCAAATTTGATTTGAATTTTTCCTGAATAGATCTGTGGATACCATTAGAGACCGAACGATTGAACGGCTCGTGAAATTAACAGTTTCGAAGAATTGGAAATTTGTGACAAGAAATCAAGAAATGTTAGTTTAACTTTGTCAATTTCTTATTTTATGTTTCTAATTTAATTCTGTTAGAGTTGATTCTGTGAAAATTTTTTAAATTTATTCCGTTGCGCTTAGATTTGATCTTGCATATATTTTCCAACACTTTAAACACTAATTCAGGATACGAGCAAATGAGTGTGGTCAGGAACCCAAGGTTTCCTCATTCTGCAGCCTTGAATATTAGTACTGGAGGTGATCCTATTCATTGAGACACTGTCGAGTCCTTATACAATAGGACTTCTTCCCATAGGAGTCGGAGAAGCTCATATGCTTTTGTGGGAAGAGGATTACTCTTCTGATCCGCGCCACAGCCTGAAACCAAATAATTATATTCAGCTACACTAAATATTAATCCTAACTCCATTTGAGGTTAGAGAACTGACATGACAAGTTGAAGAGTTCAAAATTCTTTTGAACTAATACATCCAATGCTGTTTCTTGATTCCCATCTCGAGCAGTGGCTGAAGCTTTGTATTTTTGGACCATTCTTAATGCAACATCTGGAAAGAAGCATTGATCAAATTTCAGATAATTCTACGGACCATTGAACTAGTAATCATTAAGATGCAGAGTACTACTCACCATAAGTATCATTATCGATCAGGGTGAGCAGTAAATCTATGCGTTCAGCATCTTTCAATGCTTTATCTGAGGTTTGATCACAGAGGTAGGACACCATGTTCTTGTGTCCCAACAAAGCTGCCACATAGATTGGCAACATTCTATTAATTCCTCTGATATTGGCCAAATCCTTGACCTTTCCCTCTCTTAGCATTGCTTGAGCCAATTCGACGTTCCCAGAAGCGGCTGCATTGCAAAAAGCTGTGTTGCCTAACTTATCTCGAGCTTTTATGGCTTTTTTTCTCATTTCCTTGATTAGATTTCCCACAAAATGAGTTTGACCTTCAGAGACTGCAATGTGAAGAGCAGTCTCACCTCGCTTGGTGATCCTGTGGTTAATTATTCGCTTTCCTTTTCTAGTTTCACAAATCCTTTTGGCAATGTCCCAATTGCCTTGCCGTGCGGCTTGATACAACTCGAAGTGCATTTCCCTGTTCTCTGCGAAAGAATCAAATCAAAACTACTAGACAATGCTTCCTTGTTCGTAGCTGTGTGGCTAAAAGAGATCAAATGAATGAAAATAGGAAAGATATGTTACAAGTAGATCCCTTTTAATTTTTTTTTTTCATTCTTAGCAACGTTCATCTTTAGCTGTTGTTAGAAATGTTCCATTTATATGGATAATTTTAATATTTAAATTCAAGATATCAATTATGTATATATTAATAATTATTTGGTGACATGTAATGAAAAAATATTTAAGCAACAATAACAGAAAAATAAACAAGAAATTTTTATGTAAGAAGCAAAATAATTTTTTCCTATCCAATCTTATCTTCCCCAAGACGAAGGATTACTTCATATAATTAAATTCTGAATTGATAGTGACATCAACTAACTTATTTCGTCAAGATCAAGCTCTTTACCATTTTCTTCTTGGAATCTTCGGCTGCCTGTTTGAGCATTCTCAGTTTCATCATATCCTGGTTCGATTTCATTGATTGTAGTAGCTGCCAGTTTTTGAAGTTAATGATAAGCTACACCCAATTTTCTGAAAATGTGATTTTTTTTAGGTTTTTGAATTGGGGAATTAAGAATTGGAGGATTCAATTCGGGTTTTAGAATTGAGATTGGAAAAATTTCATAGTAGTGTCGGAAATGTCATAAACATGTCATGTACATAATTGATTAGCTTCATGTGTATAATTGACATTGGAAATTATGACGCAGAGGTGGGTCAGATTGTTAGAGTCTTTTTTGCCTTGTGGATCGTCAGCAAGAGTAGTTATGGCGCAGAGGTGGGTCAGTTGGGATCTTTTGGATGACCTAGTTAGGATTTATCAGTTTCTTGTATATTGTTTAGACTGATGATTTGGACAAGATTATGTATTTACGGATTTGAGAAATGAAAATAAATTTGGTTTTAATTTTTAGTGATTTATATTGTGATGCCATGTGGATGTTAGTTGGTTGCTCGGTAGTGCACCTTTATCGTGGGTTACATGTCGAAGCGACCTGCGGGCGTCCCGATGTGTATCCTACGGTAAGGAGGCTCTACAAGTAGCATTTCTCCTTACTACAGATTTGAATTGAGTTAGTATTAAATTAATTTGTTTGCTTTATCGAATTTCTGTTTTGAGATTATTTTCGTGGAATTGCACAGGCCATGCTTTTCATACGTCTTAATTGTTGATTGAGGTACCGAAAGGAGAAAATTAACAATAGAAACCAAATCAGAAAACTCATTAACTCGAGCCTCGAGAGTAGGACGAGGAATGAGGGGGATTCCATAACTGAACATCAATTATAATGGGTTGGGATTAAACCTTTAGCCACGAAAGTAGGAACTGGTTTGATTTGATGGCACATCTTTAATACCTCGAGAGGGGATTTTAGAGTCTCTTGGTTCGGTTTCCTTCATACGCTTCCAACTTAATTTATGACTGGTTCAGGATCAACTCACAGTAGGGAGAGTGTGGAACTTAGATTGGTCCCGCTGTTTTATTCTTGATTTTCATTGACGACTGCGTTGTTTTCAATTGCCTGTCAGTTTTGATTAATTTAATTAACCTTAGTTACTGCATCTTGAATTTCTTTGTAATCAATCTGATAGCTCAAATAATTTAATGATTCTAGCTTAGTACTTGTGCAATACTCCCTGTGGGATTGATATTTTATACTACTTGCACGACCCATGCACTTGCGGGAGCGAACAAGTTTTTTGCGCCGTTTCCGGGAGTATTTTTCGTGCAATATTAGGCGACTTGTTGATTAATTACTTTGGGCATTTTTAATTCTTATTATAGACGTTAGTTTCATTGTTTTATTTTATTTTTCGTTAGTTTACTTTTCTGTATCACTTTTACGCGGGCTTCTTGCGTTTATGCTATTTGCAGGTGTTTAGGTGATTTATGAGAAGGTCTTCAAGTGTTAACGATGTAACATCCCGTTACTGATAGAAGGGTCATTTTGGTAAATTAGGACGGGTTAGGATTTTT
>JAOTIZ010000007.1:6611480-6622954 GCA_027123425.1 Erythroxylum panamense | reverse complement strand
TATAAACAATTAAGTAGAGAATTATTATTATAAATTATATTATAATAAATAAAAAACATTATGTTTCTTTAATTATTCTTATTATTTTAATTGTTTTCAATTATGATAATTACAATTTCCTTTTAATTTGTTAGTTTAGTTATTATTGCCGGAATTATTATAAGTTGTGCTAATTTTATATTCCATATTATTATTCACCATTATATTATTATTAATAATTTTTATCATTCTTTTTTTATTCTTATTAATTTAATTGTTTAAAGTTTTGATTTTTTTAATTTTCTACATACTATTATTCTTATTATTAATAAATTATTTATTTATTAATGATATTAAATAATATGATTGAATTTCTGATTATTATTAATTTTGTTCTTAATAAGAATAAGGAGAAAAACACAAAACAATAATTTCTTGTTTTGGAATAACATTATAATAATTAAAAGTTTAAAACTAGCTTTGGAAATCCTAAGCCAGCTTAAGATTTGGCTGAAAACGGCGCCTGTGGGACCCTGTCTAATGCATCTGTCAAATTTTAATGCCAAAATGACGCCGTTTAAGCATTAGACACAATAAAACACGGTAGCATTAGACAGAGGATTTGGATTCGTTGTGTCCAGAGCTTGTGGTCTTGTAATCATTTGTTGGGTAATTTGGTGAAAGTGGTCAAGGATGCATTACTTTGGTTGTTTATGACCAAATGAAGAGGTTAGACATCATGCTTGACGTGTTTACTTGCTCGTTTACAGTTAACAGCAGATTAGTTTTATAATAAATTAAAAATTCAAGTATTTTATTATTACTTTTGATAATTTTGATTAATATTATAAAATTAAACAAAGTTCAACATTTTAATGTAATTTCTCTTTTCTTTTTAGTAAAACTAAACATCAAGCTTACTACAAATTTCCTTATAAATTTTCATTGTACCATGGGTTCTTGAAGGCTTGTTGCATTCAACCTGGGTTACCTTCCAGGAGGTGACAAAAATCTAATTACTACTCCAGATACAACGTTGTTGGCATTGAAGTCTGCAACGAGGATCTTAGTAGCGGGGGGTCTGATCAGTTTAGTTATTTATGTGGGCCATCCTGGTGGAAGGTATGCGTTAGTGCTCGCTCAATTTGATGTTGTCTCGTAATAAAATTTCTCATGTTTGATGGATCTTAGGTTACATTTAACTAAGATTTGGTATTGGCCTGTGTCATCCAGGGAAGAGCTAGAAACCATGGAGGCTTTCGTTTCTGGACTATCCGTAGAGAATTGGACCTGTTGCAAGTTTCATATGCTAAACCGAGTAGAAGCCCCTGTACTAGTTTTCTTATTTAAGAGGTAAAACCACCAGATTCATTCCATTAGTTGTGGGGTTTAGAAAGTTACTGTGCATTGATTTATTATGGGAGTCAAACCTTCTCTTTTTGTTCTCTCTAGATTTTTTTGTTAACGTTGATGATATGACACATATCATATCTTTGTCATAAGGATGATACGGGACTTTAATGTTATTGCAAGTTGAAATGACGATTTCTTTCTTTCTTTCAGAAAGAGATGTTAATAGCTAAAACTAGTGTGTTCATGAGAGCAATCTTTAAAGCAACAAAAACAATGTTAGCTTAATGGTTTCATACAAAGGCATCCTTATGCAACAATTATGTCAAACGGCAATAATATGAGCATATTGAGTAATAAAATACCAATAATACCCAATAAGTCCTAAGAAACCATGCAACTACTTAATATTGTTAAGAATAGGACAATGAATAGTTGTCACCCTCTTCAAGTCAACAACCACCTAGATGCTGAAATAACATGCCCTTGATAAGGCCAAGAAGGTTGTCCAAAATTACACTCGGATGGTTTAGCAAAAATTGAATTAGCCTTCATAATTTCCAACATTTGATCCAAATGCTATAAATGAAGTTCCTAAAAAGTGTTGTAGACCAAGATATCATAAAAAAAAGATGAGTATACATTTTCAAATAATTGGTTGAAACATTTCACCATTTGATAGCCCAAAAGGCATTACTAAAAATTCCTAATTCCTTTATGTGTTATGAAAGTTGTTTTCTCAATATCATCCAATTAAATGAACAATTAATGATACCCAACATAGGGATCTAATTTGAAAATGAAGAAGCACTATAAAGCTTATCTTTGGGTATAAGGAATTTATCTTTGATTGCCACTACATTCAATGCCCTATAATTAATGCAAAAAAGCCAACTTTAATCCTTTTATTAACCAACAATGTTGGTGATGAGAATGGACTTATATTGGAACGTATAATACCATGTGCAAGCATTTCTTTAACGAGCCTCTCAGTTTTTCCTTTTTGGATATATGAATATTTGTATGACTTCATATTAAAAGGTGAGGTGCCAAAAAAAGTGAAATATGATGGCTAGTGGCATATGAAGGAGGTAAACTATAAGGAACTGCAAAAACAAAGACATAAGGAACCAAAATGGACTGAGAGCAGTAGTGTGAGAGGTTAACATACTGGGAATTTGGGAATTTTTGGACTCAAGTGATGCATTATCAGTGAGCTGAAACAATGTGTTGATGGCAACAATTTATTCACTACATCAAATTTAGGCTATAGAAATATGATTGAGGCTGGCCTGTTTAATGCCATGAGAGTGACCTAGGTTCCTTGATAAATGAAACTCATCCAAAGGGCCCTATAATTAAACAAAATTTGTCCAATCGTAGCTAATAAATGCTAAATATACGATATTTCTAATCCCATAGTTAATGTATTTTGCTTGTTTATTTGAGAGTTTCTTATTATTTATAGAAATTATTTTGTTTCTCTTATTTTTTAGGTCTTATTTGCCTTTGTGGATAAAAAGGACAAGAATTATGCCAAAATCAAGGCAAAAATGAAAAAATTGAATCTATTTTGGTGGTGGCTCGTGTAAATCTACACGACCTTGTAGGTGTTTATGTAAGCCCACAAGACTGAGTGGTTACCTGTATAGCTCTTTAGGATAATGTTTCTTTGTGATTCTCAAAAATTGAGGGACACGGTCATTCACACGGTCATGTGAGTGACTGTGTCCACTTAAGAAACCCTAAATTCGAGCTATAAATAGATAAAATGAAGAGAAAACTAGGGAAGTCAAAAACGGGTTTGAAGGAGGTTGGGAAAATAAAAGTCGATGGGATAAAATGATAAAGATAACAAAGAACAAGTATGGAGACCAATTTAGGGTGGATTTTCTTCAATCTAAAGTGGACTTTGTGAAGATTAAAACTGATCTCATTCTGATTCTTTTAGTTTTCTGTTTTTCCTTTAGTTTTGATGTTATGATTATGAGTTAAAATTTTGTTAGTACTTGGATTAGATAAACCCTGGGATAGACCTTGTAGTGATTTTATCTTAACTTAATTCATTATTTAGTTTCAGTAAGAATCAATTATGTGTTCTTAATTATTATTGAATTAATGTTGCTAGCATATTATTTGATGTATGATTTTGTTACAATTGAGATTGAGAAATCCTTTGTACGAATAGAGCTACCATAATTGAAGAGAGTTTCAAACCTAGAGATACGTCAATATAAGTTTTCTAGATTAGGTCGAACCTAATAGTGAAATTCATGAATCAATTATTCCAATCTTAGGGATTTTAACTAGAAAGAGGTTTCAGCTAATCAACCAAGGATTATTTGTTAATATTCTTGAGAAAGATATTAATATAAAATACAAATCTTGAAGCTCTAATGAACTAAATGTTAGATTGATTAGTGAAATCATGATTGCAGAAGAAGTCTTAAAGGTATTTGAAATCCAGTCAATGTTTTCCTTGATTGTTTCTAAAATTAATCTTCATTCTAATTATTATTTTAATTTTGCATTTGATTTATCTTAAACACCATAATTTGTTAGGCTTGATAATAGTAAGACGAAAAATAATAGTACTTACCAGTGCTAGTTACAACTACACCGTGTATTTAAGGTTTAAAAAATAAAAATTACACATCAATTTTTAGACACTGATGCTTGGGAATATAATATTAGGAAACCTTATGTTTATTAATCTAGTATTTTTAGTTAGTTTTTTCCCTTTCTTTTTCATTTTTTTCTTTATAACTTTCTTTCTTGATATTATATTTGTGACTTATTTCCAGAATTTGGGTAGTCATTGTTATAGCCATTAAACACAATGGAAGGATAGAGTGGACGGTATTCTTAGGGAGATTATAACATGCCATCACTTATGGAAGCTTTGGTGGCTTGAAATGAAAGGCATGGTGACAAATATTTTTTAGCCTTGTCGATATCTATAATGTGTTGTGGTATTTATGGGGGTGATCACCCTAATCATAAATGTTAGGCCTCAAATTATATGTGGGAGCATACAAATTACATGAAGAACTGGCTTTAAGAAACTTATTGCGAGAATACTTATAATCCAGAGTAGAGCAATTATTATGACTTTGCATGGAATGATCATGTTTTATTTAGATTTTTAGAATAACTATAGCAAAACAAAGAGGAGCGTCTTAAAAATGTCCTTATGAAAGACATTCTTTATAAGAGGCTTCCGTCCATAGACTATAAGAGCTAGTTCCTTCATTTGAATACACCAAGTTAAACTTTAGGGATAATATGAACGCATTAATTTTCCAAAATGAAGAGGAGCCACAGGTTGAGTATATGGAGGAAATTGTCGTTTAAGAAGAGAAGGAAGAAGATTTAGTAGAAGATAGAGGTTAAAGAAAAAGAGGAAGCTACTGTTCAAGAAGAGAAGGAAAAGAAGATAGAAGAAGATGAAGAGAAGCTGCCAAATAAGGAGGTTATCAAGGAATTACCAACAATCATTTTAAGTACAAAGGACTCCTACTTCTCATAAAACAAACTGTCAGAGTCAATCAAAGATTTGGGAGGTTTTGATATTCCTTGTTATATTGATAATTTGTTACTAAAAAATACATTAATGAAGTTAAATGGTTTTATTAATTTAGTACCTTATGTTCTTATTATCTTGCAATATGTGACATATTTGCAAGAAACTAAACTTTTATATGAAAAAATGGGTGGAAACATGCCACTAATTATAGGTCCAGGTTGAAGAAAATCTTGCTAAGAAGTCTAAGTACAGGACTCATAAAGAAGCTCTAATTGGGAGACAAACCAATTAGGTTTTCATTTTAATTAAGTAGTTTGTAGGATTCTCATTAGTAGTTCAGTTATTTTTATAATTTTAATTTGATGGTTCAAATTTTGTTACATGAGATTTGATGGAGTTCTACATGTTATAAAGGTAAGTGAGTTTAATAAGTCTTTCCACCCCAACTTAATGAAGGCAATGTCAATCCTTGCTTTAAAGTATAAAAGATTTCACCAGTAGTGGATAGATACTGATGACATTAAGAGGAGTATCAATTATCCTCACCCCTCCATTATCCATTTTTTTATATTTTTCTTACATGTTTTATATATTGAGGACAACATAAAATTCAAATGTGGTGGAGGGATTTAGTAGTCTAGCTTGCCAATTTTGTTATAGTTAGTTTAATAATGAATAATTCGGGAAGTTTTTTAAAGAGGGTGTTGATAAAGATGATTCATTATAAGTTTAGTTGTGTTCGTGATTTGATTCGTTTAGGCAAATAGTTATAAGTTTTGATGATCAAGTTGATTTCAATTTAGTTCATTAATTTTGAGAATGTATAGTTGATTTGCATTATAATAGTTTATGGGTATTTGTACAGGCATTGAATTTAATGTGAATTTTTTGAGCATTTTATTATCCAACCTATAAAAGAAAGAAAAGAAAAAAAGTAGTATATGAATAAATGAGCATAAATAATTTCACTCCATTAGCTTTGTACCATAAAAAGGTCAAACTTAAATAGTAGTACTAGTAACACTTTGAGATAATGATCTAGTTGAGTAACCGGGCGTATTTATGATAAGGTGTTTACTCTCACATCAAAGGCTAGGTGACTTTTCAAACAAGTTTCTAAATTATTCTATGTTGTTTAAATTTAGTTTTTTGTTTTCAATAAAAGGAGTATGAAAGTGTTTAAAGGTTTTAGCATTTTTCTTATGTATGTCATTTTACTCATCAAGTGGAATGGTATGAGTTGAGTTAAAATTTGAAGAATTATAGATTGAATTTGATTAATTTATAATTTGATACAAGTAACCAAATGTTTAACATTTCAATGAACATTGCAATTGAATGAATAATGGAGAATTTTGATGGATATCTTTTTTATTTATTGTTTTTACAAGGTTATTTCTTATTAAGTTGACAGTAATGAAATTAATTTGCATAAGGACAAGTAAATGCTTAAGTTTGTGGAAGTTTTATAAATGCTAAATAGACTGTATTTCTCATCCCACGTTTAATTCATTTTGCTTGTTTATTTGAGAGTTTTTTATTGTTTAGAGGACTCATTTTGTTTTTACTGTGGTTTTAGGTCTTATTTGCCTTCATAGATAAAAAGGAGAAGAATTAAAGAAAAATCAAGATAGGAAATGGAAGAATTGAAGCTATTTTAGTGGTTGCTCTTATAATTTTACATATCCATGTGGGTGCCTATATACATCTACGTAGTTGTGTGGCTACTCATGTAGCTCTCTAGGACAGTGTTTTTTTAAGATTGAAGAAAGAGGGGGACAAGGTCATGCACATAGCCTTGTGAGTGATCGTGTCCACTACAGAAACCCTAAATTTGATCTATATGTGGATAAAACAAAGAGAAAATAGGGAAGTCGAAAAGGGGTTTGTATTAGCTTGAAAAAAACATAAATTGATGGCCTAGAACAATAGAGAGAATGAAGAATAAACAAAAAACATATTTAGGGTATATTTTCATCAATTTAAAGTGGATTTCATGAAGATTAAAAGGGATATCTTCATGATTCTTTTAGTTTTATGTTTTTCCTTTAGTCTTGATGTTATGATTATGAGATAAACTTTTGTTAGTACTTAGATTAGATGAACCATGAGATAGACCTTTTGGGTGCCCATGTAAGCTTACACAGTCATGTGGCTGCCTATGTAGCTCTCTAGGACTGTGCTTTTTATAATTTTTGAAGATTTTTATCCATAATTAGTTTTAAATTTCACTTTATAATGTTGAAGTCTCCTTGTCCAGAAAGAATGAAATTAGCCTAATAATTTTACCTATATTAATTTATGTCTAATTCAATTATGACTTTTTGAAGAAAGAATGGGGGACATAGTTATGCACATAGCCGTGTGAGTGACTATGTCCAATCTAAAAACCCTAAATTCTATCTATAAATAGATAAAATGAAGAGAAAATGAGGGAAGTTCAAAGGGGTTTGTAGGAGGCTCTGGAAAATACCAATTGATGGCTTAGAATGAAAGAAAAACGAAGAATAAGTAAGAAAAGATATATGGGGTGATTTTTATCAATATAAAGTGGATTTAGTAAAGATTAAAAGAGATTTCATCATGGTTCTTTTAGTTTTTGGTTTTTCCTTTAGTCTTGATCCTAAGGTTATGAGCTAAACTTTTGTTGTTACTTAGATTAGATGAACCTAGGATAGACCTTACAGTGATTTTTATTTTAACTTAGTTCATTTTTTCGTTTTATTGAGATTCAATTATATGTTCTTAATTATTGTTGAATTAATATTGCTAGCATATTATTTCCTTTTATGCAATTGAGATTGTGAAATCCTTTTGTATGAATAGATATATCATAATTGTCAAGAGTTACATGCAAATATAGAGATAAGTTGACATAAATCCTCTAGAGTATGATCAAACCTAATAGTAAAATTAAAGAATTGATTAATGCAATCTTAGGAGTTTTAATTAGAAAGATGTTTCAGTTAATCAACTAATGATTAATTGTAAATAATTTTGAGAAATATAGTAACATAAGATACAAATTTCTTTGGTCCAATGAACTAAAGTTTAATTGCTTAGTGAAATCATGATTACACTAGAAGTCCAAGCAGGATTCAAAATTTAGGTACCAATGTTTTCCTTGATTGTTTCTTAGTTTAATTTTCATTTCAATTAGTTAATTGTATTGATCAATTTTAATTTATTATTTTAATTTTGCATTTTATTTATGTACAACATCATAATTTTTTAGGCTAGATAAGATCGACTTGTATTTACTAGTTTTAGTTATAGCTATGGTGTACACTTTGGTTTAAAACATAGAATCACACATCAGCATCTAACTATTGTATACCTACAATCAAGTATGCAGCATATAAGTGAACCAAATAAAAATCAATAGCGTCTCTTTACTGATAAACATTTTCTTTGCGTTAAATGGATTTGAGTCAAATTTTTAGCAGTAAAAAGTCTATGACAACATAAGAGAAGCACAAGTTACTCACAGAGTTGGAAGAAAATTTAAATGACAATAGATAGCATAGGATCCATTATCTATCACAAAATAAGGAACGAGAAAGCTACTTATTTTTGGTTTGATAATTTAGAACTGTAAGATCAGTCACAGAGGAGATTCCAACTAATGCTAAGGTTAACTCAAGCACCCTACAAGTTTTAAGAGAGCATGTCCCTATACATTCTTAATGTTACAATGGAGGACAAAGTTCTCTAGTTAGCTCACTTATTTCACACATTCAGTGACATGTCTACAAAGAACCAACTAGTACAAGCAAGAACTATATCCAAAAGCAAGTTTTATTTTATGTCTGGCAATTAAAAAAACATATTGAAGAATCACTAAATCCTAACATAAAGCCAAAATCACTTGTTCTTTAGCTAAAGCCCACTATCCCTTCAATCAGCTTTCTCCCTTGGAATCGGGACAAATCTGTAGCCACAATTAGCGTAACTCATGAATCACATTTCTCAATCAAATTGATCCTCATGGAGAGGAATGTTCAAACTCTTAACTTTTGGATCGGAGATTTATCACCTTCTAGTTCATGATTCTCTTCATTTTGGCTCTTATATGTCTCTTTGGATTGTTTACATTGAGCTTTTGGTTTAGGGGTTTTTGCTAACAGACCTTGTTTGGATGTAATTTATCTATTTTGGTATTAATGAATCACTCAATCACCAAAACACACACACACACTGATAAGATACCACCTCTGCAGACCTACTTCAACAAACCACGTAGGATTGATCCACCTATACACCCACTTACAGAGGCAATTTACTAGCAACTTGAATCAGTCAAACTTGATTGGGTCCATGATCTTCCAGTAGAATCCCACTAGAAGTGGAACCACTTTGCATGATATTCTATTTTCCTAGTTTCTAGCCTATGTTATTTGCGTCTGTTATTCCATATTCAATAACTGTTTTCTTAGGAGTTTTAATCTATAAATACCTATTAGGATGACAACTTTAGGGAATCTTTTTTTGAAGTTCAAGTTGTATTAGGAGAGTTGTCCACTTCATAAGGCCTATTTTATTGAGAATATAATGTTTTAGCATTCTAGCATTATAAACTCAGTTTTGCTTCTTAAATTCTTTTGTCATTTCTACCCAGTTCATATCATATTTGGTATCAAAAACAGGTTTACCTAATCATGGTTAATACCAAATCCACAGCTTCACAACCTGAACCACCTACAACCATTACTGACCCCATAGCCCAACAATTGTCTGTTATATTGTCTAAGCTAGAAACCATTGGTTTTTAGCTACTAAAACAGTAGCTATTGTTAGAATATATTTTATATATTCTTTGTTTAGCTTTGGCATTTTTAAATTGGACATATAAAATATGGAGTTTGTGTTTTATTAGAAGTCTATGTAGTTATTGCCTCCTTATTTGATTTTAAAAAGGAATCTATGAGATACATGTGATAAGGATGAAATCCTAGTTTCGGTGGAATTTAAATTCTTGAAGATTACCCATACATGTGTGTATCTTCTTATTATGGAATGTGTCCAGCTGTACATCAATGTGAAAAAATCTGGCAACAAGGCAATTTTTACGCAGATGTGGATTTGGGGTTAAGTTAGGTTGTATGTGTCAAAAAAATTGTACAAGGTTTTTCTTTTTGGTTTTCTACAAGCTGCGTATTTTTATGGGCTGGATGTTGCCTCTTTGGTGAGTGAGGAGCCTGGTGGTTTACGCAACTTGAGGAGTTCAAGTGTTTGTGGAGTTTTGTTTATTGCGTGAGTCACTGCAGTGGAGTTTTTTTTTTGGTTGGGCTGATTGCGTATGTGTTGTTTTTGGGGGCTGCGCAGATGTGGTTTTGAGAAGCCAAGTATTGTGCTATTTGATGATTGATTTGAGTGGCTTTGGAGTGTGTGTGAATCATTGATTTATTGGAGGTTTCAGATGTCTCTGAAATAAATTTTGCTGGGCTGGGCAATCGTTCTTTTGATGCTGAATTTCTGCAGTCTGCGTTAATTACCTGTGGGCAGTGGACTGTGTAATTTTCTTGGAAACTTTGGACAGTATGGGTAGCAGTGTGATTTGTTCTACGGAAGAATTAACTATGACGAAAGTTTCCAGCTGAGTTATTTGGAGAAGAAAAATTTATAGGGAAGTCTTTTTTGTCTCAAGTATTTTTGTTATTTAATTTTCAGTTGATTAAACACTTGAGCTATTTTTGTTTATTATTGTTTTGAGTGAAAGTAGTTAGACAAATCCCCTGACGAGGTTAACACGAGTCGGTCGTATTATCGGGTGTGAAAATCTTTCACGGATAGTTAGGTTGTGGGATAGTTACAAAGATTAAGTGGTTAGATTAATCTTGTGTAATTTTGTTGAACTACAGTGAAAGTAATTAATTTGAGTGAGGGCCTCACAGACGTAGGCAGAGTATGCCGAACTGCGTTACCAAACGTCAGTGTCTTTGTTATTTAGCTTTCGTGAGATTTTACTTTGCTTGTTGAAAAAAAAAATAGAAAGTCTGCTAAATATTCATAACTTAGGAATTACAATTGGTATCAGAGCGAGGTTACCGGCTCAGAACTTGGTAGCAAGTTGGTATAGATCCTAAATTCGCATACATGGCTACAAGAGAAGGCGCGTCAATTACCAGACCACCACTATTGGATGGATCAAATTATCCATCATGAGTACGAGAGCCTGGCATTCAGTAGTACATGGTTGGACGCATCCAATGATCATTGACGATAAAGGAGAGGCAGTTCAGAAAGATCCGTCTGAATGGACAAGAGTGGAAGAAGAAAGTACACTGAAAAATTCACAAGCAATACATGCGATATTCAGTCTTGTTGACGAAGGACGCTTCTCAATGATTTCAGCATGTGAAACGGCAAAAGAAGCGTGGGATATGTTGCAGACTATTCATGAAGGGCCTAAATCTGTGATATCGTCAAAACTACATATGTTAGCTGTGCAGTTTGAAGAGTTGAAGATGGATGAGAATGAGACTATTGGAGATTTTCATGAAAGATTGAGAGATATAGCCAATCAAGCTCATCAACTAGGGAAGAAGTACTCTAATGTGAAATTGGTCAAGAAAACGCTGAGATCGCTGCCACCGAGATTTATTCCAAAAATTGCAGC
>JAOTIZ010000007.1:6576577-6588100 GCA_027123425.1 Erythroxylum panamense | reverse complement strand
CAAATTGCATAAAACATAAGCTCACCGTAAGAGACTAATTTAAACACAAAAATCATGAATTAAGAGTCAAAAAGTGCGTTAACGACTATGAATGTGTAGCCAATTATATATTAAACTTGGGCTCAATCAATGTGTGATGACTTAATACATTTATTGATGCTTTAATGCATATGTTTGTATTTGTAAGGCATGTTAACTTTGATTAAATAAATAAGGTCTTATGCACTACATCATTTACATGAAATTCTAAAATATGAAATGGTTTGTTTTAAAACTGTTAAGTTTTAGTCATAGGTAAATAGGCATGCCTAAAAGGGTCTGCAGTTGCTCCAGTAATTAGACGCTAAGGTGTCTTCTGTACCAAAGACTTTGGTGTCTTCTGATTTTAAACACTTATGTGTCTTTTGTTTTAGAGACTTAACTCTCTTCTATTTCAGATACCAATCATGGTATCTTTTATACTGGTCCCTTTACCCACTTCTATAAAAAAGGATTAGCAGTTTGAATTATTTCCTATTTTGATACGTGTTCAGTTTTAATAAAAACAAGTTCTGTTATGATACAAAACAAGTTTTGTTTTGATAAGAGATAAGCTCTAATTTGATATAAAACTAATTTGTTCTGGTATATGTCATATTTTGATCTGAAAGGTTTATATTCTATTTTGATATTCAATTTTGATACTTGTACATTCTGTTTTGATATTTATGGGTCTTGTTCTGATGCAAGAATGTTCTGTATTGATTGATGAATCATATTATGTTATAAGACATAATGATTGGATTACTCTGAATTATGAACAATTAAAGATTGTTGTGATATGATTTGAATCTGTATATATGAATGTTAGATGACTATTAGAAACAATCGCCATTATGCATTATGTTTAATTATTCCCTATTAAGCTATATGCTTAGCACGGTGGTTTTTCCTCTGTGTAGATTCTGACAAGAAGGTTTGATATTACGATAAAGACAACCACAGTGACCAAGAAGAGTGTGTTCTATTTTGGAAGTTATTTTTGTTTGATTTTTTTTTATGTTTAAGTTTGAGATGTATTTCAATGTATTAAGACATTTTGCATATTTGTGGATAAGGTTTGTAATAGTCTATATTTTGCAAGATGTATATTTGAGTTTTTAAGTTGTATTTGACAATATAAGATAGTTGTATTTTATTTAATGGTTTGTAATAATCTTTATACAAGTTGGCTTTTGAAATAATGACATGTATTTGGATAAGTACAATATGTTTCATATGTTCTATTTAAAATCAACTTTTAATGATATGTAATGTATGTTTACTTGAGTTGCTGAAATGCATGTAAGGAATGTTTTGTATGTTTTGGATTGTTTCGGTTCTGTTTTGTGTGTTGCATATCCTCCCAGGGGGTATATGGGTGTTACGTTCCTCCAAACTAGTGTTAGGAAAGTTAGCCTTCCATCTCTATCTTTAAGCTCTCACCATCAGCCATCCTCTCCATCGCCACTGTCAGTTTTGAAGAACGAAAAATAACCGAAGAGAAAAATAGGAGATGAGTATTGTTGGCTAGGTATATCTTTCGAATGTCTTTCTATTGTCACTCCCTTTTCTTTATGTAGTAAAATTTAGGTTTGAAATTGAGTGACACCTAGCCAGGACACCCGGCTTTCTCAAGTTAATTCTCAGGTGTGAGAATTCACAACTGTGCAAAATCTTGCATGGTTGCGTAAACTTCTCATAGTCGGGCACGGCCCTCTCACGACCATGAGAGATGTTGCATTGGTGTGAGAGATTTCTCACGCCCATGCAATCTAATGTTTGGCTATGAGGCTTCTCTTTCTTTTATTCTTCATTTGACATTATATCTTGCCTCTTCTTCTTCCATTCCTCTTCTTCTTCATGCTCTATGAATCAACAAAATAAGGAAATTTAGAAGATGGCTTCAATGACATACTTTTGGGTCACTTTAGCTTCTTTACTTATGAAAAGTACCTAAGATCAAATATGAGCTAAAGTGAGTATCATAAGCATTTCTAAGGCATTAATCACTAAGTGTAGTATATCAAATGAATCAACATTTGAACATATATCACTAGGCATAGTTATAGAAGAAATATATTGCAACATACAATATCTTATATTATATTTTCCTCCTTACATAAGCTCATTCTCTTACTTGAAAAGGAGAGCCATCTATTTTTCTAGCTATTTATTCTCTTGTGAATAGCTTCAAAAAGTGATATGTAATCGCTATAAGTTAGCCTTTTGGTGGTGATAAGCATACCAAGGTATTTCAGAGGTTGTTCTTTTATACCTAGGCATGTATAAGTGCTTTAAATCTTTGTTTGGTCCAAAGCACCAGCGGATAGAAATATTGATTTTTATACCTGTTGATTATCAATCTTTGTTTGGTCCTGATTAATTCCAATCCCTTTCTTCACCGCAGCGAAGTTTCCAGGGATAAGCGAGAGTCGCTCTCAGGAAAGGTTCACTGCGACGAAACCCCTGAATCCTTAATCTAGACTCCAATATCAAACAATGCAAAAAAAACACACACACACACACATACACAAACATATATATACATACATTTCTCAACATCCCTCGACCTACAACTTCTAATATCCCAAAACTTTCATACACTATGTCATTGGAAAGTCAAATGAATGCAATGCAAAAAACTTGGAAATTCATGAGCTAAAACACAAATATATTTCGTTAACAACAAAAGAAAGAGTTTTACAAGGCTTTAATAGGCATTTCAAACCACAGTACAACATTATGTCAAAATCCAAATTACAAAAGATACATGAACATGAAATACTCAAATGTAACTAAAGTCTTGTGTTTTACCTAAACTAGCTTAAAAAAATATAGATTTCGGAGTGATGTCTTGACTCTCAGTCACTCGATCTCTTGCTTGTCACCTAGAGATGGAGAAGAATGGGAGTGAGCTTAAAAGATCGTGGGTAAAAAATTTGTAATGGAGAATAAGCAAAATCATTTAAAATGTTCATTGCTATAGCACATTTGCATTTAATCCATAAAATACATATTTCTCGAATTCTCAACTTGTCAAACAACTCCCATGATTTCAATAGTGAAGAAAACATAACAATATACATATCAACATCGAAACAACGATGATTTATTTCATAAAAATATTCTTCAGCTCCTTGTTATCATTCATAAAAAGCTTTAATTCATACTCCATTTGCTTTTCCTTTTGTCTTAAGTGAATTTATTCCTTTTTATTCCTTTTTATTTACTCTTCTAGCAGCTCCCTTACTCATCTTATCTTCAATTTTCCTTTGTAAAATGCTAATTGTTGTTTTAAGTTAGCATTATCATTCATCAATATGCGAATAACATGACAACCTTATATGTGCAGTAGTCGTTATGCCAATGAACATGCCAATGAAAGAACATACAACTTTCAATCTTGTAATCATCACCAAAGCAACACATTCATTAATGCATATGTTTATTTATGTTCCTATACTGAGTATCATAATACAATAGTTTTACTAAACTGATATTTTATACACCCATAAAACTTATGTCTAGTTTTTTTTCACTCTCTAAAGTCCTTAAACAAGTGTTGAATCCATATAATCATTGAATGCTAGCTAAAGAATTGTTGTTGAAGATCTTGAAAATAATGCCTCCAATTTCCATTGCTCTATTTATCTGGTATAGGCCATGACATAACCAAGCAACAACAATCTTAAATTCTCACAAGAAACATAATCATCAATTAATAACACTTAAATAACCATCAATCACGAAGAAATATATATCTAATTCTCGCAAGAAACATAACAGGACACGTAAAGAATTCATGTATATGCATTTGATAAAGTTGGGAGAACACCGAATTGTATATGAAAATTACTACTTCAAATTACAATTGACTCTAAACACTAAATTTAAATACATTTTATACTTAATGACTCCATTTTATTTATTCTACTAGCATGATGTGATTCACATACTTCTATCAAAGTTAAAACAAGGAGAAGAGACTAGTAAAGTTATCACTAACAATTACATAAATAAATTTACCAAAAAAAAACAATTACATAAATATACTGATAAATTTACTCAAACATCCCATCTAAACCTAACTCCCTCCCATTAGACCACACTAGAGAATACTATCAACATCCTCTAACTCTTCATTAAACAATAACTTACAAGTCAAACACAATACTTGATTCATAGGCAAGAACAACAAATGCTATTAAATAAAAGGAAATGTGGGATTACTGTGAACATATCACAACCGGAGGATGAAGAAGCAAGAAGAATAGTGGAGTTTAACAAAGATAGAGGAAGAAGCATGAAGAAATAATTGTATATCACAGATGAATAATAAATAAAGTGTTTGGGAAATATATATTTGATGAAATTTGGTGATATGATGAAAGTTGGGGTTAGTTAAGGGAGTTTTTGTGTTTTTATTTTTAAAATAATAACTAAGTTAATTCTTTAAAATTACCTAAAATTAATAGTTATAGGGTGTGTTTATTTCCATTTTATCTTTAAGGTTTATCTAAAATGAATTTATTATCAATGATAAAAATATAACTACACTAATATTAACAATTAAACAAAAATTTGTTTTTATTTGAAAAAAAAACATAACTAAAGATTGAAAACAGAAACTAAAAACTACAATAAAAAACAGAAGTAGAACCAAACAAATTGAATATTTTTAGGCAAATTGTTTTATTTTAGAAACATTAGGGGTAAATTGTTATGATAGATAATGACATGGGTCTTTTAAGACTTTTTTTTGTCAAATGTTGGGAGAGAAATGCGACTTTTTGTCAGCATAACCAAAAAGCAAAAAAAGAGAAAAATAAATGACGGAATACGACGGCGTTGAGGTGTTCCATTGAATTTAAGTTATGTAGCACGACATCGTCCAAGGTTTCTTTCTGCATAATAAAATTAGTCCTCACCACTGTCCCCCAGTGCAAGAAACACACTTCTTTTGATCTCTCAACAATTTTCCATAGCTAGATCGCAACGAAATGGGTGATAGCCAGTACTCCTTTTCTCTTACGACTTTCAGGTAAGATATGTCATCCTCTTGCTTTTCTTCTTGCTGATTTTTGTTTAAGCAAAATTTTTGAATATTGATTCATATTCGCTGCAATCACAGCCCTTCAGGGAAGCTTGTTCAGATCGAACATGCCTTGACAGCCGTCGGATCTGGACAAACTTCTTTGGGAATCAAAGGTGCGACTGCTGATCTAAATTACGTGGCTTGAGTTTTTGGTAACCTTAACAGTTTTTTTTTTCCGTATTTGCAGCTGCTAATGGCGTTGTTATAGCTACCGAGAAGAAGCTGCCTTCGATTTTAGTCGACGAAACCTCTGTTCGTTTCCATATTTTCCTTTTTTTATTCATGAAATTGAATGTGAAATCTTTTCACTTTATTTTGTAACTCATCTTTTTGTGTGACAATATTTTACAGGTTCAGAAGATTCAGTTATTGACTCCAAATATCGGTGTTGTCTACAGGTTTGTTTTGTTATGCACTTCTTTGATAGATATTGCCCATACCCGATTATGGTCGTCTCAATGCTGTTACTTTCTTTTTTGCTATGCGATGATAATTAGGGTTTTCTGAAACAAAATCATGCCGTTTTGTGGCAGTGGGATATCTATATTAGCGACCGATTTGAGCTTTCAAGATGTGTTAGAATTATAAGTAGGTTCATGGGTCTTTGTTAATAATGTGCTGTGAAAGATAACGAGAGGGTGCTAGCTTCTAAAGAGGTTATTTTGATCTGAAACCTAATTCTTTCAAATTGAAGAGAACGTTTGTGTTTGAATTTGATTTGCTACTCTCCACAGAGAATCTGTAGATGTCTTTTGGTCGTTTCTTGTTCCTCCTGAAGACTGATATGAAATTAAGGACAGAGTTACTCCAACTCTTTTAGCCGAAATTTTAGGCTTTTGCAAATTTTATCTCAGTACTATGGTGGAGAACTTTTCTACTCCTGCTTTGATGATTACCGAAGTAGATCAATTGTTTTACACCTTTTTTGACATTTTCTTATTGCATAGTTGCATTGATCTGCAAAAGTTGGCCAGGGTATCTTGTGAAGTATGGCTTTCAGTGCCTATATTCTTCTTCCTTAACTTTCTCTTTTTTATTATCTAAATTCACTCTTTCACTCAGTGGCATGGGTCCTGATTTTCGAGTTCTGGTCAGAAAAAGTAGGAAACAGGCCGAACAATACCATCGATTGTACAAGGTACTATCCACTTTTTTTCAGCCTGACAATCTTC
Organism: Erythroxylum panamense; assembly: GCA_027123425.1. Taxonomy (NCBI): domain Eukaryota; kingdom Viridiplantae; phylum Streptophyta; class Magnoliopsida; order Malpighiales; family Erythroxylaceae; genus Erythroxylum; species Erythroxylum panamense. The sequence continues at coordinate 6,581,812 of JAOTIZ010000007.1, read as the reverse complement.
TTCCTGGATTTAGGAATTTCTCTACTTTATACCTTGTTTTTTGCAGTGTAATTTTTATGACTTGGTTGTTTCATGTTGTGGGTTTATCCATTAAATTATTATATAGATCAATTTGTTAAACTAGAAGAGTATAACTAATTTTTGCAACTTATTATTTGAAAAGGGAGGAAGACAACGGGTCTTCAGTACAAATTGATAATCGATTTTGGTATTGTTGAAAAATGATCAACGGTACAATATGTAGTTAGGGAGACATCAAGTTTCTTGGAATGAGTGCAGAACTTTATTGTCATTATTGTGACAGCCTTTTACCGTTTTTGGACTGACGTTTTTATTTGCATGGTTGAAGGATAACCTCATCATCATTGTTAACCTCATGTTTGTTATCTATTAATATTACAGTTATGCAGCCCTTGTACTCTTTTTCCTTGACATTAATCTCTCTGCTATTCTATGTGATTTGATGAACTTCTACAGGAACCGATCCCTGTTACACAGCTTGTAAGAGAAATAGCTGCTGTTATGCAAGAGTTCACTCAGTCTGGGTAATAGCTCTTCACCTGATCTTATTTTACTCGATCTTATAGGATAGATATTTATGTATGGTATTTGCCGTTGAATTTCGTTCTTAAATCAACGGATAGTGTATTATACTTCAATTTTATCCTGTTCACCATTTCATTAAAACAAAGTAGTTTATGATGATATCCAAAATCATGGGAAATCTCACTCCTTTTACCAGACCATTTCAGACTCGTGGTCACAGGGGAACTTGAAATATGGCAAGAAGGAAATGTTTCCTTCCTTGCTCCCATTATTGTTTTGTTTGTTCTAGTCCCCCATCAGTTTTTAGGAATTTGCTTGCAAATTTGATTATAATTCTTGGTTTCTGATTTTGATGACCCAATGGAGCTGATGGAATATATTTTTCTCGAGGATAATTAACAAAGCTTTTCTTTTAAATGTTGATTAATTTCCTTTCTGTGATAGTGGTGTTAGGCCTTTTGGAGTATCACTATTGGTTGCTGGGTTTGATGACAAAGGTCCTCAACTATATCAGGTATCCTCATCAGACCAAGCTGCTATTTGATTTGTTGGTGTTGTGTTTGACTTTATCATAAGCATAGTGGAAACATAAGTCTTTCTATTTTCATCTTCAAACTGAATTATTTGGCAATTTTTTTTCTCAAATGATGCATTGGGTGATAGTTCTCAACTTTTATTCATTATCCTATAAAATTTTGTCTCTGATTAATTGTGTGAGGAGTTGTCAAGCTAGTAAACCTATTATTTTGAGTGGAATTGCATTTTTGCATTGTGCTTTTCAACTGTAGAATGGGATTGTATTAGTAGTTTTCTCTAAAATCAAAGTATTCATATATATTTGAAGCTTAGAGTGGCTGCAAACTACAATTCCCCGAGTTTTATTCATTCCGTGCTCTTTGCTGTTAAAGTTTTTAAATCCTTAAGTGACAAAAAAACTTCAGTTCACTATGTTGAATGCTATTTTCAGGTGGACCCTTCCGGTTCTTATTTCTCATGGAAAGCATCAGCCATGGGGAAAAATGTTTCGAATGCAAAGACTTTCCTGGAGAAGAGGTAAGCCTAATTAGATCCCATCTAACCATACTTGTTACCCCTGCAGCTGACTTTAGATTAGTGCTTTTCAGTATGCTTTTCGGAAAAATTTAAGATCCATAGGGGATTCGTGTATTTTAAATTGTGCACAAACTATGAAATGGATGATAATCACGTTCTTAACTTCTTATTTCAATGGTCTGCATTTTATCCTTCTTTAATAACCTTTACACTGTTTGGAAAGTCCAGATGGAGCATCATCGTAATTATGACATACTAAATTGCCTTACTGTTTTTCTGCATTAAATTATTCAAACTTCATAATTAGCCTACCTTATTCTTGTTTGATGTGGGATTCTGATGCTCTATCCATCTTTCTTTTCTACCTCTCAAGGACCGTAACGAGAATAATGGTTGTCTTTAAGAAGTGTTATTTTTTACCGCTTACTGACAATGTTTCTGCAAGTAAATTTAGTTATTACTTGTTGGTTTTGCGTGCATCAATTATGTTAATATTATGTTGGATACCCCAAAAGTTGAAAATATTTATAAACTCCCTCACACCCCACACACTTAAATTAAACCCTGGTATGGGGAGGTACTCGTACCTCCTTGAGCATTTGGCTTACCTGTGATGGCAAATGTAGTCTTTTTTTGTCTTTTTTGCAATTGTGAATGCATTTGTTGGCCTCATTTTCTCAAAAAATCTCAAGTTTTAACTCTTTGTTGGTCCTGATAATCTTGGCCTAAATTTGCACTTTTAATAACGGAAGGTGATTGGGTTCTTTTCAAGGTATACGGATGATATGGAGCTTGATGATGCTGTGCACACAGCCATATTGACATTGAAGGAGGGGTAAGCAGTTAATACCTCATTTTTCATTGTCACTTTGCTAACGAGCTTAACTTCACTGAGTGGCGTCATTCATGACATAGTCATATTTCTTTATGATTTTTATAGCCCCTCTTGACATATTGGATGCAATCTCTGTGGTCTACTTTTTTCTTGGACGAATTTTTGTTTTATTGGTTAAACTTTTGTGCCATTCAGGTTGCTAATTGTTTTAAGATTTGAGTTTTGTACTAAGATAAGAAACTTTTTTTGGGCAGGTTTGAAGGACAAATTTCAGGAAAGAACATTGAGATTGGCATAATTGGTACTGACAAAAAATTCAGGCAAGTGGTCTTCTTTTCCCACACAAAGCATGCTTTAGAATGAAATTAGTTATATAGGTCTCTCTACGATTGCGTTGTTATTATTGGTCCACTTAACAATTGAACAATTTCGGCTGAAAATGATGAAAGGGCAATTTGTAGAACATGTGGCTCATGAGTTTGTAAATACTTACAGACTAAACTGAACTAGTTGTAGATGGCTAAACTTGTTTCAACTGGGTTGGAGTGAAAGTTGGTATAGGGTTTTGTCCATAAATACTGCCAGCATTTTCTGTTTTGCTGGTCCTTTATTCCCGGTGAAGAGTGGGCAGGGAATGTTCCCAACATATGTAATCTTGGCCTCATGCACCTGTAATCTGAGCTTGAGTTGAATCCCTAGTGAATCATATCATATGTATTCTTTCTGCTGGTCCAGATGTTCAGGGCATATCGATACAGTTACTTGATCTCTTCTGTTATAGTCATAAGCTGAAAATAATATGGAAAAAGATTATAGCTAATGGTACTTTTGTCCTTTGACAGGGTTCTAACGCCTGCTGAAGTTGATGATTACTTGGCTGAAGTGGAATAGCTTATTTCCTTCCTATACCGTAGCAAGCCGAAATCTTTTTCTAGATTTTTTGCTACCAAGTCGGACAAACTGTAAACTGAAATTGATTACTCAACTACTGTCCGAATTATTTTAGTCAGTACTTCCTCTTTGGTTGAGCAAATGCAAAACTGTTTAACTGAGTTTATACATCGTTTTCTTGCGCTTTTTTACTGTTAATTTCTTTCATATTGATGTCTTTTTTCACATTGCATGTTTTTATGAATTCCGATTTCAGAAACATACAGGCCTTTGCGCGAATAGGTGTATAGCTAGAGTAGTTCGAAACAAGCATCAAGCATTCCGCATCAAGCCAACCCGCATCAAGCCAACCCTGTGGGGGCATCAGATCCTCTGGTCTATTTTTTATGTACCTATTTTGTGTCATTGCATTTGAGTCATTTATTTATATGGGACTTATATAAATAGATAGCTTAGATACAATGACACAAAATAGGTACACAAAAAAGGAGCCAGAGGATCTGGTCCTCCGGTGGTATAAACTAACATAAAAAGTTATGACGAAAACACGACATTAAGTACAACTTTCAGTGTAACACTGCTTTCCAAGCCAAGCTTAGGGAAGAGTCATAACCGTTACTTCTCTCACGTAAAAAATAATCTAATAATACATATTTTAAAATAAAAACTTTCATATTATAAATATCATTTTATTTAATTTTTTTCAATTTATTACTAAGATGTGGTTTTATGTAAAGTAAAGAAATATTATGATGATATTAAAGCATTTTTATTTATTTTTAAAACATCATACCTTTTATGATAGATTTAATGGATCATTAGTCTCTGTACAAAATATAAATGCTTGTAAATTACCTTTTAGTCATCTTATAAATAAAAAGTACCCACCCAAACTTTATAGGTATTTTTAAAAGTGATTTAATCAACATAACCGAAAATAGATAATCTAATTTTACATAAAATCATTTGTTGCAATAGTTGTAATGGTACACGATGGTATTAGATCTTACCTTCTATTTATTAGATCAGCGTTAAGTTCAATGGGCGGCGTAAAGGATATTCTGCTCGTGCTGCCTTTTTAGAATTCGTATTCAAAGGCTCGTAGAAGTTTTCCGAGTCCTCTAAATTACGAGTACACTAAATTGATAGTTAAGCTTGATAGTTTGCTAAAAGTTCTACCTAAAATTGAGAGAGGGAGGAGGTGAATTTGGGTACTCAAAATTTTTACCTTGTAAAATATGTGCTTTCACAATCTTTCTCTAAGGTCAATAGGAATCTCGAAATTTCTTTGAACACACGCAAAATCTTATTACTCAACCTAATCGTTACTATTGATTCAACCTCTTAATTTGTTATCGAAATATGTAAAAATCATAAACATCACAACACCCAACAATTTCATTAACTTAACAAAATAATTCAAGACCCAATCTCTAAATGAAGTTAGAACATCCTTAATAATATATTCAACATCAGAAACAGAACAGAAAAGAACAGAAACAGAACAGAAAAGAACAGAAACAGAACAGGCTTGTAAAAGTCACAATAAATCCAATTTACATCATTTTTGAGCCTTCTTTGGATATGTGATAGCCATATAAGTCCATTGAAAATGAAATTTTTAATCACCTTAATTGGATTAGAAATGAATGAGTTATAAAGTTTTGAGACAAGAAGGGTCCAACTCATGACTGATTGTTAAGGCTGATTGTAAATGGGAGATTTGGATTCCTTTAATGACCGACTTAGAACATGGTCATACAAGAAGAAATGTGAATTTATGTGTTAACTAGAGGTTTGGAAACATTGGACCTATGTATAAGAAATTATGCTTTCGCGAATGAGACCTATGCTGTTGGTTTAAGAGTAAAATAGAATTTGTAATGTTATGTGTTAAGAAATGAGGTTTA
>JAOTIZ010000007.1:6496681-6521235 GCA_027123425.1 Erythroxylum panamense | reverse complement strand
GTTAGGCTTTTTGTATTAGATTTCTTTTGGAGTGATGTATAAACAGTGAACTATGACAGATATGTAAATTTCTGATCTTGATGAAATGAAGTGAGGAAAATTTATGGTTTCAAAAAATTAGTGATTTTTATATTGATGCATGATTATTATGATGTCATGTGAAGTATGGTGGTGATTGTTCGTAGTTCATTCTTATCGTATGATATGTATCGGAATGACCTACAGGCGTCCCGGTGTATACCTTACAGTATGGGGGCGCTACACTAAAGGACTCAAGAAAATTTGGGTACCTAAGAGACAGATAATACCACTTGCAGATATCCTTCATTGGAAAAAGCAGTCAGCACTATTGGTACTTGGACAGTGGATGCTCGCGGCACACGACTAGAAGAAGGTTTATGTTCCTAGATCTGCAGTATAAGAAGGGAGGATCGATAACTTTTGGAGACAACCAGCAGGGCAAGATAATTGGAATCGGTAAAATTGATACGAGTAGATAAATACTTAACAACTTTTCAATGAAAGGCTTAATTAATTTTTTGTAACCTATTTAAGTTAAAGTGTTGGAATTGATTTGGAGGAAGATAGGCAAATGCTTTATTGTGTGAAAATTTAATAATTTCTAATGATATTATGTTTTTAATACGATTCCGAGAACATTTGTTTGTGATTAAATGGTTTATATTAGATTTGATGCTGATACTTTTCAACTCTCCAATGAAGAATTAACGAATTCGAGTAAGATACAATTAAGTTGATGAATGAATTCTCCAATAAAGAACGATCCGATTCGAGTAAGATAGAGCAGTTTTGCAGTAATTTTGGAAGAAGACAAGTACGATGATGCATGAGAGAGAGGGAGCGAGAATCACATAAAAATATTGTTTTGAAATTTGGATTGGACTAGTCGGTTCGACCGATGATTGGTCAGTTATTTGATCTGGATGACCCATAAAAACCGATCTCTAATTGAACCAGTGAAAACTGTTAAAAGCCGATCAATTGATTAGTCGAATCGGTCCGATTCGACCACTAGTTCAATAATTTTTTTATTTTTTAAATATTTTTTATATTATTTGATATATTTTTTTATTTTTTAAAAATTACTAATATTATATATAATTAAATATAATTATTGTATAATTATGACGTTACACCGATTTAACCGATAATTAAATCGATCAAATCGATAATCAGTAAGGCCTTTAATTCAAATTCCAGTTCAGATTTCAAAATCTTGAATAAAAACATTGCTTATTTTACCGTGCGAAAGTGAACGAATTATTCGTGACGGTTCGACCGAATTGATCGAGCTCCACGTAACTTGCTCAGGTGGCGGACAATTCAACTGCTTGTCTTGCTAACGACCATAAAAAAAAAGAAAAAGAACGTGAAAATATCCTAAAATTCAACACCACCATTCGTCATGATAATAACAGTCAGCATCTCCTATCCGCCAGGTGGATATTCAGAGGTCAGCTTCTTTTTTTTTTGGTGAGGAGAGGTCAGCTTCTTTAGCTCGAAGCCAATGTTAACGTTTCCATTTCCTCTTCCACAAAACGGAAAAAAATTCTCTCACTGCGTACGAGAACTTGAACGTGTGGTCACTTGTTGGCCTCCCCTCCTTTCGCCGGAACATACTTAGGAGATAAGCCAGTGCTGGGAATTCTTGTGTCTTTCACTTTCTCTCCTTCCGCGAGTACAGGAACTTGAACGTGGGGTCGTTACTTGTTGGCCTCCCCCTCCTATCGCCGGAACATACTTAGGAGATAAGCCAGTGCTGGGAATTATATATCTGTTTTTGTATCTCTACCCCTCTGTTAAAAATCTAGTCTTGGGGCTTTATAGGCGCTTGTCGGTGACCAAGCAAATGCACTTGAAGTTCTCTTGCCCCTATTTGATCAGTTTGTGTTAGTAGAGCCATTTCACCATGTTGGAGTCAATGGCTTGTTGCGGCAGTCCTAAAGTAAGTTCCTTTATATTTAGTTCGATTCCAGACTTCTATTTTTGGTCAACATCTTTGAGTAGGCTATTCTTTGTTCAATCCCCACTTCTCTGTTCCCTTTGTTGGTTAGATATTTTAGATTGGATTATCTTCATCAATTAAGGCCTTTTTTTTGGTTATTTGTTTTGGAGAAACGAAATTCTATATTTGCTTGCAGTTTGTTGTAAACGAAGGATGTAATTTACCAGTCCAAAGTGGTGAGCTTTGGTTCTTGATTCTACTTTACCTTTCCTTGCCATGTTTCTATTGGGATCAAGTCGCTGGCACCTGGTGATAAGCCCTACTATTAAATTGTCAACGGTGGAAAGTCCTTTATACTTTTATAGCATCAGAAAGTTCCCTTGATAACTATTACTGGATCGGATAGTACCCTCTTTAGAGGTGCTCCTTGAGTTGATAGATGTTTACCATTTGCAGAGTATCTCTGATATTTGACGGTTTTTAGTATTTAACTTTAGTAAGAGGATTGTTGCAATGATAATCTTCCATTTATTTGCCAACTTACAGGGACATGTCATTATCAATCAAAGAAGAGTGGCCGGAGCTTGGTCTAAAGGTCTATCTAGTCTTTCCGTGCATTTTATGTGTAGTCCAGATTCCCTAAAACACACCACGCATATCACATCACGTGCTGTGAGTTACAGAATAAGTAGTTGCTGCTTTGTTTCTCAGTATGTCATTGAACACTCACCTTTGTTAACTCCTTCAAAGTCTGCTTCGAGAGGATTTTATATCTTCAAGCGCAGATTGCGTCACGGGGACAGATGTCGACTGCTAGCAGCAGTTGATGTTGCTACTGCAATGGATGTCATCAATGACTTAGGAATGGATACTTTAACATTTTTAGCCGTGACTGTGGTGGTTGTCCCTATGTTCAAGATCATTAGAGCTAGCCCTGTAAGAAAACTATGTGCGTTTTTCTTTTCACTCTTTCCTCGTATCAGTGATCCTTGTTTGTAGCAAATCTTGTAATAAGCATATATGTTTTCTCATATATTTATAACTTTGTAGGTCTTGCTTATTTGCAGTTCTGCACCTCATGTCATGTCATAACTTTATTGTGCTGATTGATTTCAGATTCTTGGTTTCTTCTTTGCTGGAATTGTACTTAATCAATTAGGGTTCATCAGAAATCTTACCGATGTTAAAGTTCTGTCAGAATGGGGAATCCTTTTTCTGGTATGGATTGTCTCTCAATCATATTTTGCTCTTTGCTACTGCTTATTTTATAGGCATTGTTAATCTTCTCTGAATAGAGTCAAATTTAATAATTTGATTACTGCTGCTGCTGCTACTTCTTTTCATTTAAATTTTTCATAAAATTGGCTGTAATTAAACAAAATTGCATAACCAGCATTACCTGTGATCAAGTTGTGCGCTACTAATGCTGTCATCAGATCCCCTTGAAGTATTTGAAGGCCATTACCTGTGGCCCTTTGGCCCTCTTATGGGTTTAGATAAATTTGTTTTTTGTATGTTTTGTGGGGAGGGGATCTAAGAATTTGTCTCATGTTTAGTTTTCTTTTTTTTTCCAAATTTCTTTGAGAGGGTATGAAGAACCCACGTTTTGCATTAACGTAACTTTCACTGTAAATGGAAACAATATTTAGACAAGAACTAAATGTGTGAATAATAGGTAAATGTGTTGTAAAATCTTTAATCTGCACTGCCCTTGATTTCCATGCCCCTCCCTAAGTTTAATTTAGAGTAATTATAAACCATGAAGACAAAGCATTCATTTTGGAACTGTGCACATTCTGTTTCAGCTGTTCGAGATGGGTTTGGAGCTTTCACTGGCACGACTAAAAGCTCTTGCAAAATTCGCCTTTGGTATGGGATTGACTCAGGTAAAATGAAAAGAAAAAATGGAAGCATAATGGTTTCTGTGATGCATTTTGAATTTATTTCTTTTCAGTTGTTCTCTAGCTTTCAAGAAGTCAGATGCAGTAATTGATATGCAAGGTGCTTGGTGCATCTCGTACTCCCTCATAGTTATTCACTATTTCCCCACGCTTTTGAAGGTTGTGTTATCAACTCTTGCTTTCACAGCGTTTGAACTTCCACCTAATGGAGCTATTGGGACAAAAATCTTGGAGTTCCTCTTTCACTCTAGGCCTGATTTGGTGAGTACTTTATCTTCTAGATAACCTTGCTTCTTGCTAAATGTAGCATATGCAATCTCTAACAACTTGAAAGTCAGAATGGGTGTCAAATGAAACACTTCTGACAATTTATATGTTTGATCCTAAAGTTGAAAACCTCACAAAAAGATTATTTAGGCCTCTACATAGAACTGAAATTGTTTGCTATTTGCTTCGAATGAATTTCAGGTCAACATTAGAAGCATTGATGAAGCTGTTGTCATTGGTGCTGCTCTATCACTGTCTTCGTCAGCGTTTGTTCTGCAGGTATTTGGATCTTCAACATTGAACACATATTCTGCATTTGATTTAAGAGAATCTTGTTCTGTCTATGATTGGCAGTTTGTTTTGCTGCCAATGGACTGTAGCTAGATTTAATTTGAGATTAGAAAATTTGGAGGTTTGGCCTTGATCTAATTTCATTATTCGTGATCAGTGACTTAGAGTAAAAAAGATGAAATAGGAAAGTGGAAGAAAAACGGATAATGGATAGGACAGCTAGGTGTTAATGGTGAAGCAAAGTCTTCTCTTGGTAACTTTTTTTGATCACCTCTCCGAAGACAGCCTTAACGGGAAAACCTGTGGCTGGCAATTCTGTCAAGCTTTTCAACAAAACATTTAAATGCGGAAATGGATATATTCATCTATTAACTTTTTACTTTAGTTTAATTTCTTGTTACATGGCAACATGATTGCTATGAATTTCAGTAGAACATAATGAAGCTTATCAAACATACTTAATAGCTTCTTGCAGAGAGAGGGGAGCTACCAACAAGATTTGGCTCAGCAACTTTGGGAATACTTCTTTTACAGGTTTAATTTCTCAAGCATGAATTCTTATTTGTAACATAACCAACTAATACACACCCCTATAGTTGCTGTGGTGTTGTATATGCAAATTCTACTAGGGTCTTTATGCAAATCAGGTACTGACTTGTGGGTATCTAAAAAATCTTCATCCAAAAATTTGCAGGACATAGCAGTTGTTCCTCTATTGGTCATACTCCCTGTCCTGGAGAGCCAGGTAACCAAATACATACATCTTTTACTCTTCTCAGTAGATGGGGTGAACTCATTTGTAGCGCTTCTCGAATATGGACATTGGACAAGATTTCCTTTCTTTTTCTCTCAACAGCTAATTCTTGGACTGAAGTTTCTAATGATAATAATTGCCTACTCATTTATATGTCAACATCATACAGAATCTTGTTGAGGAAAGTATCTGGCCAATGCTTGCTAAAGAAAGTTTAAAGGCTTTAGGTGGACTAGGATTACTTTCTCTTGGAGGAAAATACCTCCTAAGGCGAGTTTTTGAGGTGTGCATCTCTTTTATTAGTACAATAATAATCTTTTGAAGGGAACTGGACTAACTGATATTATATAAAGATTGTGAAAGACTCATTAAGTTGTTCAGGTTGTTGCAGAAGCAAGGAGTTCAGAGGCTTTTGTTGCTCTCTGCCTGCTGACGGTAGCTGGAACTTCACTTATGACACAGAAGTTGGGCTTTAGTGACACGGTTTGAACCTCTCTAACCTCTGATAGACACTGGGTTAACTTGATTTGTTTTCAAGTGCAAGTAACTAGCGAAGTTGAGACCATCATGCAGCTTGGAGCATTTTTAGCTGGGGCATTGTTGGCTGAGACAAATTTTCGCACTCAAATTGAAGCTGACATAAGGCCGTTTAGAGGTTTACTTCTTGGTTTATTTTTTGTAACTACAGGGACTTCCATTGACATGCAGGTAACTATAGTTTCTCTTAACCTTTGAACGCCTCTTTAGTTCTATTTATCAGAGATATTGAGAATTTGATATTTTCGGGAGATGGTTTCTGAATCGTATGTGGCAAGTAAACTTGAAAACTTTTTGTTTTATGAGTAGTATCTTTAGTTTCTCCACTTTTATGAGCAAGCTCATTGTTCCACATTCCCGGTAATTTAAATCCAAATATTCCCTATGCAGCTCCTGCTCAGAGAGTGGCCAAATGTGCTTTCGCTCTTGGCGGGTTTAATTGCCATCAAGACAGTGATCATAGCTGCAATAGGTCCTCGTGTTGGACTAACTCTACAAGAAAGTGTTAGAATAGGATTCCTACTGTCACAAGGAGGCGAATTTGCATTTGTAGTTTTTTCTTTAGCTAACAGGTCAGTCTCAAATATTATTCATTTTTAATGTAGTTTGTAATAAAGTTTTGCAAGTTAGTTTCTGCTTATGACATGCAATTTTTTTTGGAGCAGGCTGGGAGTGCTGCCTCTTGAGCTAAACAAATTGCTTATAATTGTTGTTGTACTATCAATGGCATTGACCCCATTCCTAAATGAAGTTGGGCGAAGAGCTGCTGATTTCCTTGACGACAAATTGGACAAAGAGGATGTAAATCCACAACTTTAAGTTCTTGATTTGGTGTCTTAGTGCAACCAACTAACAAGATTGGATTTTCTCATAACATGCTGTCTGTCTCTAGTTTTATGCATACCTATGTGCTTATATGTTGAGGAATTTCGTGCAAACAAGCTGAACTGCTTTATGATTCTTGGGTTTGGTTAGTCGAGATGAAAAGTTGCTTGAAGTTGGGGTGGCTAGTCTTGAACTGAGTTTGAACAAATCTTTACTGAACACGGCTCTTTAGGTTCTAATTAAAATATTGTTTTATTTGCAATGATATGGAGTATAGAACTATTATGACTACAACTTAAGCAACTGTTTCAAGCCTTGTGAAGGTACTTTGACATAGGACATAATGTTAAAATCACCTGGACCAATTTCTCAATTTTCAATTCATTTATCTTATCTTAATCTGCAACTGGTTTGTTATCTGGATTTTTCATGGACATATTGGTCATCTTTTATGTCTCCTAGCCTTGATGCTTAATTGAATTTTCCAGAGAACTGCTGAGATGGTGAATTTCAATATTAGAGAGCCTATTGTCATCCTTGGATTTGATCAGATGGGTCAGGTGAACTATTGATCTATTGGAAACTATCTGCTTGAAAAAATCTAGCTTGATTTTTTAATGTTCTGATTTTCTACAAGCAGGTATTAGCCAATTTCTTGTCAACACCATTGGCTTCTGGAGGGGATGGTGATAACCCGGCTTGGCCTTATGTAGCTTTTGATTTGAATCCTTCCGTGGTGAAGGTCAGGAATTCTTTACTTTGACTCGATCTAATTACTTATTATGAAGCAAAAGGTGCCTTCTCTGCTCTTGAGAAGTATTGTCCAATCAGACTTTCTTTAATTTTTGTGTGGTTGCTGTTTAGTTAAGCAAAGAAAGAAAAACTTTAGACATTATATTTACTTCAGGATCAAATAAACTATATATGACTATTTTCTATTGGTTGAATTTACAAAATAATATTAACATTTGTCTTTCGTAGTATAATATTAACATTTGTCTTTCTTTTTGTGGTTTGATATTACTGACGTCTTCTATAGCCATTCTGCTTCACAAATGTTACTTGAACCAAGGCTAACTGACTTGTTCTTTATTGTCTTATTCTTTTTATACAACTTGTCTTCATATGTGTATTTGTGTAATTTAAATCTAATGATGGCTGCTTACTCCACACAAAAAAGTGATATACCAACTTATGATTTGGTCTTCTCAATCTTTCCCCGGTAGTTCTGTGGCATTAAATCTTTACCTGGCAATGCATTTTTCTCGTATGAAAAGATCATGCCCTTGAATTAAAATTTTAACCATCACACTCACAGGCATCTGTGAAACTTGGTTTTCCTATCCTTTATGGGGATGGATCACGCCCAGCAGTTTTGCAATCAGCTGGTATCTCTTCACCGAAGGCGGTCATTATTATGTATACAGAAAGGAAGAGAACAACTGAGGCTGTTCAAAGGCTACGGGCTACCTTCCCAGCAGTAATGTTCTTGCTTGACAATTCTGTGTTTTTGGAGTTTGCGGATTTCTGTGTAAAGAATGGAAAGTGAAATTGTTCTCAGTAAATTGTAGCAGGAGGCAGAATCTGGTGGACATATGGTTATTAATAAGAGAGAACTATTTGTCAAGTACTAAAACTTGGAATGTCACTATTCAACTAATGGATTTGGCTCGTATTTCTCACAGTTTTGTTATATGTATGAAATCACTTATGTTGCACTAATTAAGTGCAGGTCCCAATTTATGCCAGAGCTCAAGATCTTGTGCATCTTTTGGATCTCAAGAAAGCTGGTGCAACAGATGCTATTCTGGAAAATGCTGAGGTACTTTGGAACTTTTCTGTTTTCTTTTTTAAGTCTATACTACCCACCCTGACTAAATTGTGGTACCTCCATGCAGACGAGCTTGCAACTTGGCTCTAAGCTTCTCAAAGGTCTTGGTGTCATGTCTGATGATGTCGATTTTTTGAGTCAGCTGCTTCGGGACTCGATGGAATCACAGGCTCAAGAAGCACTCAACAGGAATGTTGAGGAAGAATTTGATATCAATAAACCATTGCAGGTACAAGATAACTAGTCTTTGATATGAAGAATCTCTTTAGGATCTTTGCTTGCCAATAAGTTTATGCAATTGCAAATAATATTTTTTTTTATCTTGAGGTACGGGTTGCTGACTCAGTTGGCCCGCAATTACCTACTTCATCAAGCTCATCCAAAGACAAAGTTTTGAATAAAAATCAGAACGATGGAACTCCTGCGGTGGTGTTCCGAGAGGATGCTGTTGAAGCATCAGACGCTGAGGAACTTCAAGAATCAGAGGATCTACGTGGCAAGGGTGTTCTCTACTGTGACCTTGTGGAAAATGGTCCACTAGTTGAGACTGACCTATCAACAACTTACGAGACTGTTGGGGAACCTTAGAACTGAATTTAACCATGCATAGGTTGAGTACGCGTGTGTGGTACATCGTCTCATTATTAGGCTACCTATTACTTACTATCTGCCATTTCTCACAACTGTGTGGGCTTCAGCTTGTATAATGATAACAGAAACTCATCAATTTTGTCAAGACTCTTTTTAAGGGGGAGCTGTTCTTATTAATTTTACCCCAGCTCAGGTTCCATTATGAGATTTCACTTCTTTTAAACTGCACTCTTTTGATATTATAATTTATACTATGATTTTGGTGTTGCATACTGTTGGAGGCACTTTAGGTTTAGGATATAATTTATGTAAGGCCTGGACCACTATGCAAATTACACACGGACACGGATATGGACAGGACCAAAGTTATTAATATTGTACCAGTATTGATATCAGATTTGATTTTGATTTAATATTATATCATTACTAGTTAAAACCGACTACCGTTTTAGTTAATTTTTTAAATTTATAAAATAGTTTTTGAATTTGTTTACATTGTAAAATAGTTTTTAAATATATTATATTATATATTTTATAATTTTACATCTCTTGTCTCAAAAATCATAATAATAGAAATTTGAAATAGCAATCTATTTATTAATTAATATTACTTTTCACATATGAATAATAATCACAATTAATGAGAAAAAGATCATTTTATTATTATATAAGTATAAAATTAAGGACAAAATAAAGAATTATTACTTAAAAATAAGATTAAATTATTAAGAAATTATATCCAACTTAATAATGATATAAATTATTAAGAAATTATATCCAACTTAATAATGATAATAACATACATTTTTCGAAGCTTTAAATTATATCAAACAAAGACCAAGTTATTCAATAATGAGAAAAATATCATTTAATCATTATATAAATGTAAAATTAAGGACAATATAAAGAATTATGATTTAAAAATAAGATTAAATCATTAAGAAATTATATCCAACTTAATAATGATAATAACATGCATTTCTCAAAACTTTAAATTATATCAAACAAATCCCAAGTCGTTTGTGCTTCAATCTATTCCTTTTCTTGGAATGGATGAAAGCAAAAACGTCAAAGTTTTTCACTAATCGACAAGTTTGACCCTAACATTCTACATTGAACAATTATAACCTTAATATTTGGAAAACGTTAAATTTTGACCCCACCCTAATAGAAAATGCAAATGCTTCTGTTAAGTGTCAAGTCAGCGTTGACCTGGCAATTGGAAAATGATTTTTTATTGATTTTAGTGGCCCCCTGTGCCATGTCAGGGCTGACGTGACAAGGTGAGATCTAGATTTTAATTAAATAAAAGAAAATATTTATTTTATTATTAAGTGTTGGACTTACCTTTTTAATTAAACCTTAAACTAAACTTAATCAGGCAAATTAAATTACTGATTATTTTATTGAGATAGTTAACCCTAGCAAGATTTAATCATATCATTAGTTGAATCAAACAAATATTAACATAACGAAGATTTATTTCACACAAATTTAATATTTCATGAAACATATATACGATGTTGTTTCATGTGAATACAACAGTGTTTTGGAACGTTCTCCATCATTTCTCCATCGTTTTCAGTAGATCATCATTCTACATCGTTGTTGGTAACCGACGGTGAAATTGGTCAATGTAAGCACCATTCGCACAACATAGTGGTTAGTAATCCTCGGGAGAAGTCATGAATATCGAAGTGTGTTATGTTAACTGAGGTATGTTAGATTTTATTACTGTTGTCTGTTAGAAATTTTTGTGTGCTTCGAATGATTGCTTCTTGTGGGATGTATATGTGGTCATTATTGGTGTGTGTTAGATAATGGATGTTGTTGTTAGTTTATTATTGGGTGTGGTCTCGAATGTTTGACTGCTTTTGGTCCCTAATAAGGCCTCGTAATGTTTGTACTTTTTTTTGTTTTGGATGTTTTGTGATCTGCATATGCTCTTTATATTGCTTTTGCATATCTCTTGGATTTTGATTGGGTTAAGATTAGAGAACTTAGAGAACCTAAAACAAGTTTTACTTAACTAGTCATTAAATATTTAACATTTCTCTCCGAGTACTGAACTAGTCATTCAACATTTACCATTGGCCCATCCAATTTCTATTTGATGTGCCAATTAGAGCTTTGCTTATTACTCTATGTAAACAAACCACTTTAAATTTCAAATTCGTTATTTTAAGTTTCTCCACACTATTCTTCAGGTCATCATTGTAGTTCCTGATGTTGTAGTTGCCTTTTGCCTCAAATTTGTAGAGAGTATTGTTATAATCTTTAATCATTATCCAAAACACTAATAATAGGTGGCTTTTCTACCATTGTTGTTCTACACTGCAATTATATAAAATGAATGGTTAGAAGCATATGCAAAGCAATTCTCACCTGTTTCATTCTAACTAGTAAATGAATTAGTTGGTCTATACGCAAAGACTAGAGGATTTTAACTCTATCTGGATCAAAAGCTACTAAAATTCTTTCATAAACGTGACATTGATGGCTAGAGATGACTTACCAATGCTTCCACAAAACTTAAGATTCTTAGATTTATTCTAGACAACTTTATTCTAATAAACCAACTAAATAAATTTTGATATTATAAACATAATCCAGTAGAGAATTATGCTTGAAAAGGATATTAAACCTCTAACATTCCATGATAATGTTGAAATTAGGGAGGAGATGGTAGGTTTTCTTCCTCCACTTGGTTTTTCTCCAAACAACTCTTTTAAAGAGCCTTTAAATTAAATACGTCCTTCAATGGTCCAATGTTTACCAATAAAGACATATTGTTGTAATGTTCATTCACTATGCCATAATTTTTCTACCACAGTGGTGATGAACATGTTACTCAGAAAATTTTGTTGAGACCCTAAGCATCTTAGACACTCCATAATTTGTAACGGCAATTTGGTTTCCAAAATACCAATAGTAGGTGGCTTTTCTTCTATGACAAATTTTTTGAATGCTTATTGCTTTCTTAGGCAGTTTATATTGCAATTTTTCTTCTTCTCTAATAGTGTAGTCAACTCTTGAATTTGGTCCTCTTATAGCTAACCTTAATGTCTCATTATAGCCAACCTTAATGTCTTTAAGTCTCTAAATTTACATGAAATCATTGCATTGCTTTTATATTTTATGATAATCAACATTTTTTATAATCTTTGCATTGCATATATATTTTTATGAAAATCAACATGCTGTTTTTTTTAATAATTATTACATTGCTTTTTTATTTTAGCTTGCATGTATGCTTATGTTTATAGGTTTTAAAGGCCAAATATGGAAGTATAAGGCTTTTTATGGTGAAAATTTTATGTCAGAACCTAAATTGACATATGTTGGTAGGGATATTGCTATATTTGATAAAGTTGATGTTGACTTTATTGATAATAGACAAATAAATGAGATCATAATGGAGTTAGGGTATGATAAAATTGATAAGACGTATTGTAAAGAACCTGGTTTAAACTTTAAGGAGTAAATAAAAGTTATAGACTCAAATGAAAGTGATATTAGGCTAGCAAACCTAATGCAAATATATGAGATTGTTGATGTATGTGTAACTCATTATGTAGACACACCTATTTATGCTATTGATGATGATGATGAGAACATGGAGGGGTAAGGTGCACAAACAGATGAGAATGTGGAGGAACAAGATGCACAAATGGATGAGAATTTAGAGGGAGAAGGTGTACAAATGGATGAAATGACAAGTGCATAAATATAAAAAATGTTGTCTTCAAGGTCATAACTTTAGAAAATGTAACAACAACGCCTTAAGTCAGCATGATGAGGCTTTTCCACAGGTGCGTACATGTTACTTCAATGATGTGAATACAATTTTATAAACATATAGTTACTAATGTTTATGATTAATTTAATCAGGTTAGAACATAGGTAACTTCACATGTATACTAGTTTTTGGTTTTATATTACTTATTATTTGTACTAATGACCGACAAAGATATTTTCATTATAACTACAATTAAGCGATGAGAATTTGGTTTATAATAATGTTGTATTGATTCAACAAAGAAATATTGTAAGCAATGTGTTTTTCTATCAATTTGTCTAACTTCAAATAATTACAAAAGGGTGTTTGTAATGTTTTTTTTCTTCCATTTTGTAGGTTGGTATACCTGCAGATGCCAATATAAATAAGTTTGGAGATGCTGACCCATATAAGTTTCAATTATCATTTCAGCCAAATGGTTTACAATTCAGAGGGCATCCCAGTATTACTTCAAAACATTTATAAGTTGAAGCAAGTAGAAGTAAAACTTCATTGACTTCATCGTCACAATCTGATCTTGCGCAGTCAAATACAAATGAAGCAAACATCAATTAGTTGTATACATACAATGTAAATATTGGTGTTGTATACATAAAAATGATTTTTGTTGTTTACATACAATGTCAATATTGTTAAAATCAATAAGATTTATCTATATGTCAGTCTCTCTCTTACATTGCCTTTTTTTTCATATTTGACAACATATGCAACAAGTAATTATTCATTGTATATTGGTTATACATAATAGTATTTTTTCCTTCATTACATAATTCATATACCAATTTTGTTATTTATATACAGCATATTCATTATAAGTTCTTATACAACTTATCTATTGTATATTGGTTATGTATAGTAGTATTGTTTTTGCTTCATTACATACTTCTTATACAAATTTTGTTATTCATATACAACATATTCGTTATGAATTGTTATACAACGTACCCATTCTATATTAGTTATATATTCAAAATCAAAATTTTCATAATATAATTGATAACCATTACATTGTTGAAATTCAATACAATATCCTTATAACATAATTACAAATAAAAAGTACCATAACTAATCCTGTTACAATGTTCATTAACATACACTTAATTTCTTTTTTTCTCTTTTCTCAATAAATGTATATCCTCCTTCAAAAGATTCATTTGTTCTTTAAACTCTTTTGTTTTGGTTCTTTGAACCTCTTTCTTTAACATTGATAATTCACTCCTTAAATTTTGAATCACTTCAATGCCTCTCTTAGTAACTTCTTCATCGTATCCATTTGAAAAACTTGCTTCTCCCATCCTAAAACATTCAATTTCATTTTTAAAAATGCCTTAAACATAAGTTTAACATTCAACTTCATTAATCAAATAACAATAAATTCTCACCTGATAATTATGGTGTCTATAAAACCTTTAGCCAAGATTATGATCACTTCATGAAGTCCTCAATGGGGCCTATAGCCCACAATAGCAAATGGTATTGCCTGATTTTGAACTCACTGCTATATTAGTCTATGATAATGACTCCATCTGCATACTTAAAATATGATAATAAGATAATATATGATTGGGTAAACATGCATTCTGTTGACTATGTTATGTGAACAAACATATAATTTGACAATGAAGTGTCATCTGTTTATCAATAATAACTCCAACTATTCCAATGCTTATATAAAATAGGTTCAAGACAGACCTTTTAAAATTGCGTGAGAGTTTTTAAAATTGAATGTATTTCACTTGCGAGAGAGTTTTTGAAATTCAATACATGCAATGTGGACAACATATGGAAAGAACAATAACAGGTTTAAAGAACAAAATGTAGTGGGTAAGCAGTTAATTTCAACAAATGAATAACACAAAGAGGTTTTACATCTTTTGCTTACTCTTGATTTTGCATTCTTCACATTAGTTAGTATATGTTTGGATGGCATCTCATAACTAAATTTATGATCGTATAAAGGCGAATAAAAGGATAGGAGTTGGAGGCATCCAATGAGACATGCAAATAAATACATAAAACGTTTTTCAGTTTAACATCGTTGGCCCACTATAGATGCCTATCTACCTGTGTAAAGTTAGTAGTTTTTTTCTAAAGCTTATTAAAACATATGCCTATCTACTAATTGCAACCATATCTAACATGTTTATAGGGTTGCTTTACTTAATAATTTAAAGCTTGAGTTGTTTTTCAACTACATCGAATGTAGCTCCCATGAGCCATATAGCGACTATTGTTAACTTAACTGAAATCTTTTTATTATAATCAAAACTAAGGACTGTTAACATGGTGTGCAAGTTGAGTATACGCAAGTAGTGTATGTAATAAGAGAACACTTAATGTAATAAGAGAACACTTAATGTAACATCATATTCCTATACTAAGGAGTAGAACCCTAGACTTCTATAATTGAGAAAATAACAATGAGAGATTAGAAAAATGCATTTCATGCTCATGCATAATGTAGCATACACACACACACACGTGAATATTGATTTTTGCACACTAAAATGATTGTACATGTATTCATTGACATTTTTGGGTATAATTGATCTATAATTGTGATTATATTTGGAATTGTGAATTATTTATTATATTTCTTAAATATTGAGTTGGAGTGTATAAATAGTGAATTGGAATTTTTGGTTAAATATGAGAATTTTCTAAAAATCAAGGGTATTTTTGGACTAGGAAAAATGACAAGTGGCAAAACAATTGATGAATAGTAGTACGAATAAGAGTCAAATGATAGTAGAAATTTTGATATATGACATTAGGATTTAATGAAAAATGTCATTGAAAATTGAGAGTCAATTGCGTTGAAAATTTGAGACCAATGGACTAGTAGATTAAAAGACCAAAAGTGGGACCATAGGAAAGTGACAAGTGTCACTACCACTCACCACTTACTATTCTTTTACCCAATTAAAGACCATTTCATGGTCTTTCACTTGCCCATTCACAACATATGCTTCATTTCTCCATCTCCTTCATTTTCTTCAACTGTCTCTCCTTTACTCACAACACTCTCCTCTTTAAGCCTCAAAGTTGAACTTTGCCTTCTTCCATCACTAGCCACTTAAATACTTTGCTATCATCTTCTTATTGCTAAAGGACCTGGCCTGTTCCACCTTGAACGTTTATTTTCATATATGTTGAAAGAGCTAAGGTTCTTGTAGACTTTTGAAGAAGCCATGGATAAACAAGTAAGTATAAGCGTCACTCTTCTTGAATTAATGAATGAAACATGTTTTGATGATAGTTGGGAGTTAAATGATCATAAAATAAGGAGGGGTTCATGCAAAAACATGAATGAGAAATGTGGGTAGATTTATGTCCTACTTTGGTGTTTTGATGGGTGATAGATTATGGAATGGTATAATGTTGGATTAATTGAGTAAATGGTGTTTAAAGGGTGCTGGAAAAATGTTAGCTGTAATATTGTTCCACTGATTATACATCTGTGATTTGGCTATAACTTGTTCTGTAGATATTCAATTGAGATGATTTTTAATTTGGATTAAATAGATATATATGGCTACATTTTTCATGAAGACATCAAATTCAAATTATGTCTTTAAGAATTTCTAATTTTGACTTGAAGTTGAGTACTGGGTGTAGAAAATTGATGAATGAATACATGTGTTTGTGTTCTGTTTTGAGAGTATGAAAACCATGGGTGATGAGTTGTTACGTAGATGTTATGAGTTGAGAATTAAAGGTATAATTAAATTGAAGGTCATGTTAACCAAGATGTTGAGTTATGCTCTTGAGAATGAGATGAATTAAGGTGATAGTTAGAAGTGAAATGAAAGGGGAAATGAAGTTGAATATATGCAGAAAGTTGATAATAAATGTATATATGTATGTGTTTTATTTTTAGAGTTCATGATTAATCATAAACTATAATTTATTTATGGATGATATTGAGTTGAAATGGAGTTAGAATGATGGGGAAATGATGAGAAAATTCAACTAGAAATGTTAGACCAAGCATAAGGTAGTGAATTTAGTAAGTAAAGAATTGAAATCTGGAAAATGAGGATGCAATTGGATAGGTTTGGGGCAAGAGGCATAACTTTTTCTGTAGAACTCGGATTTAGGTCATTTAAGTATGAATAGAAAGAGGAATTCGAGATCTACAACTTCTATGAAGACCCCAAGAAGAGATTTTGATCTTTAGAGGGTTTGTTCAAGTTTTTGTAAGAGACTTGTAAAGGTCCGTTTAACAGACATGGATGTCCGCCTAACAGACATTCACGGGTTAATTGGTCTTAATTAAGGCTTAAATGGGACTTGAAATGAACCTAAAATGATGCTTTGATTAAGTGACTAATATGCGATATGTTTGAAGTGATAATTAGGGTTATAACTTAGTGAATAAATGGATGATATCAAGTACTAATGGCATGAGTATATTGGGAATGAAGATGTGCATATGATTATAGTTATGATCCAAAGGAGTTGAGTAATATGTATCAAGTAAATGTGAATGAGAATAGAGTATTATGAGAGCATATGATGTTAGAAAAGAAATGATGAGAAATTGTATTATGACATTAGAAAAACCAAGTGTTCTTGAGGCGTAAGCTTAAGAATAAACTAGACATATATAAAGGGTAAAGATCGATTGGTGAACTTAGAATGATCATGTACAAATGAAGTGTAAACCTAAGTTCAATTAGACATATATGAATTATGAAATGAGGATGAGCGTAAGACGTGAATTTAGATAATATACCCAGGATTGTCATTGAGCATGCATTATACACAACACTTATACATATGTGAGTGATTGAGTGTTCATATGATTGTGCAATTAATAACATGTATAAATTTGTACTGTATGATGTTGATACACAAGATAGAACGTCCGCATCTAGACATTGCCAGATCATGGAAGCTATTGCTAATCTGGAGCATACTGTGAGTCGAGCTAGATGGTCTTACTTACTGATTGTTTTGTTTATAATATGTATTGAATGATTTTGCAATGTGAATGTGATTATTCTGATTTCAGACATTGAATATCCAAGGAGTTTCATAAATGTGAGAACGTTGAAGTACTCCTTTTATGTGAATTTAATGAAATATGTGATACATGACTTGATTGTTAAATGCCGGACCTAGTTTCAAAGGAAACCGTGAATATGCATATGAATGAAAAAGCGATTCTCAAATTAAATGTTGAATGCCAAAACAAGGTCTGATAATATGTGAAAGTGACTGATTGATCAAGTGATTGATTGATAATATGAAAATATGAAACATTCCATTACATGAATGCATGAAACATAAAGGTTGTTGTGACTAGAGTAGCCACTAAAAAAGTGCTTAAAGCTTAAAAAGTGAACAAGAGCTTAGAGCTCAGAAAGTGATTAAGAGCTAAAGGCTCACTATATAAAATAAGCCTTGGCGATACGGGATAGTTATTAATAAGCTCGGTATCTACATTGAATATGGGATAGTTATAGGCCCTCGGTCATAACAATAATAATTGAAAGTAAGTCTCATGTGCATTGCATATAAAATGATATGTATGTTTTAATAGTTTGAATGCTTTCTGAATGTGATTTATGCTTAGGTGAACGAGCAATGTATGTGACTCAATATGATAAATTGATGAACTGTATGTATTATATGAGTAAGCCATCGAGGATGATTACTCACTGAGTTTGCAAAAACTCACCAAAACTTTGCAATATTTTTTTCAGGCTCAGAAGAGTTACCTTGTTAGGCAAACAGGAGTATACCCACTACATTCAAGTAAGAGATAGAGGTTGGGATCAGTTTGCATTTGCATTTGTATTTTCTTATTTTTATATCGAATTGAGTCTTCTACAATTATTATGCAATGCGTATTTGAATATTTTTGTATGTAATAACTTACCAAAGTGGATAGGTTTATAAATAAGATTGATCTTGAGTATAATACTAATAAATGTGATTTTGACGTTACAAAATAAATGAAGGGGTTCAAGTTGATTATTGATTTCTGCATATACGTGCATTGTTTTAAAATGATTAAAAAAATTTGTAATGAGATTTTACTGACTGATTATGCTAGCAAGCCACCCTCGAGCTCTTGGACATTACTAAGAATGTTAGATACGTGTCTTGCAAGAGTAGGGTATTGTAATTACCCAAGTCAACACCGTGAGTAATAGTGTGAATCTAAGATCATTGATGGAAGCTAATAAGTTGACTAGACTATACTTCCTTGACTAGCTCAGGAACTTAAGAATAGTTCTCAAGTCTGAGAAGCTTGGTTATGTCTTAGAAGAACCACTTCCCGATCCCCCTACTGCTAATGCTTCTAATCATGACTGGAGGACATATAAGAAGCATCTCGATGATAGCGAGATGGCTAGTTGTATTATGCTTGCCACTATGTCACCGGAGCTGCAAAAGCAGCACGAGGCTATAGATGCTCAAACTATAGTCTATCATCTTAAGGAGTTCTTTGATAAGCAAGCAAGGTCTGAGAATTCATGATTGCTCTTCAGCTCTAAAATGGTTGAGGGGACATCTCCAGTACGGTATGCATTGAAGACGAATAGTTACATAGAGCAGTTGGCCTCTTTGTGTTTTCTTTTGGATCATGAATTAAATATTGACTTAATTCTGACTGGTTTAATCGATAGTTACTTGCAATTTGTGCTTAACTATCAGATGAACAATATATCCAATACAATTCCTGAGTTGGTCAACATGTTCAAGGTAGTTAAGCCATCTATCTACAAAGACAAGGTTGTGATACGAGTGGACTCTTCTGGCTCTAAAAAAAAGAGCCAAAAGAAGAAGAAGTTCGTAGGGCCTAAAGGAGGTGTCAGGAAAGCAAAAAAGACTGTCTCGAAGGAAACTTGCTGCCACTGTGGCAAGGATGGCCACTAGAAGAGAAACTGCAAGGCCTATCTAGAGTCCTTGAAATAGAAGAAGGCATTTGATGCCCCAACTACTTCAAGTATTTATGTTATTGATATTCATACTATTTCTGATAACAACATATGGGTATTAGATACCAATTGTGGCTCACATATTTGTACTAACATGAAGGACCTTAGGAACATTAGACAACTCAATAAAGGAGAGTCAGACATGCGAGTGGGCAATGGAGTAATATTTGCTGCATTAGCTGTAGGCACATATGTATTGACGCTTCCTAATGGGCTTATACTAAAATTGGACAATTGTTTTTATGTGCCTGCTTTGACTAAAAATCTAATGTCTGTTTCTAGTTTTAATCAAGTTGGATTCCAGTTAAATTTCAGTAACAATGGTTGTTCAATTTATTTAAATGGAATGTTATATGCTTTTGGCACATTATGCAACGGTATATACATATTGGATATATCTAATCCGATTCTAAATATTAATAATAACAAAAGAATAAAACGAGATAATGTGAAATCATTTTACTTATGACATTGTCGCCTTGGCCATATAAGTGAGAGACACATGTCTAAACTACACAAGTGTGGTAGTTTTTGGTCATTTGATTATGAATAATATGACATATGTGAATATTACTTATTAGGCAAGATGACTAAGTTATCCTTTAAGGCAAAGGGTGAATGAACTAGTAGACTTTTAGACCTAATACATGCTGATGTATGTGGTCCGATGTCCATAAATGCCAAAAGTGGTTTCATATACTTCATTACCTTTATCGATGATCATTCTTGATATGGGTATGTCAATTTTATGAGATACAAGTCTAAAGCCTTTCAAAGGTTCAAATAATTCAAAAACGAAGTTGAGAAACAATTTGGGAGAAGCATTAAATCACTTCGATCTGATCGAGGTAGTGAAAACTTAAGCCAAGAGTTTTTGTATCATATCAAGGATAATGGAATATTGTTCCAATGGACTTCACCTTATACACCACAACACACAAAAGGCAGTAACATCGAGAAACCTCCTAATCCAAGAAGTACGTTGACTCAGCTTCTTCTCTACTTCTCTCTTCCTTCTTCTCTTTCTCAATCTCTCAATGAGTTCTCTCTAAGGTTTCTTCAAGGTGGCTAATGCCAAAAGCTTTTTTTTGCCTCTTTGTCTTGTTCTTTAAATATCCTTTATATTCTAAGTAGCCTTAGGGTTTTTCTAGGGTCTAAAAGGTCAAAAAATTTCCTCAAAACTTGAATTTTTGAGTGTTTGTCCATCTGTCTAATGCAAGCCATGACCATGGCCCTGTAAGCCACGATCGTGGGTCACATCCGAGGCTTCTATCATGATCGTAACATGCAGGCCACAATCATGGGCTATGTCCTAGGCTTCTGTCACAATCGTGGCATATGGACCATAATCATGGGCCAACTCTAATGCTTCTGTCATGATATTGGCCTATTGTGCCACGATCGTGAGTCATTGTTTCATCCCAAATGTCTCTGAAACTTCTCTGTTCTTCAATTTTAACCTTAAAATACTAACAAACACATCAGGATACCTTAAAAACATAACATTTAAGCTTAAAGACTTGTACTAACCTATAAAAACATGTAAGCACAAATAATTAACAAACTAACACAATTACAACCTAAACATATACTAAACGATTGAATTAACAATTAAATAATTATTAAACTAAGCCCTAAAAATGATGCAATTTACATTTATCAGGCTCAATATATCAATTTTATTAGGATCAGCCATTATTAAGATTATCCTATAATGATGGTCCTTACGGCTATTAGTGTGTTATACCCTTTTTCCAAAACTACAAATTAATGCATTTATTTTCTGCTAGTTTTTTTCTAGTGAACCCATTACATAACGTTTAATACAATTACTGCTAGTTTTTTTTTCTAGTGAACCCATTACGTAAGGTTTAATACAATTAACATAGTCAAAAATTGCTTCCTTATTTGTAGGATTGTTCAGTCTCCTAACATTCCACTTTAGTATGGTCATCACTTTATGTTTAAGGAATCTTTCTTCTTCTTACTAGATTTCCTCTTAGTGGATGGCATGAAGCTTCCTTCTTCTTCATATGGCTCCATCTCTACCAACCACTATTCCAACAATATTATCCTCTAACTAACCAATATGGCTTCTTTATTTCTCTACTTTCTTACTGATAATCCCTTCTGAGAGCTCCACTTGAGAGCTTTATAACATTGTAATCTACGTTTCCTTTTTATTATTCCCTACAATGATAGGCCATCAGTAGTCATTTTCACAGCTGCTGAATTGGTTAATACCCTATATGGCTTAGTTGCATCAATTATAGTTTTTCTACTATCATTTATTTGCATAATATCTTATTGGCCTCCATTTTTGAATGGCCTCCCTGTAGGTTTCTAGTTCTTCACTTTTGTGTTGTCCTTGGTAAGTTTCCATGAATAGGATACCTCCATTTGATCTTGCTACATAATATTCTCGTCGTTTAGCCTCATGATCTATACCAGCTCAGGCGGATCCCCTCCTAATTCCACTAATACTTATATTTTAGCATACTATACTCTTGACATAGTATCAAACAAATATGCTTCCCAATATACCTAGAAATGTAACTTAAACCTTCTGTAGTTTAATATTTAGGGGAATTTTATAGACATTTATCCACAACAGAATGTGTTTTTATCTAAGATTTCCAATTGCAAACCTAGTTTTCAGTTTTTAGGAATTGTGGTCTAGAGATGTTATGTCATGGTCTAGCTTCCATCAGTTCCATATATTACTATTACTTTTATTATTATTATTATTATTATTATTATTATTATTATTATTATTATTCCTGACATTTTCTCCCTTTAGAATCTCACAAGCATGGGTTAATTTCTCTTCTGCTCTCAATCGGTTGGCTTTTTTGTCTTTTTTTCATTTATTTATTTATGTATTGAGCTTTCTTAGTATTAGTAATGTTGCCTTCTATATTATTTTAGTCTTATTATTATTAGTAGCTTAGTATTATTACTAGTTTATTTATTTATTTATTAAAAATATTTATTGTCTTTGGGTATTGCTTTAGTCTTTATTATTATAATAAGTATTATTAGTATTATTAGTGGGTATTGTTTTTATTACGAGTTTTTTTAGTATTATTATTATTAGTTTTTTAAATTTTATTATATATTTATATTTTTATATTTTTTGTTATTTTTATTTTTATTTTTAATTCTTTTTAGTGTTGTTGATAATATTAGTACCAGTTTTTTAAGGAGACATAAGGAGCGAATATAGACACGAGGTAGGAGGGATGTCTTTAATTCGAGCGATTAGTACTAGTGCAAGCAGGTCGATGAGTACAGCATGTCGGGATAAAAAGGGAGAGGACGAAATGAGAATCGGCTCTTAGAACATTGAGACCTTGACGGGTAAGTCCTTGGAATTAGTGTACATTTTATACAAATATAGGGTACAAATAGCCTGTATTCAAGAGACAAAGTGGTCAAGAGCTAAAGCAAAGAAGATAAGAGGTTTCAAACTATAGTACTTGGAAAATACGTGGAAGCAAAATGGGGTCGGTATCCTAGTGGTTAGGGAACTTATAAACAGAGTGGTGGGGATTACAAGGGTAAATGATAGGATTATGGTGGCTAAAATTGTTTTTAGCAATGTGGTTCTCAATGTTATTTGTGCGTATACACCTTAAACGGGTTTAGACATACAACAGAAATGTTTGTTCTGGGAGGTGCTAGATGAGGTGTTGCTACAATTCTCTGATACAGAGCAAATCATCCTTGGAGGTGATTTTAATGGGCATATAGGTGTGGGTATTGACAGATATATAGGAGCGCATAGGGGCTTCGGATACGACATTAGAAATGATAATGGGATTGCTTTATTGGACATGGCCATAGCGTATGATTTAGTTATAGCTAATTCCCTATTTAAGAAAAACGAAGCACACTTGGTAACTTTTCAGAATAGCACGTCCAAGACACAAATAGATTATCTCCTTGTCAGGAAAGGTGCCAGATCATGGTGTAAATATTGCAAAGTACTGCCGGCTGCATGCATATCGACTCAACATAAATTGCTAGTTTTGGATTTAGCAATTAAGGGATGGAGGTCATAGTTTTTTACCATGCAATGTCATAAAATTAAGTGGTGGAGGCTAAAAGGGGACAAGGTGGAACAATTTAGGATGCAAGTTCGGTTTAATGCATCATGGTCTGTGAGTGGGGATGCAAATCTGATGTAGGCAGGTGTAGCCTCCGTAGTGCATGCTACTACCACAAAACACCTAGGGGTATCCAAAGGGGTACCCAAAGGGCAGGGAGGAGGGCGGATGGAAGCTTGGTGGTGGTTGACTAAGGTCCAGGGGGTGGTTAAGGCAAAAAAGAGAGCTTTTAAAGATCTTTTAGCTAGTTCAACAGAGGCGGAGAGGGAAATTAACAGAGTAAGGTATAGATTAGCAAAACAGAAGGCAAAGAAAACTATCGCAGTAGTTAGAGGAGAACCATATAAGACTATGTATAAGGACTTGGATACGGTAAGGGGAGCACAAAAGATTTTCAAGCTAGCATGAGATAGGGCACGTGGAACGAATGATTTCACCCAAGTTTGCTGTATACGTGATGAAGTAGGACAGGTACTCACAAAGGCCCAAGCCATAAAGAGGAGATGACAGATGTTGGACCCCGAAAATTTTTATTACTTTATTAAGCATGATTTAATTTATTTTGAGATTTATTGTTTTGGATTATTGGTATGTCAATGTTAGGAGGAATTATTGTTTGAATTGATGAAATTAAAGTAAAAATGTGGTAGAAGGTATGAGGGGTAATTTTGGTAGGTCACTTGATCCTTTAAGTTATAAGGCATAAGTGGAGGGGCTTTAGGGTCATTTT
>JAOTIZ010000007.1:6465442-6493215 GCA_027123425.1 Erythroxylum panamense | reverse complement strand
TTGGCTATTCTGGTTTGAGTCTTCATACCGACACCTGGATCCTGGCTTTCGGGAAGGTCCCGGCGACAAAAATTTTTATTTTCCGCACCTGGTACATGTGATGTACCTCCCGGGATTTTCCTACAGATATAGTGGGCAACGTAGAGTTAGGCAAACCCTCCGTGACGGGACATGTTCTTAATAGGTGCGCTTGGGTAAGGATCATGAGGGGTGAAATTACAAAGGTTTTGAGAGAGATGGGGAGCAAAAGAGTCATAGGGCCGGACTAGATCCTTATAGAAGTATGGAAGCGGTTAGGAGTTGTGGGTATTGAATGATTAGTTCAACTCTTTAATGTGATCCTAGAGTCAGCCAAAATGCTAGTTGAATGGAGATTAAGTAGGTTGATCCCCTTATACAAGGCCAAAGGGGACATCCACCAATGTCACAACTATAGAGGCATCAAACTTTTAAGTCATACCATGAAGCTGTGGGAGAAGGTAATTGAAAAGAGAATACAGAGAGCTGCTTCTGTATCGGCCAACCAATTTAGATTTATGCCTGGTAGGTCCATGACAGAAGGGATACATCTACTCCGTAGACTCATGGAATGCTACAGGGAATGAAATGGGATTTGCATATAGTTTTTATTGATTTGGAGAAGGCGCATGACAGGATTCCTATAGACCTCTTATGGAGGTGTCTGAAGGCAAAAAGCATTCCTATTACCTATATTAGAGTAATTAGGGATATGTACGAAGGAGCATTGACTAACATAAGGATGATAGAAGACGACATAGAAGCGTTTTCTATTAGTGTTGGACTCCACTAAGGATCTGTGTTAAGCCCTTTCTTATTCACATTAGTGTTAGATGAAATTACCAAGCATATTCAAGGAGAGGTACATTTATGTATGTTATTTGCAGATGATATTGTCCAAGTGGATGAGACCAAGGAGGGGGTCAATTCCAAGTTAGAATGCTGGAGAGATACGTTAGAATCAAAAGGTTTTTAAATGAGTAGGTCTAAGACGGAATATTTAGAATGCAACTTTTCGGGAAACCAGATGGTACATGAGGTAGCGGTAGCAATTGGTACCGACGTCATACCACGACGAGTTTTAAATATCTCGGGTCTGTCATTCAGAGTAATGGTAATATCGATGCCAATATAGTACATCGTATCAAATCAGGATGGGCCAAATGGAGAAGTGCATTAGGGGTTTTATGTGACAGAAAGATTCCTTTAAAACTTAAGGGGAAGTTTTATAAAACGGTGATCCGTCCAACCATGTTATATGGGGCATAGTGTTGGCCTACCAAATGTAGGTATATAAGATAATTCGGTAGCATAAATGCGTATGCTTCGGTAAATGTGTGACATTACCAGAAGAGATAAGGTTCGAAACCGGGTGGTGAGAGATAGACTACAGATAGTTAGCCTTGCCGACAAGTTGAGAGAGACAAGGCTTAAGTAGTATGGGCATGTACATAGGAGGCCCTCTGATGCTCCAATACGAAGATGTGAGGGAATAACACTTAGTGATTATAAGAGGAGAAGAGGGAGGTCTTACAAGAACTAGCGGGAAGTAATCAAGGAAAATATATCAGAGTTGGCCCTTAATGAGGTAGTAGCTAGTAATAGAAAAGTTTGGCGTGATCGAATAAGGGTAAAGGATTAACCTTTATAGTTAGCCAAAATAGTATAGCGGTTATTAGGTGATGATGTTTCACGATGCATAGATTAGCACATAGGAAATCATACCCAACGCTCTCTCTCCCCCTTTATAAAGGTAAGTATTGGACAAGGCTTATGGGCATTAAACTTGGCTTCACAGGACAGGTGCGGGGAGACAGCAGGATGTCATTCCGTCAAGGTCTCTGAGGAAGGTCTCGCTACTTATTTGGAGACGAGAAAGGTTGGACTTTATAGCTTATCAAGTACTCGCAGATCTGGATACTCCATCAAGTATTTCCCTATCACTTGTATTTTCATTTATTTATGTTTTTATTGTATTTTTAGTTACATGAAAATTTTTCGCGCTAGTTTTTACTTTTCTTTGTAACTTGCGTCATTCTTATATTTTCTCATTTGAATGTGGGTCTACCAGAAACAACCTCTTTATTATATAAGAATAAGGCTGCGTACGATCAGATCTTCTCAGATACTGCTTTATTGCGAGATTTTAGACTAGGTGATGATAACGATGATGAAATTAGGAGTCAAATCTAAACATAAAATTGTTGTCCTCAATATTCAGAACTTCCTAAAGCCCATAACCCTTTTACTGACCTCTAGCCCAAGCATTTAAGGCTGGGAATGTTGGTCTTTTTCCAATCAAGAAGCCAACTAGGTAACATTCCACTTTTTTGCAGAGACAATTTCATATGTTGTCTATGAAACATATGTTGTAAGTCAAACATATGTTGGAAATGTTACTGACCACTTTGTGTTGTAAGGATGTGAATTAATAATCAATAAAATTGTCTCTTTCAATAATTAATAGAAAACTCAAATATAATTTCTTGTTTGATGCTTTTTTACAGACAACGGACACGTATTGGACGTCTTCGTAATGGAATTGCCTTCTTTCGCCAGTTTCAGAATTTTCAATTTCTCGACTTTTCAAAGCTTGCTCCTTTTGTACTTGCCACAAAAGGTTTGAAGGCGAAAGTCAAAAAGGGACGACAAATCGATCGCCGAATGTCGACCTCTACACGGCCTAAATTCTAATGTTAAGACTAGCTTGCACTTCCGTAGTTAGGTTCGAGTTGGTTTTGTAGACGTGTGCAGACAAAAGTTTGACTTACCTACCAATAGTAACATTTCCAAATCTGAGTTTGATATGTACTTGCAAGGACTTTGGGAATGTATCGCTGCAATCATTCATCAAATCAGAGCCTAATTTGCTGATTACAAGTTGTTGGGGCTCATACCAACTAAAACAGCTCAACAAAGAACAAAACCAAGGAACTTTTATCTAAACCCTGTATGAAATGGTAATTAAATTTCATATACCGATATGATTCTATCTTATACCTAAAAGGGTCTGTAAAATCAGATGTGTAATTCTTTTACTAGTTCAACTCCCAGTTACCTGTATATCAACGTCAGTCCAATTTAGCCATTATGGGCTGAGATAAGAAGCTATCATTTTCTGTTCATGTCGATTGATCCTCTAGCTCAAGTTCGCTTTCCAAGTAGCGCAGCCACATTCGGTTGTCAACTTCCCAGTTATTGCACGAGTCATTAAGGTTTAAGCTATAGCAACTCTCGGGAATATGCAAATGGAGGTCTGAATTGGACTGGAAGGAACTGAAGCCATCTAACATGTTCCAAAAATCATAGTCATAATCTGACTGGATCCCATCAGCAATATCTGGGAATTCTGGCTTGTTCACCTCATCTAACGCAGCATGGCCGTTATAATCTGAACGCGGATCTGTTTGTAATTCTTCAGGCTTTGAAACGAAAACTTGGCCAGAGCTCGTCATATTGGAGTTATTGGACGATGTTGGGAATTCTTTTTGCTCCTTAGTTTCTTTAGGTTCATTAGAATCTTCACTTTTGAGATCCTGTATGCTGTCCATGGTCCGAGGCTTCTTGGTCGTCATAGAAACTTGCTTATGATCATGGTCATGTGCATTTTCAGAATTTCTTTTTCGGGACTGCGGGGTCTCAGTAGAGAAAGAACTTGAGGAAATGGTAGTAGTGGAGGACTCATTGGAGTCATCTGTCTTAGTGTTATTCCCATTTTTGAATGAGAGTCTCTTTTTTAAGTGAGTGTTCCATACATTCTTGATCTCGTTGTCTGTTCTTCCTGGCAGTCGGGATGCGATTGTTGACCACCTGTAAAATAAGAGGACAATAGTATACTCCTAAGATAAGAACCAATACTTTGAATCATTCTATAATTATCACAGTTGCAGCGACATGGCAAGCTTAGATAATTGTCAAAACTAGGATTGGCATTGAATATGGCAATTCAACTGCAACTGTAATACTGCTGACAAGCAGAAATTTTATTTTTGTGTCTGCCTGTCAACAGCAACGCTGTACAAGAAGAAACAAGAAAGAAATGCTAGTGACTAAAGTTACCTGTTACCTAAGGCTTTGTGTAGGCTTATTATGGCGTCCTCTTCCTCTTTGGTGAAGTTCCCACGCTTGACGTCAGGTCTTAGGTAATTAATCCATCTTAAACGACAGCTTTTCCCACATCGCAACAACCCTGAAGCAAACGAACAAAAGTTAACAAAGTTGTATCAGAAAATTTTGTTCATTAGTTAGTATAGTTTCAACGAGGTCATATATAATATTCCAACCACCTTGAGGTTGAAATTTCCTGCTCGTTTCTTTCTTACATCATCCTTGCACGTCTATCTAGAATTTGAAATTACCAAAATGAACTCAATTTTAAAAACAAAGTTCTGCTGTTAGTATACTAAAGATTCGTTATAAACATATGAACATGGAGGATATGTATGATATGGCCAACTTTATACTAAAGATTCGTTATAATATGATATGGCCAACTTTATACTAAAGATTCGTTACAAACATATGAACATGGAGGATATATATGATATGGCCAAATTCTCTGCACCGATAACAGTGAGCAGATCTGGTGATCATATATAGGGATTGAGAGGGAAAAGGGAAAGAACAGAAAACGTTTTTGTTATGCCAAGAATTGGTAAATCACATAAACATGTGGTTGGGTTTGGATTATGCATTGGGCATGAGCACAAACGCAAACTGGAAACTGACCAGCTTGTTTCGGGAGAGCCCTCCAATTTTGGTGTCCATGTTTCTGAATGAAAGAGACAAGCCTCATGTCCTCGGCAGGGCTCCATGGACCTTTCTTCACTTGATTCTTGTCACAGCATGGAGCTCTTCCTTTACCCATATTTAGTTCCCTTAACGTTGGATATGAAAACTCCTTACCCCCCACTTTTCTTCCCCCTCTTTCTCTCTCTCTCTATCTCTCACCTCTCTCGCTCTTTTATTTATAAGACAAAGTCTGTCTGACGAAGTGAAATCGACAAGGTTCATGCCTATAAAAGGAGATCCCGCAAGCGTTGCTAAATGTCCACTAATTCAACTAATCTGTTTTATTTATATATAAATTTCTGTATCAAGTCCACACTTCCCTACTAGTTCAGTGATCTCACTATGCTTAATTCCTTCCACTTAACCAATTTTAAAATCCCTCACAAAACCATGCTTTAAACTGAGTGTGAACTCGGTTGCTATTGTGGGGCCTTCCCTTCCCCATCACAAAAATGGCATTAACTTGCCATCTCTTTTTTTCTTGGACGTCATACTTTCTCATATTCTTTACTTGTAAAATTTTCAACTGAAAGATATGGTTTAAGTACGTCCAATATGTTCGTGGATATCAAAGCATTAACAAGAAGATGGCATGGAATATGACGGCGTCTTTAGCCGGGTGTCTCTTACCTCCTGGCACTAATAGTCGCGGTCAGTGCAACATGTTAGTGCTCTCGTCACCAACTAATTCTCATCTTTTTCATCAGTTCTTATCTTTTATTTAATTTTATGGTGTTTTATTATGTTCAGTAAATTTTAGCCATTTATTTATGTAGATCTCGCGTAGATCTCACATAAATAAATACGGATCCCATATAAATAAATAATTAAGATTCACTAGACACAATAAAACACTATAAAAATTAAAGAGAAGATTTTGTGTCCTTTTTCGTGCACTGATAATTCCAAAAAGCATGGTCAGCCCTTCTCGTCGCACAAGTCCTGGGCCCGGCATCTGCAGTATCGTCAAAGAGAAGACAACTGGGCCAAGGAAAAACAAAGTTTGGTGACAAAAATGGAAATGAAAATCGCCGTTTAGGTGCATGTATCTCCATTTTCAATGCAACCGTTGGTCTGATGAGTTCTAATCCAAATTTAGGAGAAATTGCTGATTGTATAAGAAATCAAATCATACATACGTAATAATCACTAGTTTCTAGAGAAAAAGTAATCCTTACTCAAGCACCCATCCTCCGTAGCCATTTGTTACTATTGTTGAAATATAAATAAAAAAACGAACAAAAGAATAAAAAGATGGAACCAGGGCTTCTGAACTTTGAGAATTTTTATTTATGAATAAGGTCTTATTAAATTAGAAAATAAGACATATGCAAATGCAAATGAAATTCAGGTGTGATGAGTACAGACCAAAAATTTAGTCAGATCACATCAAAAACTTATTATCAAAACAAGAATGATTGTAGTTCTATTAAAAGATATTCTGGTCAATTACTGTCAATCCTTGAAACATCTTTTTGTTTTTGTTTTCTATGCCCCTTTTATTATCTTTCAATCTTTCCCCTTTTTCATCCTCTAATGTTATTTCGCCTTTTTTTTTAATATCTCCATCACTCTCTTCTATTGAAATTAAGATTGATATACTTGAGGAAGTCAGCATAAGATATCCTCTTTAAACCTCCTAGTCAAGGGACTCAAGTATCTATAATACTCCCTTACATCAAAATTTCATACACTCTTTTAAAATGATCTATTGAAGTCGAAAAGCTAGAACCATTGGCTATGATCCAACCCTAATTAAGGGATATTTGCTCACTCACTATAATAAAGTTGACATTTGGCTATTTACTATAACAAGTTTGTTTTCTTTGCCTTCATGTTTTCTTCCCTTAATTTTATTGGAAAGTAAAGTCAGTAGAGAAAAAATGAAACACCTCATAATCAAGGGTTAAAATCATTTGTAGTTGTCGCAAATGAATATCTAAGATCTTTGTTTGCAAATTATAATTATATCAATAAACACCATATTATTTCTTCTACCTTATATTTTTCTTTCATAAAATAGAGTTAGAAGGAACTACTTGGATAAAAGAGTGATAGGATCATACTATATAAAGTCACTCGCTGTAACGAACATAAAAGGTGGATGTCAAAAGTGTTAGAGAAGTGCTCTAAAGGCAATCACCTTTAGCACTTATTGTACAAATAATTTTATGATTAATAAAGACATTTTTTATTATTTCGATGTTCATACGTTTATAGATTTGATGTTGAACTTAAATTGATTTAATGAAGTCCTTAATACAAAAAATAGCATGGAGGACATCATGATGAGATTATGATAATGAGATTCCTATCATATGTAATTATGTTAGTATCTAAACTTTCCCTAGTCATACGATAAATGAGATGGGATTTCATTAATTCAGATATATTAGTGCATGTTATGCTCCTAGATTAGATCAAACAGTAGATCTCATAACTTATAGATATGAGTTACTTAGAGTTAACATGTAGATGCTTACTAAGGGTAGTAAGTACATTGGATTGACCTACTATAAGACAATCATATGAATATTTTATTCCGATGTCAATGATAGTCTCATCATAGCAATGGTGTAAGTATCCTTTGACTTAAGGTGCTCAAGGATATCTCAGATACTGATCTTGTGCTTTAACTCCATTCATCGACGCCTTTCAGGGTTACTCATAGGGTGGTGATTGGGTATAGCTTGAGGTATTTGAAGAAAATTGAGTAGTCAATAAAGGATTTACCACTCCTGATAGAAGGAGATGATACCCACGACCTCTTGTTGGGGTCATTACTCAGGAGTCCCTGGCCAGAGCAGATATGTGTCATGAAGAGAGTCTTCAATGATACATAGAAGAATGAGATCATCAGGAAAAGATCTAATAACACTTGAACCAGATGTGACGTAGTCAGTCTAGTAGGAGTTGACATTTTGACCATATTCTTAATTAAGTGGGGTATAGATGGTGAAAGGACGAATTGTATGGCAACATTTGTTGGCCCCTGAAATTTTAAAAAAAAAAGGATGATTAGATTAATTTTGGGGTTTTGCTTGATTAATATATGTTGGAATTGATTAGCATGTTAATGTAAATAAGATAATATGACATAGGTTAAGGGTTTTGAAGTATTAAAAGTAGTAAGAATTCATAAAAGGGTGTTTTGGGTAGCTTACTTAAGTTTAAAAACCATAAGGCGTTAAAGGAAGGGCAAAGTAGACTTTTCTCAATCATTAAGGGTAAAATGGGGAGAAAGAAGTGTTGTCTTCTTCCTAAAGAGGGGGAAAATGAAAATGGGAGAGGAAGAAGTGAAATAACAAATCAAAGAGAGAAAGAAGAGAGGTTTCAGTGGTTGAGAGTAAAGAAGAGAGTTTGAGCTAGGGTTTCATCTTTCCTAAACCTTCTAGAGAGATTTTGAGATTGTGCAAGAAGGAAAAAGGTAAAGAAAGACGAGCTTTCTTTTGAACCAAACATTTCTTCATTTGGTGAAGATTTAAGGTAAGAGCATTTTTAATGCTTTGAATTTTTGAAAGGGTTTTAGTTCAAAGAGCTTAGAAAATGCATGAGTTTAAGTACTCTAGGAGCAATCTTAGTAAATGTACTTTGTGGATCTTTAATTTTGCAACCCATTTTGAACTTGGGATTTTTGTCTATAAAAAGAAAATCAAGAAAGACAAGAGGAGCAAGAGGAGAGGCACATTTGAGTAAGTTATAAGCAAGAAAATTCAAGGTGCGTTCCACTTTTATAATTAAGTAATAAGCCATTAAAGTTTCTTTCAAGAAATGGAAATAAATGATTCCAACTACTTCTAAAACGAGCAATTATTGTTTCCTTAAATGTTTTGAGAATGAGCTGCATATTTTTGCAAATGGAGTTTTTTTATTTATGAAAATGATTTTTTTTGAAAGGATATCAAGCTTAAGAAAAAAAGTTTCTAAAATGTGTCTTTTGGGCAATATGTTTTACAAGCCATGAAATACATGTTATGTGGGTTTGTATTTATGAACATGATTTTTTTTTGAAAGGATATCAAGCTTAAGAAAAAAAGTTTCTAAAATGTGTCTTTTGGGTAATATGTTTTACAAGCCATGAAATACATGTTATGTGGGCTTGTGGTGGTCCTCTAAGTTAAGTCAAGTGTACTTTGACAAAAGGCTTCTCGCCTCTGCCCGCTAGTGACATGGAGCTCCTTTATGATCTCCCATAAGTTCACGACTACACAAGACCATTATGTAGAAATTCGTAGTACGATCTGTTTTGGATCCACCGAACTATTTTGATATGCTTATGTGCTTATAATAAATTGAAAAGAATGATGCATACATAATTTTGTGCTCATGATAAATTGAGAAGAATGATGCATACATAATTTGCATAAATGTAAATTTTGCAATGGAAGTGATTTTATGAATGGTTTTGCTTATTACCGATTATAAAACTGTTATCTACGAGCTTTATGCTTACCCTCATTCTCCTACCCATATTCAGGTGATGAGCAAGATATCGAGTAGTCAAGGATTAAGGCATCACTCCGATATTTGTTTATTTTGTATTTGAACAAATCTTGTGAAAAAAGGCTTTAGTTACATTTTGAGCAAATCATGGTTGTTGTATCTTTTGTATTTTGAGATTTTGATGTATTAATGTCTTTGCAGCTTACAATGCCCACTAAACCTTTGTAAAACTTTTATCTTTTGATGTAAATGGTATATGTTTACATTTTTGCTCATGGCACTCTCAAGTTTGTACATTGCATTTTTTTTAAGCTTTCATAAGGGAAAATTTTGTGTTCTATCTTCAGGAACAAATTTGGATTGATATAGGCTGAAGTAGAGAAAGGTGTATTCTAGAAAGTTATAGATCTTTCTTTTAGCTTTCTAACGGTATATAGTATGTAATTTTTAGACTTTTGAGTTGAAAGTTATGGTTCTTATAAGGAGAGATGCTCAGGAGTATAAATGTATCATCTGTGATAACGTCATATCGTCTGTAAAAATGAATTGTCTGTGATAACATCATATAATCTATGATGATGTCATATCGTCTATAAGAATGTATCGTCTGTGATGACATCATATCATCTATAATGATGTCATATCGTCTATAGTTGACTTTCTGCATCTTCTGTTGTTGAGCGCAACTTCTCCTTCTGTGTACTATAATCTGCTCCAATTTTTACCCTTCAGACGATAGAATATGTCTTTAAGATCTTCATAAAGTTATAGATCTTGAAGTCCTCTTTCTAACCATCTAAAGAACACTATAATATGATATTTGTAGGGAAAGCTATGGCAATTTTCCCCATTCATCTACTTTTTCCAATTCGTCTGCTTTTTCCTTTGGTTTCGTCTAACCCTATCGTTTGCTCCATTTTTGACCATTCAGAAGATAGAATCTATCTTCAAGTTCTTCATAAAAGTTGTATATCTTGAAGTCCTCTTTTGAACCATCTAAATGACGCCCTAATCTGATATCTGTAAGGAAATTTATGGCAATTTTTCCCATTCATCTGCTTTTCCAATTCGTCTGCTTTTTCCTTGAGTTTCGTCTGACCTTATCGTATGCTCCATTTTTGATCCTTCAAACGATAGAATCTATCTTCAAGGTCTCACAAAAGTTTTATATCTTGAAATCCTCTGACGTGTTGCTAGATACCGCTCTTAACTTACTTGAATTAAGTGTTAATTCAAGTGGTCAACATAATCGGAAACCTAATGGGTCACACACATAGAAGATCTGAAGGATGGGTAAAATGGTCTTGAATAATAATTCAAGATATGAGAGAGTATTTCAGGATTGTATCGCAATGTGATCATATTAGAAAATATTGCATGGAATGGATTAGAAACAAGTATTGTTAGCTTCCATTAATGCATGTTATTCATGGTCATTAACTTCCCATAACTTTCATTAATGCATACTATTCATGGTCGTTAACTTTCTATAACTTTCATTAATGCATGTTATTCATAGTCATTAACTTCTCATAACTTCCGTTAATGCATGCTATTCATGGTCATTAACTTTTCATAACTTTTCATTAGTGATGGGGGTTATAGAAGGCCAAATAGTGTAGAAAATTGAAATAATTTTCATGCATCTTGTGTAAGACACAAGAAAAGAAAAAGAAAGATTCTTTTTCTTACATACACACTTTTTCTCTCTAGCTCTTTCAAGAGTTTTTGACTTTGCTAGTACAAAGAAAGAATGATACCCATCTCCTAGTGAGGTTTTATCCTTCTATCTTCGTGTGGACTTTCATTAGAGATGGTATGTGTTGATCGTTGTGGTTTAAGACAACCCAACGCGGAAAGGATTAAAGAACGAAGGAGATTATCATAAAGGTATGTAAACATTTTATATTTCATGTTTTTGTTTTTCTATATCTATATGCATGAGTAAATCTAGTTTTTGAGGTTTGTTTTATTTTCGTTGCATATATTTAATATATATTATGTATGATATGCATGATCGGAACCTAACAAGAAGAAATAAAAAGCAATTATATAAGTATAGAATTTTGTTTAATATTTTAGTTCATTTATAAATGTAGTAGTAAGTAATAATATTTGGATTGAATATTGGTTTTATTCTTTAATTTTAGAATAACATGTAAGAGTTGTTAGAGAAATCTTTGTCTGAGGAGAATGAGTTTATTATAAAAGACATTTGCAATATCATACTTGGCACACATTTTGACTATATCAGAAATATTAACTATGACCCTAAGCCAAATGTTTTAACCTAATCAAATAAAACAATCATTCAATAATTTCAAGAGGAAAAAAAGGCGCTTAAGGTTGTATCTCGAGCAAAAATAGCAAAATATAATATGTTATTCAGAACATTACTTGGCCTGAATTATTATAGAAATGAAGAAGAAGCAAAGGGTATTAATTATATTTCTTATAGTTTTTTCTTTCAATTCCTATTTGTATTGTAATTTAAATTTAATACTTTTTTCTCGTATTACATAATTGATGAAGATGCAACTGCTGAGTTAATATCTCCTGAATGATAAAGTTATGTGATGCTTGGTTTAATTAGAACATATTGTTTCAATACTCACAATATTTTAAGTATAATTTAAATAATTTTTTTTATTATTACAAGTTCATCGACATGTATAATACTAGCTAGTAGTTCTAGTTATGTTCCAATTTTTTTTGTAATCTAAGCATTTATAATTTATAACCGGTCTATTTATTTATTTATTATTTTGTGTATTATAATTAAAATCTTGTATATAAATAATATTCTTTTTGTTAGTGTAATTTACTTTATTTTTTATATACTATGCTTAATATTTTAAATTTATACAATAATATGGAATAAAATATAACAAATAATGTATTATTTAATTACATAACAATTGATTAAAACTAATGTTTTAAACATCTAACCAGTAAAAAAAAAGGGGACATGCGGGTATGTATGAACAACATGACTATCATGCTCTTTAGAAAGATCAAAGACTAACTCTAGAAAATTGGTCAGGTCTATTCCAGAATACGAGGTGTTTTGTCTTTTTATTTGAGGCTTTCAGTCTTGCAATTTGATAATTAATTTTGAGTGTTAAACTTTCTGCACATAGATGTCAAGGTGTCACGTCTGACAGAGGACACGATGATAAAACATGCGAGTCAAATTATAGGTTGCGTTTTCTTAAAAGGAAAATAACATTACAGAGAGTAAGAAAACAAAGGGTAATCGTCACTCCACTCGGTAAAGTAAAGGCATTTTCTACGCAACTGATATGAGCCATTAAACTTGATTGATTGATTAAAATCGATTTAGGCAAATAAAATTAAGAGGACATTTGATTTGAGGGTTTGAAAATGAAAGAATAGAATAATTTTAAAAAGTAGTGTTTGTTTCGAGATTTTCAATTCCAAGAGAATAGATTTATTTCATTAAATTTGGGAATATACTAAACCCACCGAGGGGGATGGGTATCGAATTTTCATTCCAATATAAGTTTTTATCACATCCATTTTGTACTCTTTTATCTCCAGTCTTTGCCATATCATCTTATTTATTTCCTTATCGTCTCTCAATTCTTTAAGATCTTCCATCCTATCTTATCGTGTCTCATCAACGAAGAGATTTTTTGTTTTGCGCCTCCAGGTATATT
Source organism: Erythroxylum panamense (assembly GCA_027123425.1). NCBI lineage: Eukaryota > Viridiplantae > Streptophyta > Magnoliopsida > Malpighiales > Erythroxylaceae > Erythroxylum > Erythroxylum panamense. The sequence goes on along the minus strand of JAOTIZ010000007.1, from coordinate 6,480,283 downwards.
TTCTGAAACCCCTCATTTTAATTTGATATTAAATGAACTGGATAGAACCTGGTTTCATCTCATTGTAAATGGAGCTTTTGCTATCTTTTTTCTTATATATTCTCGTTTTATAATTTAATCAAGAGAATGACCAATCTGCTATATGATTTGATGAAGTGAAAGTGCACATGGTTATAAATTGAATGAGAATCATAAAACCAATATGCTCATTTTTTTCTTATAATTATTGTTTTGTAATTTAATTTGATTTTTCATATATGGTTTTAACTCTTTTAGTAACAAAAAGGAAAACACATAGCGAATCGTCTTCTACGTTGGTGTTTGTTTATTTGTTTTGTAAAACTCTTAATAACTTTCAAGAAAATGGTATTATATTATCTTTCATTCCCATTAATACAACAAACCAAACAACATTATTGGAATTAATACAGAAACCTAAGTTATAAACCAAATATCTTTTTTTTTTAAATTTTTCATACCCATCCCCATCCTCTTATACTATTATACTCATATCTATAACTAATTCCGTGCTCAAACTAAATGCCTACTAAGTTCTGTTGCAGGACAGTTCTCCTTAGGGATCACTATTTTTGAGCACCCACTGGGAGACTGCATACCTCTCCTAGCAAAGGATGAGTCGGGGGTCAGTTACCCACAACCCAGTATGTAATTTGTCTTATACCTCCCCTTTTATAAAAAAGAAAGATAAAGTTATGAGAGGGGGGTGGAGATGGTTAATTATTCAGTTTTAAGAATGGATAAGCTGAAAACTATGATGCTCTTCGGTGTTCAACGATTTTTTTTTGTTATCTACGAGGTGTCTTATGAGGGTCCCAATTATGGGAAGGCAACTTTAAGTCATCTACTTCCAGACTAATCCCCACTTGAGTCAGGTAGGTCCCTTATAAGAGGTAAAACTCTAGTCTTAAGTTTTAAACGGCTGCATACATGAGGACGGTTCGAACTCGAGACCTCACTTAAGCCAGAAGAACCTCTTACCAACTCACCTACACCCTAGGGTTGGTGTTCAACGAATTTATTAGGGATTGAACTGATTCTTATTGACAGTGGTGGTCAGATGTAAACCATTGGTTATGTTGTTAAATAATTTTATACCTTCTTTATTTGCTCATTAATTCTTACTTTAGTTTATGCTTTTGGAGTTGATTGCAATTTTATGTATAATATTATTATTTTAATTATTAAAGATATTTTTATCTTTATATTTTTATTAATTAAATATGATGTTTTAATGCTAAAGATAAACTTCATAAAATAATTAATGTGCAATTAAAATTACGATAAGATCATAATTATGAGATTTAGTTTTCATTTATGTATTATTCATAAATTATTCCTAGTTTATGTAATTTATTTCATAAATAAAAGTATAAAGATGCTTAAACAAATATGTGCATGTTTATTAGTGAATAAGTACACCGAACTAAGCCGATAATGAAGATCCCAAACGGAATATTTCTTTTATATATGTGGATTTTCTTATTATAATGGTTGTATAATTGATCATTAGATTTGAGATTACTAAGGTATCTCGTACAAGAGTTATTATATTTTGGTGCTCTTTATGATCTATTCTAATTATAGGAACTCAATCGGTAGTACTTAAAAATAGTAATAGCCATACAAACATAGTTGGTAAGTTAATAAAATGATTCGTCATACTAAAGTAACTAGAGATAATGTTCAATTTTTTTTAATTAGTAATGATTTAAAAAATTCTCTAGTCACGACATTTGAAAATATATTTTCAAATATCAATTATAAATTAATTACTAATTAACAAAAATAAACATTATTTGATTTAAAAAATAAATACTATATCCATACTCTATAAGAACATTAGATGACAAAAGAATTAAAATATACATCATAATCATACATTGATAGGTTGAGTTAAATTACTTTAACATTCATAATATTTGAGTGGCCATGACATGCTACTCTCTACTATGTAGTTATCGTTAGAGTGTAGATGCTTGGACAGCTCGTGGTTAACTCCTTTAAAATACTTTCGATAGGCATTCAAATTATGTTCAATTCAATTATTTTTATAATTCATACTCCAATCAAGGAGGCATAAAATTTTAATTTTCTGCTATGCTCGTGATTTGATCATAACTAGTGTCTCAACAATGGTATCAAAATCTCCTCTAATTGATTAACTTGATTATTATTGATTTGATAAAAAAAATAAATCCTAAAACTATCAATTAGGGTTTGTTTTAATTTATTGAAGATTAAAACCAATTATCCATGTTTTCTGTTCTCTGGAAAACCATGTCTCCCATACGTATCTGTTTAATTTGTGGTAAAACTAAATCGCATGCTCCCATTCTAGATTTGTTTTTGCTTGCTTGATTTGGTACTAGAAAACACAAAATCGCACGTCCCCCAGCTTAGTTTCGAGAACGCCAGAAGATACCTCCCACACTTTTTTGTTTCTGGAAATTGTTACTTATATTTCATCGCGTGCCAACTTAGTTTATTGTGTTTTAGATGCATGCCCTCAGTTTTTTGTTCTAATCAGATTTTGCATTTTGGTGTTCTGTATATGTGATGGTTATGCGGTGGGATTGAAATGAGTTTGTTGTTTTTTATTGGGACAAAGTTGGCGGCTCCTGCGCTGGATTTTCAACGAACTGATGATGATTATCGCCAGTACTGGTGAAGGGCAGCAACATCCGGAGGTGCAAAGTGGGGACGGGGAGCAGCAAACGCAAGTGGCACGAAGTCGTAGGACGCGGTGACGGTGAGGAAACGCGAGAAAAACTCAAAAAGTCCAAAATGATGGGGCGTGTGTCCATAGGGAATCAACATCTGTGGATGGACGCTATTGGTGCTTGTGCTAAATGCCCCAGTCAATGCCAGAGTTGACTGAGGTGGCAAAGAGTACGCGTCGAACAATCCCTAAGTTAATTTTTATGTTAATTTTATAGGTTTTAAGCCTTCCTTTTTAATTAAATTGATTTAATTGAGATTAAATTAGTTTAAAGTCTTAATAAATTTTAAAAAGTATTTTTCTAAATCTTTAAAATTGTTTTCAAAAGATTATTTTTTATTTTTTAAAAATAATTTAGAATTTAATTTACTTTTTCAAAGAGTTGAATTATTAAATTAAATTAGTTATCAAATTAATAATTAAAATCAAGAAAGTATTTTAAATTATTTCTTTCATAATTTTGATGATGTTTGAAATTATCAATATGATGAAATTATATTATTTTTATGAGACCTTAAATTTTGAAATTATAAATTCCTTAATTAAATATTAATTACACATTAAGAACATGATACTTGTCTTTTATAATTTAAGAATAAAACCAGAGTTCTACTTATTAGAAGGCTTTTTGAGCAAATTTACGATCACTTTAACCCAAATATATTTTATTTTAAATTAATAGGTTCTACTTAACTACATTTGTATGATTTGGATGAGTAAACTTATAATCATATGAATTTAGAGATAGGGTTAGAAATAAAATATATAGGATATATTTTAGCAAACAGTTATCATCTAACGGATCTAGGAATCACATAAGATGTGATTGATAAAAGTTGTTTTCTATCTAATTTAAATTTAGTTGGTTTGTTAAGCAAACTCAATGTTTACTAAGTCTGAATGGGATCATATCCATTAGAATTTTTTTTTGATAATTTCTGGATTTAATATTAAGAGCTATCATTTTGAATAAAATAGTGAGAGTAACCAAATATTTATTAAAGTCATTATTTTATTTGATTTTATGGCATAAATGAATGCTTGTTCTTTTGTATCTTCTGCTCGTCAAAATGAGATGAGTACTGATCTATCCCTAACAAGCATCTTGGGTGCTAATAAGCTTGTTGGATCCATTTTTATGGATTGGTTTCGAAGCTTAAGAACTATTTTTAGGCCAAAAAGAAATTGTATATTCTTAACAAACACTCCACTTCCACTAGAGCCTAGTACAAATGCATTTAATGAAGTTTAAGAGCCATATCAACATCAAATTAATGTTGAACAAGTTAAATATGTAAAATTAGCTAGCTTATCTCTTGAGCTTCATAAGCAACGTGAAAACATAGATGCTCCAACTATAATTATGCATCTTAAGGAGTTGTTTGTGCACAAAATAAGGTGGAAAGTTATAATACTTCCAAAGCATTACATAAATGCAAGATGGCAAAAAGGACCTTTAATTGAGTTACATCTACTGAAGATGATTGGCTATATTGAAAAATAAAGCCAATTTGGTTACATCATAAACTATGGGTTAAGCATTTATTTGTTGCTTTAGCCTTTTACCTTGAGCTTGTCACAGTTCATTATGAACTTCTATATGACTCAAAAGGATGTTTCATTGCATGAACTGTTGGATATGCTTATGAATGAAGAGGGATGCCTTAAGAAGGAATCAAATTCTATTATTTTAGGGAACATATTTACATTGTAGAGATAATAGACACTAGAAGAGGGACTTTATAAAGCTTTTCTTGCTACCCTAAAAGATAAGAAGAGTAAGAAAGTTACTTCTTTAAGTATATTTATGATTAAGATTAATCTTTCTACTTCTATTCCACATTCTTGGGTATTAGATACTAGTTGTGGTTCTTATATTTCTAATAATATGTCGATGTTAACAAGGAGTAGATTGTTGATAAAAGGCAAAGCGGACCTACAAGTTAACAATAGGGCAAGAGTTACTGCATTAGTCGTAAGAACTTTTATTATAACTTTACCTTCTGGCCTGGAACTAGAACTAGATAATTGTTATTATGTTCCAATTATTACTAAAAACGTTTCCATTTCTTATTTAAATTTGAATGCATTTGTCTTTATTATGAAGAATAAGACTTTTTTTTATAAAGACATATTTATTATCAATATGGATTACTTAAAAATGGTTAGTATGAATTAGATCTTGAAAGGCCAATCATTAACATAAATAGCAAGAAAAGAAAATTAAGTGATCAAAATCTATTTTATTTATGACATCGTAGGTTATTTCATACCAAAAAAATCATAAAGTTACATAAGGAATGATATTTGGATCCTTTTAATTATAAATCATATGAAACTTATGAATCTTGTTTTTTGGGAAAGATGACCAAACTAACCTTTAGGGGAAAGGGAGAGTCTGCTAGTGAGTTACTGGATCTTATACATTCAAATGTTAATAGCCCTATGTCTACTCGCACTAGAGGTAGATACTCATATTTTATTATATTCATAGATGATTATTTTAGATATGGTTATATGTAATTAATGAAACAAAATTTTGAATCATTTGGAAAGTTCAAAGAATTTTTGCTTAAGGTTGAGAAATAAATTGGTAAGAGTATTAAGATACTTAGATCTGATCAAGGTGATGAATACTTGGACTATGAGTTTCTTGGTTACTTAAAAGAGAATGAGATTCTCTTACAATGGACTCCTCCTAGAACTCCACGACATAATAGAGTGTCTAAAAGTAGAAATCATACTTTATTAGATATGGTACGTTCTATGATGAGTCATGCAATCTTTCCTATCTCCTTTTGGGATATGCTCTTGAAACTATTGCCTACCTTCTAAACAGAGTTCTATCTAAATTGATTAACAAGATATCATATGAGATATAAACTCATAATAGAACAAAGTTATGATACCAAAAGATTTAGGAATATGATGATTATATAAAGCGTGCAACATCTGATAAGCCCTAATCTAAATTAAATAAATGCAAATTTGTGAGATGTTTTAAAGAGAATTTAGATATCAATTTTCCATCCTCTTAAACAAAAGGTATTTATCTCAAAACATGCTACATTATTAAAAAGATAATTTATTCCCAAGGACAGTAGTAGGAGTGAGGAACAACTTAAAGAAGTTCAAGAACCGCAAATTTACATCCAGATGGAACAAGAACCACAAATTTACATCCAGATGGAACAAGAACCTTAAATTGATACACATGATGTACAACTAAGGGTTCAAGTGACATGTAGTCCATGATGCACTAGTAAGATACATTATCCCCTCACTAGATTATACTTATATATTGAAAAGGGAAAGGACAATGTATCGCTCATAAATGATGAGCTTACTACTTTTAAAGAAATAATGTTAGACATTAATTATTTAAAATGGCATGAAGCTATAAGAATTGAAAAGAAATCCATAGACACTAACCAAGTATAGACTTGGTGGATCATCCTATTGGTGTTATAACTATTAGAGTAAGTGGGTTTTTAAAAGAAATACTAACATTGATGGTAATGTACATATGTAAAAAGCAAGGCTAGAGGCTAAAGGTTACAAACAAAAATAAGGAGTTGATTTTAGTGAAACTTTTTAACTAGTAGATATGCTTAAATACGTAAGGATCTTATTAACTATAGATACTTACCCATGATCATGAAATATAGCAGATAGATGTCAAAACAACATTTATCAATGAGAATTTACTTAAGGATATGTATATGACACAACCTAGAGGGTTTAAATCTAAGAGTTTTTCTAATCAAGTATGTAAGTTGCAAAAGTTTATTTATGAACTTAAAAAAGAGTTACAGAGTTGAAATATCCATTTTGATGACACAATAAAAATTGATTTTACATAAAATAGGGAAGAATCATATGTTTATCAGAAGATTAATAGGAGTAGTCGTATTCCTAATGCTATATGTAAATGATATATTGCTATTGTAATTGATATACTAATGCTCTAATCTGTAAAGATTTGGCTATCCAAGAACTTCTCCATAAAGGATATGCGAGAAGTAGCCTATATTATAGGAATAAAGATCTATAGAGATAGATCAAAGAAGTTACTTGACTTATCCCAATCCACATGCATAGACAAAGTGTTAAAGAAGTTTAGCGTAGAGAATTCTTAGAGGGGATTTTTTCCCATGATGCATAAGATTTCTCTCTTATAAAGTATATGTCCTAAGATATAAAAAGAGAGAGATAAAATAGATTTTTTTCCATATACTTCGACAATTGGACCAATCATGTATATGATGCTTTATACTAGACCATATGGTTCTTATACTTTGAGCATAACGAGCAAGTTTCAAGATAATCTTAGTGATGATCATTGGATGACTACGAAAAACATTTTATAATGCTTGAGAAGGACTAAACATGTTTTATTAGTTTATAAAGGAGCTGAATTGAGAATTCAGATCTATTCAAATGCTAGTTTCAGTTAGAACCTAATCATAGTAGATCATAGTTAAGGTACATCTTCACTCTAAATGGTTATGCAGTAAGTTAGAAGAGTTCCAAATAACTGGCCATTATAGATTATATAAATGAGGCATAGTACAATTCATTGCTAGAGGCAGTAAAGGAAGCAATTTGCATCAATAAGCTTACCATTGAATTTAGAGTAGTTTTTAGCATTATTGAGCCAATAGTATTATCATATGACAATAATGGCGCCATGGAATATGTAAATAAAGCTAGGCCTCATCAACTATCTGACCATCTACTCAGGAAGTTTCACTTGATCAGGGAGATAGTAGAGTAGAAAGACATATCATTAGAGTGAGTTCTCATTAATGAGAATCTTATAGATTCTCTTATTAAGCCATCATCTCAAAAAAGACGTGATCAACATATGAATGGATATGATATTAGATAATAAACGATTAGCTTTAATACAAGATGGGATATTGATGAAATGGTAAAACTAGCACACATTATATTTCTTTCTTATAAAGAAAGTAATTTATCTTATAATTAAATTATGGAGATACTTAAGCAAATGTATGGGTGCTTGCCAAAGAATAAGTTCATTAAACTAACTTGATTATGAGGATCCCAAATGGAATATTTCTTATTATTCCTTATACTTAAGATTACTGGAGTATCTCATATGAGAATTATTGTATTTTGATGCTATTTATGACCTATTTTAATTAGGGTATCTCAGACGGTAGTACTTGAATAAAATATGACCTATATAAAGATAGATGAGTAAGTTAATAAAGGATTTGTCACTCTAAAGTACTTAAAGAGAATGTTCCACTATTTTTGATTAGTAATGATTTAAGGAATTCTCTAGCCATAGTTAATTGACATTTGAAAAGGTATGTTTTGAATACCTTACTAATTAGCGACAACAAACATGATTGGATTTAAAGGAGAAGACACTGTAACCATACTCTATATGTAATTGGAATATTGGATGACAAAATTATTAAATTGTACATCATAATCATGTATAGAAATGTTAAGTCAAACCATTTTGACATTTTAATATTTTAGTGGTCAAAACATGTTGCTAGACCTCAATCTTGATCTATGATTATAAATTATTCAATTGAAGAATTAAAAATAAATCAAAATTAAAGAATTAAAGATGAATTAAAATGAATTTTAATTTATCTAATTCTAATTATGACTTATAATTATAATTTATAATCATTGCCAATATATTATAAACCTAATAGATCACATATAAAAAGAATTTGAAAAGAGAAAAATTAACTTAAATTAAGTTGGACTTAATTATGAAGTTTTAGAAACTTTGAGGATCAAATATAAGATATTTGATTTTATTAAAATTAAATATTCTAATTATGATTAATATTTTTCAATTTATAGGAAGTAAACGTAAGGGATTTAGCACTCATGCTTGTTTCTTCCAAAAAAGATGAGTTTTTTTCCCTCTACTTTGTGGACATTGATCGTGTCGTTCAAGCTTTAAAATTTATAAGCCCTCAAATACTATAAGCGTATGGGTTGCGATTATATTATAAGAGGTGTCAATCCTACGAGGAGGGGGACTAAGCTAATTCTATGTTATCTAAGGCTAAGGAAATTGAAATAATGGAATTAAAGTTTTCTCTTCGCACAATTATCGATTTAATTCATTACGGATTCTATTGAATCGCTTAACTCTCATTAATCCGATCTAATTGTTTTTTATTTAGTTCAGCCTCTCAGTTTATTACCAAATTATGCAAGAAACATAACAAATCACAATACCCAATTCAATAACTCAAAATCAACACGGATAACACTAAATCAAAATAAAGTCTCGAAGAAGAGTTTAGAATATCATCTATATTCTAAATCCTATCATCATACTTTCCATCCCAATTCTATACACAAATAAAATCGAAACGAAAAGGAAATATAACTTGAAATAGAGGATGGAAGGCAGTGATGTTAGAAAACTTCCTGATCTGGGAAGCACATCGAGTCAACTTCATCTTCCTCTTCCTTCTTCTCCTTTCCCTCTCTCAGTATTCTCCCTTTTGGGTTTCAATGGTGGTTGTCTGAAAACTCCTTTTTTCTCTGCCTCTTTATGTTCTTTTTATACTTTTTTTATGTTTAGGATAACCCTAGGGTTTTTCCAGTGTCTAAAGGTCTAAAAATTCCTTGAAATATGAAGTTCGTGAGCATTTGCTTGTCTTCCCGAGTTAAGCTGTGATCATGGCTCACATCTTAATCAAACCCTAATCCATACATTTATTCATATTCATCTTCATATTCAAAGAAAAGAACAACAACATGAAAGAAATATAGAGCATAATGAGGATTTAGATGCCTTAGGAGGGCAACAGCCGCGAAGACCCACTCCTTTCTCCTCTTTCTCTTATTCTCTATCTTCTTTCTCTCTCTTTGAGGGTTTTCCAAAAGTGGCAGAAATGACACTCTCTTTAGGGTTACATCTCTTTCCTTTATATAATCCTTCCAATTAAGGTAATCTTAGGGTCTTTTCCGGGTCCGAAAGATCTAAAAAGTCCCTCTAAAACTTAAAGCTGGATGCATCCCCACATCTGTCCACGAGCAGGCCATGATTGTGGCTAAGATTTTGGCCTTCTATCACGATCGTGGCACTTCCATCATCCTTTTATCACGTTCATGGCCTTGGGTTAGCTCCTAGGTCTTCTCTGAATCTTCTTCGTTTTCCATTCTATACCCTAAAATATTAACAAACACATCAAGGCACCTCAAAAATATAAAATTGAAGCTCAAAAGCATTCTCTAACTTATAAAGCACTTAAAACACAAATATCTTCTAACTAATATAATTCTAAACTAAACACGCACTAAAAAATCAAATTAATAACTAAATACAAACTAAGCTTCCCACAAAACATGATGCAATCTACAACTATCAGGGGATGATATTCCTTGAGGAGAAGAAGAGAAGAGAGAGTGATGAAAAAAAAGGAGGGGAGGAAGAAGAAGACTGGATTTCTAACAGTAAGTGACTGAGATTGAATTTATTCCTAAATCCCTCTTGAAAAAATTGTGATGAATTTAAAGAAAATTTTTCTAGAAATACTGATCTTTCAATGCTTTCTATATGTGTTCTAATTGGTTATAAAAGGGTTTAAGGAAATATGGTTTAGTTTATGCAATAAATATTAATAAGTATAGTTGTTCTATTTTGGACATAAATGATTAAACATTTTACTCTCATTATTTTGAGCTAAGAGTTACAAGCATAAAACATAAAATTTGTTGAAGCTTATTCCCATAAAAGGGAAAATACCCAAATTTTATAGGCTAAGAGATATGGTCAAAATTTGGAAACTAGTAAATCTAGCAAGAATAAAGTTGAGTTTGGGATTATACTCATGATTTAAGTGCCTGGAGAACTGATGTAAAAGTTGGTTAAAACATGCAAGTTTTAGTTTTATATATTGGGTAATTTTTTATGATGTGATTTGTATAAATTCATAATAGTCTGGGACATATCGCTGATTTACCATAGGTTGTTTATGTTATTAGGGCATCAACGTGTTATGTTGTTGAGAGCTAATTTTGGGGACTGTAAGAATTGAATTTGGGAAGATTTTCAACATAAAAATTGTATGTGTGTGTGTGTGTGTGTGTGTGTGTGTGTGTGTGTGTGTGTGTGTGTGTGTGTGTGTGTGTGTGTGTAAGCAAGAGAGAGAGTAATAAGTGTGAAAAATTTTGCGGTTTATATGCAAATGATTTTTAGGTTATGCTTGATGGGAATTTGTTACTCTATGAATAAATTTTGTGATTGTTGTGAGTCATTGTGAATGTCCCATGAAAGGTTTTTTATTTAATATCTTGAAATGGATGGTGAAATATGTGAATGTTTATGAGAAATTTTCTAAGTTATCAATGTTGTTATGCATGAATATAGTCTTGATTATGAAATGTGGTGAAATTCTACAGCATATGCCTTGAACTTTTCCCTAGAATGAAAATTATGTTGCTTGTTTGAAAAAGTGCAGTGAAGTGAAATGTCGTCCATGAAAAATTGATCATAAATGAATTGATTAAATAAAATGAATAAAACTGTGTAGCACGGACACGGCAAAATAGAGCCGTGTTTGCGTGTCGGACACGTGTCCGTGTCGGACACCTACTAACACACGGTGGACACAGCTCAGACACGTCTGGAGACCGCTTGAACATGGCTTAACGGAATATATGCTCCATAGAATATATGCTTCATGTTTTTTGAGAGGGGCTTATAATGAAAGAATGATAGGATGCCTATTTGTACGTAAAATATCTTGTTAATTGAATGGCGACAAGATGGATAGAATATATGAAAAGGCTAGGTCATGTGCACTTGTAGGGTTAACTTAGCACCCAAGTGTCGAGTTAATACTATGTGATCCACCCTGGACCTTGTTAAGGTGGGGGTGAGACATGGACGAACTAAGTACTGATATAACTTATATTGCAATGGAGTATTCTTTATACTCAGAGATGGTACTCCTATTATTTACTATACTTGTTACTTATTTTTAAAGCGTTATGACATCTTTTGTACATAGAGCTGGTATTACATGTATTGAGTCATAATATAGTTTTTATTGCGGTATTATATTATTTTCATTGATTCATTTTATTCTTGTTTAAATGTGAAGTTGTTACTTATCAGTAATAAATGATAGTATTTTTTGTAAATAGTTGTGATATTGGATAAACAGAGTATGAGAATAATTTTTTGATCTAGGGTATTCCTTGTACTTATAGAGGATTTTCTTATTTTCACCAAAACTTTTGCTTATTTTTATACATAGCAATATTATTGAATATACTAAATTCTAGTATAGTTTTTATTTTTCACTCAGTCATTATATTCCCATTAAATGTATAGGTGTTACTTATCTATAATGAATGATGGTATATTTTGTACATGGTCATGATATTAGGTAAATAGAGAGTTTGTATTGAGCCAAGATATTCTTTGCACTCATAGATGGTATTCCTTTTTTTTAATTTACTGAAGTTGTTACCTATTTTTAGAGTTTCATGGTAGTTTTTTTTTACATAGTAATGGTATTGAATATTATAATTCATGGAATAGTTTGTATCGAGGCATGATATTCTTTCTACTTAGTCATTATACTCCCTTTCAAATATGTAGGTGCTAGTTATGTGTAACAAATGATAATATTTTTCTACATAGGTTTGATACTGGATAAAATAGTACAAATATAGTCTGTATTAAGCCAAAATATTCTTCGTACTTAGTATTAGTATTCCCATTTTAAATTGTACGTGGTACTTCTTTTTAATATCTAACAATATTTTTGTAGATGTAGATTGTATTATATTTTGATATTGTTTCAATTGGGTCATGAAATTGTTTGTACTCAATTATGATATTCCTATATTAAATTAAAGTTATTTATTAATTAAAATGAACAATGTTACTTTTTGTACATATGTGTGGTATAATATATAATGAACCACGGTACTGCTTTTATGAATTTTTGGTGGGATATTCACATATTAAATTTTAAGTGTCATTAATAAGTAAGGAGTCAAGTCAAGGGATTAAAGTCTTCTATGTTGTCTTTGAACAAACTTTTTTTCGTGGGGGTGTAATATTTTATAAAGAAGCCTTATATTTTTTCAAATATAGAGACATGATATTCAAACATTATTAAGGCTTTTTATTTGTTACTTACAATATTTTACCAGAAAAATCATATTAATAAGGATGGATAATAACATTATAGAATGTCCATAACTCATTTTTCTTGCCAACAAATGCTTCATTTTGGAAACTCAACATGTGGAAAAATAAAAATGTACTAGAAAATAGCACAACATAATTCTTACAATAATTGTTAAACAATAATCTACAACACAATCCTTGCATTATACCATAAATACTACCATAGTAATCAGTATGCATTACATAAACTATACTACTAGATAATATAATATATACCAACATATGTTAAAAATCATAAGAAGACATTTCAAAATAAACTATACACAATTTGATTGCCTATTTTTAATGAAGTAGAGCTTAAGTGGGCTAATTTGGTTAAGTTGCCAGGTTTTTTATGGTGTCAAAATGGTACTCAACTAAGATGGAATGATGAAGAAGTCAAGATTGTCCATTATTGACAAAACAAAGTTTATCTTCTTCCATCATCAACAACTCAAAATCTCTTCTTTTTTATCATCATTATTGATTTGCTAATGTGGTCATGCTTCATACCTTAGAGACAGAGAGAGAAAGGAAGAGGAGATACCATATACTAATAAACATAAAAAAAAAATAGGTTAGGAAATTTAATAGGGATATAAGTTCTTTATTCATTTACATATTATATTATAATATTACATAATTAATTTTATAACTATTACTTCTGTTATTAGTAGGACATGGTTACTATGAGATTAGGTTACTCGTCCTTTTCAAAAAATCTATTTTCACTCATTATAAAATAACAAGTGGAATGAGGTGACATTCTTTACGTGCGTGTCCCAGACAACTTGATGACAAGAAATGATTTGTAGTCGTAGGATTTAGGTGAGCCGCCCCAACTTCGTGTCATTGATATATAAATACATAGATCTTTGACATTTGCATGCTTTAGTTCAATGAAAGAGTGCTTCAGTTCAATGCCACACTCTTTCCCATGCGACCATCAAAGATGACAATAATTTATTAAGGATAACAATTTTCAATGTGGTTGACTACTAACCTTTTGAGTCTTTAGGTAGGGAATCTAACATTGTACGCCTTTGACCATATGGTTACCAAACTCGACATCTTTTTCTTTTGGTACTATATGCTCTACTAACCATGGCAGACTTTTGACAACAACCTAGGTTGACAAGTCTACGACTTGTAATATTTTAAAGAGAAATAGATATAAGATGATTCCTAAATTACATATGTATGACGTTTTGCTTTTTGTTAGGATGTCGAGAAGCCATGTGGCATGCTCTAGAGAGTTTATTTTATTATTAAAGGGTAGGTGGATTTTCCAAGTGCACGAGTACCTGCTTGGACTTGTCCAGTTCTCTGATTGGGAGTTTTAGTTTGACAAGAAGGCTTCATATCCTGTGTGATATGATGAAGCTCATGTTGAAAATGTATTCACATTAGAGGTAGTTCGTGCTACAGGTACTTTTAGTCATCATGTTGTCATCAGTTCTCTAATTTTCTTGAAGATGAAGTATAACATCATATTATATGAATAGTATTTGGGTTTCTAATAATTATTTCATAAATTATCTTTCTAAAAATCAACAAGTAACAAGAGCTTTACTTAAAAATAAAAATTAGGATTAGTATTAGTTAAATGCACCATGTAATTTAGTAAATTAAAAATTTGATAGCCTTTAGATCTAAACACCCTCGATTTTGATATAATAACCGAAAATATTTATATATTCATTTTCTTCAAGATCATACTTTAATATTAGCTCGAATCGTAGGTTAATTAAAACAACTCATCCATCTTTAGATTTATTTAATTAGTTTGTAATTATCCTATTAAAGCACTTATCACATATAAGATTGGTTGAAATAGTTGTTAATTTTATATTAAAAATATTTGTTAAGGATTAGAAACTATCTTAGTAAGATATATATATAC
>JAOTIZ010000007.1:6343994-6358379 GCA_027123425.1 Erythroxylum panamense | reverse complement strand
CGTTTACCGCGACACCCCACCGCTCCGCTACAAGGGTTTCTGTAGCGGCTCCGCTCCGCTCCGCTCCTCCGCGATAGCGCCGCGATCGCCCGCTATTAACTACTATGATAAGCATTGATAAAAGACCCAGATTATGCATGCAAAATTTGTATACCCATGTTCCTCACTGATTTAACAAGCTCACGTGGAGCAATCTAGTGGGCGATTCCTCAGCATTTGACAAACTCAAATATATACCTCCTACTGCTGCTAATGGTGAACAGATAGTTTTTCCTCCGATTCAACTATTACAGCAGGGAGCTAAGAAGTGTCCTATTTTTTAGTGGGATTTTTCTTGGTCCAGAGTTTCCACAAGTCCAATACTGGGCTGCTACAACGTGGAAAAACCTGGGAATTGAAAGCACTTTGATCATTGAAGACTGTCTTCATCTTTAGATTCAATTGTGAAGCTAATATGGACAAAATATTGGAGGCAGGACCTTGGTACGTGCGTGGAAAGCCACTCATGCTCTAGAAGTGGAGAACTAGCTTGGAAATTGTGAAAACCGAGAAGAAGAACATCCCCTTGTGGATCAACTTTTCATGGAGTGTTGCTGGACTATTGGTCCACAGAGGGGCCTAGTCAGTAGCTAGCACCTTGGGCAGACCAATATGCCTCGAAGGGCAAGTCCCAACCCTTAAAAAGATTGGATATGCCAGAATATGTTTCGAGGATAATATGGAAAGAGGCTTACCGGAGAGCATTAAAATTATGAAGTTAGATGATGATGGCAAACTGATAGAAGCTGCAGTTAGCATCAGTTATCAATGGAGACTTGTGAAGATCCTACAACCAAAGTCGAAGAGAAAGAAACCAGCCTCCTCTTCAACACCATGAACTTTTTAGCTTGGAACTTGGGGGGTTTAAATAACCCCAAAGATCAGAAGGTATTATTTGACTATATGTCAATTATGAAATCTAGTTTTGTTGGTGTTATTGAGACCAAAATAAAAGCTCATTCTCTTCAAGAGTGGTAATGGTTCCTTGATAAGAGCTGAGAACTATAAGCAACCATGCTCAGCACTTCAATGATTGCCCAGGGAGCAGAAAATTGAGAGCGAGGGTGGTGACTGGTGCATGTGACTCACACACAGCTCTTTAGGAGGTCGGACTTCTAGGATTGGCTCATTAGCGAGGGGCGTCCCTACTGGTGCCGGCAGTGAGAACAAGGGATCTCTGGAAAATGGTGACCCGAAAAAAAAAAAACCAATGTTCTGCTCCCTGGGCAAAACTAAGACAAAACTAGACTTTTTTGCTCACCTGGACAGAACATGGACTGAACTTCAGATAGCCAAACTTGGCTTTGATACCACTTAAAAGATTGCATTTACTTGATGTTCACTGCATAGAGGTAAGGGTATATATACACCGTTACAAGATTAAATTACGGAATGTAATCCTAAAGATCAAGGGATTATAATCCCTGTAATAAAGAAAAGAATCAATGCATATAAATGCTTAATCAGTAAGAGTAGAATCAATGCAGATAAATACTCAATCTGTAACACTCAAAAATTAGCCGCTCAGTATTTCGGGACATTTTAGATTGCACAGCAAATTGGCAAGGTAGCTTATCTTTTGGCCTTGTAGTCAGGAAGTAAAATTCATAATGTGGTGCTGTTTCACAGCTAAAGAGTACAAGGGAGATCCAACAACTTTGGTCCCTCTTCCTTCACTGTTGGAGGTAAAGCAATTTTATGAGCTAGGCTCAATAGGGAAATATGGGAGTTAGTAGTGCAGTGGCAGGGATTGCTAATAGAGTAGGCTTCTTAGGAGTTTCTTCAAGATTCAAGAAGACCTATCGTGAGTTTGAGCTTGAGGACCAACCTTGTCTAGGGGGGATAATGATATGCGAGATGCATTCATAGGGAGGAAATATACAAGTAGATCAATTAAGAGTTGATAGGGGTAGTAGTTAGGAAGTTTATCAATTAATTGGATTCTTTCTGCAGTACTTATCTTATTTAGACAGTAGTTATCTTATTAAGGATACATTAAAAGGGAGAGGAGGAATAAGAAAGGGTCAGAATTCATCTTAAAATCGTTGGCAAAGAGCTTGTCAGGGGACGAGATTTCTCAGCAGCAACTATAAGGTCTAGAAAGAGGAAAAACTCCAATAAAGGGAAGAGAATTTTCCTATGAGTCATCCCGTGACTATGTCCTAAGCAAAAACACATATGTCACAATTTTAACAAGAAAAAGTACACACATAGAACATTGCATATTTTGTATAGTTTGCTACAAGAACAAGAAGATAATCAGGTATAACCTTTTGAAGTGTGCTGATGCATGTATGTCTATGCTAAGCCTTTTACGTATCATCTAGGAATTCACAGGTTGGGTTCAGACCAGAAATCAAAAACTAAATTAGGTTGACAACTGCCAAACATGCCACTAGGACCACTATAATCACAGGACATCCAGGTTTCAATAGAGAAATTTAACAGCTCTCTCACATAATGCACTTGATTGAACTAGAACTTCTATGCATTTTGTAACATATCTTTAGTTTCCAATAGACACGATTGACAAACCCTGCCTGTACAACCAAAGTATTCATATTCCATTTCTTGTGAAGTTCAAGTTGAACAAACTTTCACTTAATCAACTGAAAAGTGAAAATACATTCCATCAGCTATCAAAAGCAAGTGAAAAGTGGGTTAAAAGCAAAAAGAAATAGTAGGGAAAAAAGAAGGCATAGCATAGAAAATTAGGCAGAGTAGAGAAGAACCTTCCACAAGCGACAACAATATCATCAAATTTTAATCCACCAGGACAAGACTTAAGTTGCTGCTCAATTTCACTTATTGCTTTAATGTAGCCCCTGAATGAAATATTTCAAAATGAAACAATATCATCACTGTGCAATACATAAAACTTATAAGAGCTAAATACAATCCAAAGAAAAAGCTGAATAGTTAAGATGATGTGCACAAAAAATGTCATCATGAATACATCCATTGCATCAAAAAAGAATTTATATTTAATACAATGAACCCTATAAGCTACTGAAACACAAAAGACAATTTTGTCTTTTTTGTACTGAAGATGTCGGGAGTCAGGTTGTACAAGCATTATTGGTAGTAAAAAACTAAAACAAAGGAAAGAGATAGATACAAAACAGCATTGAAGTAAGAGATCACCAAGCAAAACAGCATGGAAGTAAGAGATCACCAAGCACCAAGTATTAATACATCAGTAAGATCCAAAAGAAAAATGACAGGCAAATGCAATGGAAGTATGGATTTTCTTAAAAAAAAAATCAATTATAGTCCATGAAATGCTACACCTAAAATGCTCTAGATTTTCTTTTTAACAACATTACTAGACATTCAGTTATGTTTATCCCACATAACTTTGAATAGTAAGGGGGCAAAATGGAACAATAAGAGAAAATGATTTAATATAAATTTCATTGCAAGATATTATAAACGGAAAAAACTACCTCTATATTACAAGAAAATGAGGAAATGAAGAAATGGCTAGAAAGAACTATGAAAATCATTGAGAGGAAGGTAAAATCTCACTGCATTCAACACTTAGTCAAAGACATAACTCAAAATGTACTATTTGTTTCACTCTTCAACCATCCAAGTGGAACAATTCCCTTACCAAAACCCAACTCCTCCCTACCCTCCAAGCACATGCAAAAAGCAAAAGCTCATCATGGAAATTGGACAAAAATATAATAAATAAGGTTATGGATACCTAATATGTCACTGTTGGATACTCAACAAATTGCATTTCTCTTGTCATCTCTCATGCATCATAACGGCAGGAAAAGATGCTACTGATTGAGCTAACACCTTCATTTTGAACAAGATTCCACAAAATGGATTTAGTCTACCCTACATCTAATTGCTACCTACCACTGCTACTCCTTACCCTCACCTTCTAACTGAAAGTGGATGAAAGAGGGAAAATGGATATACTGAAGGAAAGAGAAACAGGAAAAAGCAACAAGTCCAAGAAAGACAGAACCCCAACTGTTAAATTACCACTGTAATTCTATCATTACCAACTACTAAATGCAGAAGAGCTTGAGATTGCTATCTAATACACTAATGAAGTAAATGAAGAAGGGCCTAATGACACAAAGAAAACTTATAAGGTGTATAAAAATGATGAAAATGGTTAAGAAAGCTCAATAGTTGCACCAGTTGATGCAAGCTATGATAGCATTCCAAAAGAAGGCCAGCATTAGTAAACAACTCACCATGTTCCTAAGGCGTTCGATCCACCAACAGGAATAACATATGGCTTTCTCCCTTCCCTTTGCAATTTTTCTTTCAAGATATTTGTAAGAACCTGGTATCAAAACCAAATAAAAGGAAAAGAATATTGACAGACCTTATTTGAGGTGCAATAAACTGACACTACTCTTTGGAAAACATGCAAAGTATTTGAAACCAAATCCACTGTTTCAGCTAACCAAAAATGACATTAAAAGCGAGAAATGAATTGACACCCTTGCTATGCACAGTAAAATGATCTAGCTCAGCTACATAATGGTTTCTTAACAAACTGAGCTATTGCTTTTATGATTAACTCCTAGAAGGGTAATTCGACAAGGAAACTCCTAGAAGGCAAATAAGCAATGCATCAGCTATAAGCAATAAGAGTGGTTAATACTATGACAGCACAAACAAATAATTTTTAAAAAGGGTTATAATAATTTTAGAAAATGGATTGTAGGCATCAACAATTTATAATGAACCATATTACATATGATGCTTTGAGTGGCCAATAACGAGCATTTCATAGTGAAGCAATTAAACATAAATTAATGACTATGCCAAAGGAAACAAAAATCACAATAATCTCGCAATTGAAAACCTTATTTATTAAAGGCATAAATACAGACCACGCTACCAACTTGCGCATATTCTTCTTTTGAAATAAGTTGAACGTGCGCTCCAACTAATCGCTCAACAAGAAGGTTGCCTGTCAATCCAGGATCTTGATCCACAAGCACCTGCATCGACATTTCAAAATGACAATAAAAATTTATAACGCAACCATATTTTACAACATTCTTGTGGCACAAAACTAAAAAGGACTGCTAATGAACCTTAGAGGTGCGAAGAATAAGATAAGAGTCGAGATTAAGATACTTGGCGGCAACAGCAGTAGCACGGCAGTGATTGCTCTGAATGCCTCCTATTGTTATGATACAGTCGGCACCCTCTGCCACTGCTTCCGCTAATAAAAACTCCAACTTCCTAACTTTGTTACCACTCAATTGCATGCCCGACAAGTCGTCACGCTGAACAAAACCCAAAGAGCATATATTTTTTAGTTTGAATTAAAACAAGAAATTTTAACGAAGATTGAGATTGATGATGAATTCACCTTGAGCCAAACCTCGGTGCCCTGAGGCAAGTTCGGAAGGTTCCACTTATGAATAGGAGTGGGAAGGTGGGCAAGCGAGAAAACATGAGAAGGGATTGGATTCAGATGGTTTGCCCATGAAGGAGGAGTATAGCGTTTCTGGGTCAGGAATTGGAACAACTCACTCTCACTTTGACTGAGGCTTCTCTCCGTTTCCATCACCTGCTGAGACTGAGAATCAACAGTAGTGAATGTAGAAGGACCAACCTTTGGTTTCAAGGAACTACGTTTGTTACAACAGATGGTGAAGGTGAAGGGAGACTGGATGAGGAGACAGTGTTGGCCGAGGAACCGATTGCAAAGCATCTGATCTCAATGTAGTTTTTGTTCTTCTAGTCGTTTGTCTTTATTTTCCTGCGAATTCTTGGTCATAATTGGCCGTTTGCTAAATAACTGATCTGTGATATCCTACTTTTCGGTACATGCTTGAGGTTTAATTCTAGATGCAGTATTGCAAATACATGCATAGCATTAATAATTAATATATGTACATATTATAATTATAAAGATAGCATAAGCACTCAATTGACTTATTTCGGGTACGAAAGAAATTAAGTGAATATAATGTTAATTGTGATTTGATATGTCTTAAACTTTGGTACATTTCAGTTTCAATTAATAAATTGAGATTCAATGTACTTTTGGTCTTAAAAAATGCTAAATGGTAAAAAAAATTGATGTATGAAAAAGCCTAAAATTGTGTGACAAATGGCTTGACATGAATGTGACAAATGGCATTATCAATAAGTTGACAAGTGGCTTAATGAAAGTGATCCAATTGGCAACATAAATAGAGGACAAATGGGAGTCATGCATTGGAGACATGTGTCAATGCATAAATGAGACACCTAGTAGCTTAGGTGTTACATTCTTGTAAGTAAGTTTCAATAGACTTCACTTTGTTTTCAATCTGTCCACCAAATTTTTTTGCCTATGCTCTGAATTTCTGCATCAATCTTACATGTTATCCTATGAAGTCCTTTGTCAAACTATTCATTAAGGGAGCTACTTCATGTTATACTTTATGTTGTTGTATCTATGATGAGAAGATCATGTTAACTCCACCTTGATCTTGAAGTTGAGTTTGGTTGCTTGAAAGGGCTGATAAAGTTAGATCTTTGGAGTTGTTCCTAGAAATTGAAAAGGTAAGGGAATACTAAACTTGGAATCATGTTAGAACATGTATTATTTGATGTTTGAAGTGGATAAAATGTGTACTGAATTAATGACGAATTGAGGTTAGAAACTTGATACATGCTGGAAATATGTTGATTGAACTTGGAAGTTTTCTATGCTTGCTTTTGGTGGATGAAAACCGTGGGATATAGATTGATTCATGGATAAATTATGTCTAAATTTGAAGTATAAGAAGGTGTTATGCCAAAGAAAGATGTTAATTAGGTGTGCTTGAATTGAGAAATAACTAGGACTATATGCATAATAATGTAATAGTTTCTAGTTTGACTTTTGATGAAAGAAAGACGATGAGCTGCGAGCTATCAATTGAATAATTTTGAATTGAAATAGGAGTGATTATTGATGAGAAATTGGAGTATGATTCAGGCCTAATAGAGGTATAATTGATGAACTATAAAGAGGTTGTTTCAACTTTGGTATAAAATGTAAAAAAATATGGAAATGTGAAGAAGAATTGCTGGAATATATTAGTTGTAGTATTTTCACTAAACATGCCTCTGTATTTTAGCCATATCTTGATCTGTAGACATTCAAATGGGATCATTTTAAGTTTAGATTAAACTAGAGATAGATGGCTATATGTTTCCTGCAAGAATCGAATTTTAATTATATCTCTAAGAGTTTCAAATTTTGGCTTGAAGTTAAGTATTGTGACTGCCATGGATTGGAAACAGTCTGTAGTACTTTAGGTATAATTTACAGAAAACTAAACCAAACCGCATGAAATTGGTTTCATTAGAAACTTTAAACATAAAGGAACATTTTTTAAGAAGAATTTATTGCTTAAATACTTCATTTTCCTTGTCAAAATGGCCATGACAACTTGACCAAAAATCTATTTTGAGAAAAGCTGGAATGATGTTTGAATAAGGGAATCATTAGGTAGTGCATTGTGACAAAGAGGAAAACCAAGGAGATGCACGATTGTGCACAAGCACGATCGTGATAGAGAGTGATTGTCAAGTGGTTGCACGATCGTGACAGAGAAGGTGCAGTGTTGTTTGACAGCTTTGCACACCCTTTCCTCTTTTGACTATAACTCCTTCTCTGGACCTTCGATTGACTTGAAATTTGAACTACAAGCTCCTCACACATTATCCTTCCTCTCTGTGAAATTTCATTGACATCTGAATTCACTAGGAAAGGATTGATAAATGATTGATTGATGATATTATAATAATCAAGTGTATTGAGCTATGAACCTTAGTGCATGATTGAGTGATGAACCTAGAATAAATTTGTATTATTGAGGTGTAAACCTAAGTTCAAATTAGACACATATGAGTTTTGAAGTATGAATGATCATAAGAAGTGAATAAAGGAAACATACCCAGAATAGTCGTTGGGCATGCATTGAATATATATATATATATATAAATGTGTGTGTGTGTGTGTGTACAAATGAATAAGTAATTGATTGATCGACTTTGTAATGTGAATTATGTGTTAATTGTAAGATTTTAGACGCTCAAGTCGAACGCCATTAAGACATTGTTAGACCATTTAAACAATAGCATAAATTGGAGTGTATTGTGATTTAACCTAGATGATCTTCCTAGGATTGATTTATTCTATTTAACTTCCAATTATTGAATTGTTTATGATTTGTATGTGAATTCTAGACTTTAATAGCCTGAGGAGTTTGATATTCGAGAATGTATTAGAAGTGTTCTGTTTGTATAAGAAATTTGAATGATATCTGTTTGCAATTGAATTCTGATTGATTTTAGAATACTCAACGAAAGTTGAATGCCAGACTGAGGTCTGATGAATGTAATATTTTGTCTGTGCATCATATGTGAATGTTATTCATGGAATATTATATTATTTTATGCATTTCATAAAATGCATATTTAGATAAAGGCTTTGTGACCAAAGTAGCCAGTTTGAAAGCACTTTAAGCTTGAATTTTGCATATAGAGCTTTGCTTCGTGATTTCTGTATCTGATTGAGCCCAATGGACCGATATCTATATCTGTATCTGGAAGGCGCTTGGTCACAACAAATAATAACAAATCTAAAGTCTCATATGCATATGCATTTGTATATTTATGATTATGAGATATATAGTTATGAAATCTTTTTTGAAATTGTGATGATAACGTGATTTGCCATGATAATGGGATTGATTGGGTTATATATGTTATACATGTTCTGAAAGAATGTTTGTGAAATGTATGTCATTCATTATGTCTTATTGAGATGGAAAATGATTGTGAAAATGGTTAATTGTGTGATATTTGTGTATATGACTTGGGTGAGATCATCAATGATGATTCACTCATTGAGTTTGTAAAACTCATCAAAATTTGCAACGTAGCTTTTCAGGTACGAGACAGAAGACCTAGTTCTTAAGATTTTCTAGAGGAACATTTTGGATTAAGATATAGCTCAAAGGTTTGTTAGCTAACATCAGAGGAGTTATAGATTGTATTTTGTAGTTTCTTTGTCATATAGAACTTTTATATAAGTGATTGTCAATCAGTGAGATGAAATGTTGAGGTTTTAAGTGTTGTATATTCTTTATGATGCCATTTAAGAGATTATGTTTGCTCTAGCATACCATTGTCATAGGATATGTACTTGAATGTTCTCTAAATGTTAGGATATATACTCTATAGTAATGAGGTGTTACAATTTTGGTATCAGAGCATGGTTTGGCATCCATAAGGACATATATGAGTATTGAGACATAATAAATAGTGAGAGACTCAGTTAGTGATCACAATTATTTTTGTTATAGGTCACCTGCCATAGGAGATCAAGTGGGAGAGTCAGCTGACATAAAGTCTGTAAGAGCCAATTGAGAGTCTCATGTACTTGAGTTTGCACAAATACCTCTGAGAATCCCGGAGAGGAGGGAAAGGAGATATGATAAGCTTCGGAAGCAAGAGGCCGTAGACTTCTACGGAAGTAAAGACCCTATTGAGGCAGAAAGATGGCTAGAGAGAATTGAAAGAGTGTTTGATCAGATGAATTGTGAGTCAGATGAGAGATTTGATTATGCGGTCTCACTTCTGTAAGGTCCAGTATATCAGTGGTGGAAGACTGTTCTATGTAGTACCACCAGACCTTGTAGTTTGACCTGGGAAGATTTTCTGAAGGTGTTTAAAGAGAATTACATGCCGAAGGTTTATCTGGAAAGAAAAATGAAAGAATTTCTAGATCTGAAACAAGGTAGTCTCTCAGTAGCAAAGTATGAGATAAAATTTAATGAATTAATAGGGTATACAACTGCATTAATCCCAACTAAGGAGGACAAATGTAGGAGGTTTAAAGATAGGTTAAATATAGAGATCAGAATGAGGCTAGCCATTTCTAATTGGGTAGTTTTACGGAACTCTGAGCGGCCTCGATCAGAATTAAATAGTTATTGAAGGATGGTCAAGGAGATTATAGACAACAGTCTAGAGTGAAGAGACGTAGTGAATCTCAAGCTGATTCTAGTAAAATCTTTAGTAAACTTCAAAACACATCATCTTGATTCTAAGCTAGATCGAGATCTAGGTTTCAACCAAGAGTTAGATTTGTTCAAGTTGGTAGAGGTAGAGGACAAGTGCCCTCTATGCAGTCTTAATAGATGCCTAATTGTGAGTACTGTGGTAAGAAGCATGGTGGTGAGTTGGAGGATATCGGGAGCTTGTTTTCGATGTGACTCTATTGAGCATCAGATTATAGATTATCCCGAGACTTTAGGACCACAGTCTGGAATAAGAAGAGGAACAGTGACTAAGACAATGGTCCAGTAGAGTAGAGCTATTGGATCAGTACAAAGAGGCAGAGGTAGAGACAAGACATAATCAACAAAGCCTAGTGGCAAGACTGAGGTGCGAAGTAACCAACAGCAATCTCAGGCTAGGGTCTATGTCATTACCAAACAAGAGGCACAGAACTCCCCAGATGTGGTAGCAAGTGTGTTGAATGTTTTTAATTTTGAAGCATTTGCATTGGTATATCCAAGATCTACACATTCAGTCATCATACCACATTTGACATCTAGATTGCATTATGAGAGAGAGATACTAAAATGTGGTTTGGTAGTGAGTACTCCGGTAGGTAGTACTATAGTGATTGGGGAGATATATAAGGAGTGTATTATATGAATTGATTAGGCGCAGTTAGAGGCTGACCTGATAATACTACAGCTGAAGGAGATAGATATTATTCTAGGCATAGATTGGCTCACTGCTTATAAGGTCATGATGAACTGCTACACTGAGGAAGTGATCATTGACTCCCCTAGTCAGTCGAGAGTAGTGTTTCAAGGTATTAGTCAAACAGTGCCAACTAGGTTGATTTCTTCGACGAATGCCTTGAAATCTATTCGAAGTGGATGTGAGGCTTATTTAGCGTACATGACTGACACCCGTACTGGATAGACAGTGTAGGAAATTCTGGTTGTTAGGGATTTTTTTGATGTGTTTCCCAGTGAGTTACCAGGGTTAACCCCAGAAAGAGAAATGAAATTCACAATTGATCTTATTCCAAGTACCGCTCTTATATCGATTCCTCCATGTAGAATGGCCCCTATGGGACTAAAGGAGCTCAATGCTCAATTGCAAGAGTTGTTGGGTAAGGGTTTCATTAGACCCAATGTATCACCATGGGGAGGTTCACTATTGTCTGTGAAGAAGAAAGATGGGATATTGAGGTTGTGTATTGATTACAAGCAGTTGAATTGGGTGACTGTGAAGAATAAGTATCCTCTACTGTGGATAGATGACTTGCTTGATCAATTACAGGGAGCTCAGGAGTTTACAAAATTAGACTTGAGATCAATGTACTATCAGATGAAGATAGCAGAGGCTGATATACTGAACAGTGGAGTTCGAACGCGATATGGGCACTTCAAGTTTATGGTGATGCCATTTGGGTTGACTAATGCCCTAGCAGCTTTTATGGCCTTGATGAATAAGGTATTTCAACCTTCTTTAGATCGTTTTGTGATTTTATGTATTGATGACATTTTGGTGTATTCGAAGTGTAGAGAAGATCATTATGAACATTTAAGATTGTATCTACAGATAATGAGGGAGAAACAGTTGTATGCCAAGTTCAGTAAGTGTGAATTTTGTCTTAATCAAGTAGTATTATTAGGTCATATTATGTCTGGACAAGGCATACAGGTAGACTCGAAGAAAATAAAAGCAATGTTGAAGAGGGAAGCTCCAAAAAATGTGATTGAGATTCGGAGTTTCCTTGAATTAGCTAGTTATTACAGAAGGTTTGTCGAGGGGTTTTCACTGATCTCAACCCCTTTGACAAAACTTCTGAGGAAGAATGTGCCTTTCAAATGGAATGGTGATTGCTAGAGGAGTTTTAAGGAGCTAAAGCATTGGTTAACTACAACACTGGTATTAGCTATTCCATCTAGATCTGGAGGATATGTTATGTACAATGATGCTTCACACTAGGGTTTAGGATGTGCACTGATGCAGTATGGTAGGGTAATAAAATATGCATCGAGACAATTGAGGTCTCATGTAGCACCTCCTTACCGTAGGGTACATATCGGGATTCCTGGAGGTTATTCCGGCACATATCCTACGATAAGGGCGAGCTACGCTCGATCTCTACATTCACTTCACATGGAATCACATCAATATTCAATTATAAAGCATCAATAATAAGACCACAATATTTAAAAACCAATTATTTTTCCTCATTTCATTGCATAAAACCGAAAGCCTATATTATGTCTTTCAACTTTTATTATATGTACAACAACAGCCTAGTACAAAAGTACTACATGAAAGAGGAAAATCTATATATATAATCTATCTAAGTCATCCAAAAATCCCAGCTGACTGACCTTTGAGCCATGACCTCTCTTGCCAAACACAATCTAGATGGCGGGAAAAGCCTCTCAGTGGTTAGAGTCATCTCTCGGTCCTGAAAAGATAACGTTGCAATTTTAGTGAGTTTTGCGAACTCAAATAAGGTAACCGTCATCGATAGTTCTCTCAATTCAAGCAACACATTATTTCACGTAGCATATAAACACATATTGCACTTTACATAATATCACAATTTCATTTAGGCATAAGCAAATTCGGCCTTTCAATCAATCAAACATACTTAATAAAAATGCATATGAAATACTTATGAGACACTTTCCAATTATTACGTTGTTGCGACCGAGTGCCTGAATTATCCCATATCCATTTTGGATACCGGGCTCATTGCTAACTGTCCCTTATCCAATA
The DNA here is from genome assembly GCA_027123425.1 of Erythroxylum panamense. NCBI lineage: Eukaryota > Viridiplantae > Streptophyta > Magnoliopsida > Malpighiales > Erythroxylaceae > Erythroxylum > Erythroxylum panamense. The sequence goes on along the minus strand of JAOTIZ010000007.1, from coordinate 6,345,545 downwards.
ACGATACATGGCTCATTATACATAGTGAACCTTAGGCTCCTATTCACTAATTAGTGGCTACTCTAGTCACAACTGTCATTATCTGATTGTGCATTCATGTATGGAATACATATGCCACAGTCAATCACATTATAAAGCACTTCAATATACATTTCACATTTCACAATCATTGGACCTCCTGTCTGGAATCAACAATCAAACTCATTCATTTCACATTCATTCATCATTCAAACATAAGTTAAGCAAACAATAATTGAGAGAAACTGTCTAGGTTACTCACTGGTTGCTCCCAAAGCTAGTGCCTGGAAGTTCCGGCAATGTTTGGGGGTTGACGTTCCAGTTGCTCCTCTATACCAATTAACATACACAATATCATAATTTGTACATGTATGAAATGAAATATGTACAATGCATGTTCATAATAACCCTGGGTATTTTACCATCAATCTCATCACAAAATTATTCTCATATTCAAAACTCATAATAAGTATAATTAATACTTAGGCTTATGCCTCACTAAAACCATTAATTTCACAATTTGACTTCTTGAGACAATTTGAAGGCCTATATCTCTAGTTTACTCCAAATTACAGGAACATGTTCAGTAAAATATCCAGTTCATGCTCTTCCAACCGATACCCTTACTTTGATTAGGTCAATCTTTTTCAAGTCAAAACCAAAAGCTATAATTTCTATGGAGAGAGATAGAGAAATGTGTTATGAATCTAATGCTTCAAAAATCAGGTCATTTGGAGGTCGGACGACAGAGTTATGGCTGAAAGGATCAATCAAGGTTCTGTCCATATAAGACGAACCAGATAGCAGACGAAGCAAAAAGCAGACGAATCGAAAAGCAGACGAATAAAAAAAGTAGACGAATGGAAAAGCAAACGAATGGAAAAAGCAGACGAATGGAAAAGCAAACGAATGGAAAAGAAGATGATTGGAAAAGCAGACAAATGTAAAGAGCAGACGATACAGATGGTCAACTTAAGACGAAGCAAAAGTGAACCTAAGACGATATAGATGGTCAACTTAAGACAAAACAAAAGTCAACCTAAGACGATACAGATGACCAACTTAAGACGAAGCAGAAGTCAACCTAAGACGATACATCTTTACAGACGATATGTCTTCATAGATGATATGATGTCATCACAGACGATATGTCTCTACAGACAATATGACGTCATCACAGGCGATATGACATTATCACAGACGATACATCTCTATAGACGATATGTCTTTACAGAAGATAAGATCTATACTCTTGGACTCAAAAACCTTTTTCTTGAACATCTCTAAGTTTTCATCAACTCACGTAAAAACACCTATATATTCATACATGCACAGTGAAGAAATAGAGTATATCACCTTTCCATATCTAATTCTTTACACTAATCCTATACATCATTTCATTACTACTTCAACTCCAAGAACCATTTCCACAACTTCTGATCACCAATAATCCATCAAAACCAAATAACACCATATCCACAATTTTCATCCCCTTAACACAGTGTTCAAGAATATAAATATACGTAAATGCCA
>JAOTIZ010000007.1:6290844-6311314 GCA_027123425.1 Erythroxylum panamense | reverse complement strand
GAGTCCAAGGATTCTGAGTTTTGTTTGGGTATTAGAGAAGTGTTCATTTTCCAATTGCAGGTTTTAGGTTTTGTAAAATGCAGCCGTTATGCTGCTGAATTTTTGATAACATTGATTTAAAGAAAGTTAGAATAAAATGAGACTTGAGTAAAAGATAAATTTTGGGATTTGTTTGCTATATATAAGAAGTTTGTATGAATTGAGAATTTGATTGAGGAAAACTTCCAAAAAGGGAAATAAGATTGCTTTGTATGAGTTTGATTGATGAATAAAGTAAAGAAAAAAAATTATACTGATTCGAATTGGTTTAGTCTTAGTTTCCCAACGCGATAAGTTTAAGTTTTCGGATGTCGGATACTTGTTCAATTCAGTTGCTCCGTTTGTATGCTTGAATTCGATCCGTATTTGTTTCGTATTTTTTGTTATTCGATAATTCGATTCATATTTCGATCCGTTCTTTCAAGTTCCGCCTTATGTTTGTGCTTCGGTTTCTTTCGCTTTATGATTCGATTTCGCTTTTTCTTTTGTTTTCGCTTTCCTCTTGCGTTGCTTCGATTCGTTTGTATTTTGTTTCCGCATGTTGTTATTCGATTCGCCTTCAGATTCGATTTGTCCGATTTGAATTCGCTTTGGTTTCGACAAATTTTTGTTTCGTTTTTCGGTTGGGATCCGATCTCCGGATCGGGTCCCAACACTATATCTGTAAGAGTGTCGGAAGTAATCAGAAATAATGAGTAGTGCTGGAAAGCAATAGTCGGGACATTTAGAACTCTAGAGCCTCTACAGTATCAACCAGATTGTTCACAACTTAATAGTTTGGAATGGCTAGCAAGCTCTTCAAAAATGTATACAAATGCTTCAGCCTACAAATCCATGAGACCCCCTAACTAGAGTGTTCAATGGCATAAATTTGTATCACATAAAAGAATCAATCCTAGATATTCCTTCATTCTATGGTTAGCCTTTCTTAACAAATTGCAAACAAGGGACAATCTCCTTTACCTTCACACCCCAAATCACTGCTCCTTGTGTGCCTCAAAAAATGAAACTATTAATCTCCTATTCTTTAAATGTTCCTTCTCTAAAACAGTATGGCTATACTGTCTTAACCACTTTCAAATATACCTTCCTAATCTGACAAACCTTTATTCCTTCCTGAATTCGTTCAACCAACCACCAAATTTTAGAAACTATGACATGAGTATTGTTATCATCATACTTCTAAATTGGTTCAACCAACTACCAAATTTTAGAAACTGTGACATGAGTATTGTTATCATCCTACTTTCTGTTACTGTGTACAACCTTTGGAATGAAAGAAACCTTTGAACCTTCAAAGATGAAGTCTTGGAAGTTGGGAGCATCAATACTGGGGTGATCTTTCAAGTTATGGAATAACTCAGCTCAAACACAGACGGAAGGTAATTGTTGGAGTGTTTTATTTTTCTAATGTAATGGCTGTAGGTTTTGATTTTAGGTTCAGGAAAATAGAGGGTAACCCAATCCCTTTTCGGCATATACAACAAGGGAGATTTCAGTTCCAAGGAATGCTTCAACCTCCAAAAGCTTTCTACAAGTTACAGGGGGAAACAACTTCAGACATGGTCGAAAGATGGCTAGTTATGCTAGCCACATCCCCAAACAGTAGAAGGTTTCACACTCCTATGGTTGGCTTACAAAGGATGGTAAGGTGGTGAACAAACATACGATTAAGAGATAAGGGACTAGTTCAGAGAATTAGAAAAGCTGAGAGAACGTCTTCTTCTTATGATGTGCTAATTTGAAATTATTGTTCTTATGGTTTAGAGGTAGGATTGTCTAATATATGTTTTTGCTCTAGTTTGATATCTCGAAATGGTTGTGCTTATGGTAAGATGGTCCTTTCCTATAGGGTCTCTCGGTTGGTAGATATGTATATGCTCAATGGTGTGGTTTTGTGGTCGTAAGAGATGATTTTAAAGGGTTCCTCATACCTCACATAAGGTTATTCCTTTTGGTTTAGAGAAGAGAATTGTTTTTTGGCAATCTCTTGGCTTGTACATAACTTTTATTTAATTTATAAAATTATTGAATTACCAAAAAAATCTGGAAGTTAGCAAGAAATGGAGGTCAATGGCGACAAAACCAGAGAGGTTTCATTCTAAGAAACGATTATCATACAATCTAACTCAAATTATCATCCATTATTTCAAAAATAGTTCTGATCTGAGGGTAAGAGGAGTTTTGGTAGAGAAGAGAAACGAAAAGGGTTTCAAGAGGAAGATGTAATAGTTACTGAGGATATTTCAGAGGGATCGAGAGATGATAGAGAAGCCTATATCAATAAATAACTTTATTTATTAACAGAGAAGAGAAGCAGAGAAGTAGGAAGAGAACGTTAGAAAAAAATAAATAATGATAGTCATGCTATTTAAGTGACAGACGTGACCTTAATAATACTTAATAGTTGTAAATATTTTAATGATATTTAATTTAAAAATTAAAAAGAAAATATATATGTCACAAGGAATTAACTAGATTTTAATTAATTATATTTTACATGAATCAACTACTTATCATTTAGTTAATTAATTAATTATATTTTAATTAGTTAATTATATTATATATATGTGTTAAATATAATTAATTAATTAATCAATCAATTATTTTTAATTAATTAATTAATTATATTTCAATTCTATTTAATAAAAAATATATGTGTCACAGGTGTGACATACTTGTGACACCTCTCATGTGGGTAGTAGTAGTAGTAGTAGTAGTAGTAATAATAATAATAATAATCATCATCATCATCATAATCATAATCATAATAATAATAATAATAATAATCATAATCATAATCATAATCATAATCACGACCGTGATTTGTTAATTCACAACTATGCATCGAAGTCATAGGCTATGACTAACAAGTCACAATTGTGACCACAGTAATAACGTAAAGAATCGAAGCCATTGGATGAAATGGACGGTTGTCCTTAGTAGATGGTAATAGCGTAAAGAATCTGAGTTGTTGGATGAAACAGAGGATTGTCCTTAGTAAATGGTAAGTAACTGAAGTCCAAAATATTAATGAATTAATTAATTAATAACATTTTAATTAATTATTTAATACTATTTTAAGTATATTTAATTAAAAAATTTTAAATGAAAAAGTATGTCATTGTAATTAATTAATCAATTAATTTATATTATAATTAATTGATTAATTAATTATATTTTTATTAATCATTTAATTATATTATAATTAACTATATTTTAATGATATTTAATTTAAAAATAAAAAATATGTGTCACAGGCATGAAGGAATTAATTAGATTGTAATTAATTAATTAATTATATTATATATATGTGTTAAATATATTTTAATTAATTAATTATTTATTTATTTATTTATAATTAATTAATTAATTATATTTTAATTATATTCAATAAATTTTTTTAAATAAAAATATATGTGTCACAAGTGTGACTGGTGTAATACTTCTCATGTGGGTATTATTATTATTATTATTATTAATCATGACTGTGACTTTTTAAGTCACAATCGTGCATTGAAGACCACAGTAATAGTGTAAAGAATCGAAGTCGTTGGATGAAATGGATGGTTGTCCTTAGTAGATGGTAATAGCATAAAGAATCAAAGCCATTGGATGAAATGGACGGTTGTCCTTAGTAAATGGTAAGTGAAGTCCAAAATAGCGGTTACAGAAATAAAAAATAAGAAGTGATGGCTGTGACTAATAAGTCACAAGCGTGACGATGATATGGAAGCTAAAGAATGAGAGCCGTTGGATCAAAGGGATAAGTAAGCGAAGTCCAAAAAAATGGTTATAGAAATAAAAAATAAGAAGTCACAGCTGTGACTAATAAGTCACATACGTGATAATGAGATGGAAGCTAAAGAATGGGAGTCATTGAATCAAAGGGATGATGGGATGGAAATGCGTGGTCGTCCATCCAATTCGTCCTTGGTATATATATACTTAATACACTTAAAGATAGTTGTAAAATATTTAATAATAAGCATGAGTCACGACTATGACATTTAAGTCATAGCCGTGACAAGAATATAATGCGTGACCTATAAGTTGCATTAAAATTTATGTTGCATATTTTATTCAACCAAAAACATGATCACTACTAGTAGATGGTAAGTTTATTTAGGAATAAATGCAAAAACGTTGACGCTTTTAGGAATAAAACATAAGAAAACAAAAAAAGGGATGGTATGAGTCACAGCCGTGACAATAGTATAATGGAAGGAAAGAAAAAAAGGGGTGGCATGATTCATAATTGTGACAATTTAAGTCAAATCCGTGACAAGAGTATAGCCGTTGATGAAATGGACGGTATATGTACTTAATATATTTAATACTTAAAAATTGAAAATAACACTTAATAATAATTAAAAAAACATGCATGGTTGTGACTTCTTTAGTCACAGTAGTGCATACAAGTCAGTCCAAAATAACAATTACCAAAAAGAAATCCAAGTCGTCGATGAAACGGACAGTGAGATAGAATTGTGCGGTCGTCCAAGCCTAGATGAAAAAGCGTTGTCGTGATTAATCATGCTTAGTTAAAGGTAAGTAAATTGACAAATAACTCTTAATAATAATTCAAAACAACATGCACAGCTGTGACTTAAGAGTGTATTTAGGAATAAATGCAAAAACGTTGACGCTTTTAGGAACAAAACATAAGAAAAGATAAAATGGGATGGCATGAGTCACGGATGTGATAATTTAAGTCACAGCCGTGACAACAGTATAGTGGAAGGAAAGAAAAAAAAAGGGATGGCATGATCACGATTGTGACAATTTAAGTCACAACCGTGACAAGAGTATAGTGGAAAATTAAGTCTTTGATGGAATGAACGGTATATGTACTTAATATAGTTAATATTTAAAAGCTAACAAATAACACTTAATAATAATTCAAAACAACATGCACAGTTGTGACTTCTTAAGTCATAGTCGTGCAAGCAAGTCAGACCAAAATAACAATTACAAAAAAAAATCCAAGTCGTCAATGAAACGGACAGTGAGATGGAATTGCATGGTCATCCAAACCTGTATGAAAAAGCATTGTCATGATATATCATACTTAGTGGAAGGCAAGTAAACTGACAAATAACACTTAATAATAATTCAAAACAACATGCATGGTTGTGACTTAAGAGTGTATTTAGGAATAAATGTAAAAGCGTTGACGTTTTTAGGAACAAAACTTAAGAAAAGAAAAAAAATTAGGATGGCATGAGTCATAGCCGTGACAACAGTATAATGGAAGGAAAGAAAAAAAGGGATTGCATGAGTCACAGCTGTGACAATTTAAATCACAACCGTGACAAAAGTATAGTGGAAAATCAAGCCATTGATGAAATGGACGGTATATGTACTTAATATACTTAATACTTAAAAAACTGACAAATAACACTTAATAATAATTTGAAGTCACAGTCGTGCATGCAAGTCAGTCCAAAATAACAGTTACAAAAAAAATCCAAGTCATCGATGAAATGAACAGCAAGATGGAATTACGTGGTCATCCAAGCCTTGATGAAAAAGTGTTGTCGTGATCAATCATGCTTAGTAGAAGGTAAGTAAATTGACAAATAACACTTAATAATAATTCAAAACAACATGCACGGCTGTGACTTAAGAGTGTATTTAGGAATAAATGCAAAAACATTGACGCTTTTAGGAACAAAACATAAGAAAAAAAATGGAATGGCATGAGTCACGGATGTGATAATTTAAGTCACAACCATAACAACAGTATAGTGGAAGGAAAGAAAAAAAAGGGATGGCATACGTCATGACTGTGACAATTTAAGTCACAACCGTGACAAGAGTATAGTGGAAAATCAAGCCATTGATGAAATGAATGGTATATTTACCTAATATACTTAATACTTAAAAACTGACAAATAACACTTAATAATAATTCAAAACAACATGCACAGCTATGACTTCTTAAGTCACAGTCTTGCATACAAGTCAGACCAAAATAAAAATTACAAAAAAAAGTCCAGTTCGTCAATGAAATAGATAGTGAGATGGAATTGCGTGGTCGTCCAAGTCTGGATGAAAAAACATTGTCATGATACATCATGCTTAATGGAAGGTAAGTAAACTGACAAATAACACTTAATAATAATTCAAAACAACATGCACTGTTGTGACTTAAGAGTGAATTTAGGAATAAATACAAAAACGTTGATGCTTTTAGGAACAAAACATAAGAAAAGAAAAAAATGGGATGGCATGAGTCACGAATGTGACAATTTAAGTCACAACTGTGATAACAGTATAGTGGAAATAATGGAAGAAAAGGGATTGCATAATTCACAGCTATGACAATTTAAGTCACAGCCGTGATAAGAGTATAGTGGAGAAATCAAATCGTTGATGAAACAAACGGTATATTTACTTAATATACTTAATACTTAAAAACTAACAAATAACACTTAATAATAATTCAAAACAACGAATAGTGGTATGGAATTGTGTGATCGTCCACGCCTGGACAAAAAACGTTGTCGTGATCGATCGTGCTTAGTAGATGATAAGTAAACTGACAAATAAGACTTAATAATAATTTAAAATAACATGCACGACTGTGACTTAAACAATTACAAACGAAAATTGAAGTCATCAATGAAACGGACGGTGGGATGGAACTGCATGGTCATCCATCCTATCATCCTTAGTATATGTATACTTAAAAGATAGCATGGAGATGCCACGTGGGTACCAAAAAGTTAGGGGTTAGTCTGCCTTCCACCGAAATTAATTTGTTTCTCCAATATTGCTTCAACCTAACTACTCTATAACATCATATTTTATTCTCTTCTTTCTTCTAATGTTTCAAGCATAAACTTCGCCATTTCATAAATTTAAAGATTATGTTTCAATTATGCTGTTGGGTTTCTTTTTCTTTTTTCTTCCTTTTGTTCATTTCTTTTCTTTATTCCTTTTTAATATATTTTGTGAGAGAAAGATCGATATTGGAAATAAGTGAATGGGAAGGATGATAAAAATAACGATGGAGCAAAGAGAGAGAAAGAGATTCAAACAATATAATAACCTCAACTTCTTTGAATCAAATAAGAATCTAAAAATATTTTCAAATGTTGTTAATTATTCAAATATATTCTTTAATGAAGCAATTTTCATATCGACAAATACTAGAAAGTAACTAACTTTAAATGAATCACCTATTGATTGTGTTTCTCCTTTATGATCATTTTCATCAAATTGTCTTTTCCTAATAGTACAATGTCTAGCTAGAAATGTAGGCTCTACATTCATCTCATGTGTGGGACTTGTGGCAATATTCATATTAAAGGCAAACCCTTTGTTTCCATATTTTTCAAATTGCTCTATGGTAACGTCAATGCATATAGATTTAGATTGCAAATTTGTACTCACTACGTTAATAGAAAATAAAAGATCACACTAAATAACCATACCATATAAAAAATCAAAACTTTTACGTACACTAACTAAACTTTTAGCTTCACTCTTTGACTTGGCATCATCATAAGATCTAGATAATTCCATCAAATCTAATCTTATTTGAGGAACTTAAAATCTAATAGCTTTAGCAGTTTTCATTCGACTCTCCCAATAAGTGTTAGATAAGATTTCATGGTGAAGCCCAAAATATTATCAAGTAAAACCTTCTAACTTTTAGGAGATTTTGAAAATAATGAATATGTGCATTGCACAACTCCAAAAATTGATACAACTTTAACAGAAGAATGTGTCATATCACTAAGAGTAAGATTAAGATTATGACAAGCTTGTGACATATATAATGCTTTCAAATTTATTTCAAGTAGTCTCTTTTAAACCTCTTAATGTTTTCCCTTAATATTAAAACCATTGTCATAACCTTAACCCCTTACATTATGGACATTAAGATCAAAAGACTTAGATGCCTTCAATAATTCATTAGGAAGTTCCAATCCATATGTGTCATCTACATTCATGAACTTTAAAAAGTATTATGCTATTTTTATTTTTTATTTAACATATTCACACTTCGTACTAACAAACTCATATGTTCTTACTAGCTCAAATCTAGGGTATAATTAAGTATAATAGAAAAGCATTTCTCCTCTTTAATGATCCTTATGATAGAACTTCTAACATTATAGGACAAAAGACAAATTTAACTCATTTTGAATTTTGTGACCAAGATAACGATGATGGATTTCATGATTTTGAATGCGTCTAACATGATCTTGCATTATTACATCAATTCCAGTAATCATCTTAATCAATCCGAAAACATTACCATTACTATCTTGATAAAGTTTTCTCATTAGATCCTCAAAAGGCCAAACTACATTTAGCAAGACAATTAATAATAAAAACTATTCTTATCAAAACTTGTCTCCAACGTTATTTTTCCTATAAAATTTCTTATTGTAACTCTTGATCAATTGTTTGATTTTTTCTCAATCTTACTCTTAATTCATTATGACTTCTCATGCTAGTCATATGCTTAACACTATTCTCATGTTCTTTGAGTCTCTCACTAAGTTCCTTCTAATCTTTAAATCCATCATTAGCTAATGCACTTTGATTGCTAATAGATTTAAACAACTTACAACAAAAACAATGTACTTAATCTATATATTTAGAGTAAACCAGCCATTTTCTAACACTAATTCCTCCATTACTCAATTTTCAAGAATAATAAGAATATGAAAATGTCGAGAGGTATTGTCTAAAAGAAACACAAGATTTATTTCTCACATCCCATTTTCAACTAAAATGTCACTTATTTTATTATCAAGATTATAATTGCTCATTTTCCCTTAAATTTTTTAAATTGGATGCATTTAATACATATTCATGCTCTCTTAATATTACTAACATCCTCAGGATTATGAATATCATCACTTAAATTTTCATTATGTTGTTCAAAATTACCTTCACCTAATTCCTCTGAGTTCTCACTAAAAGAGCCTACTATTTTAATAAATTTATTAGTATCTTCTTTTTTGGATTCTATTAACTATTTTACTTGTTTTCTTTTATGCCTTTTTTTCACTTCTAAAGAAATGCTTTTTAGGCAATATCATATAAAGCAGTTATAACACAATAGATTAGAAAGAAAAAGCACTTATGTGGAATTGGAAGACAGAGACAGGCAAAATAAAGCAACAATAGCTCAACCATATATCACAAATACATATCCATGTAATTATATATCTGTGATAGAGGAAAACAACAAGGAGACAATTTTAATATCCTATATAAAACTAAACTAACAAAGAGTAATTTACTATGATATATGAAAAATGAAAGAAAGACAAATTATCAAGATAAATTATAATTCAAATTATTGTATGATTTATGTTAAAAGGATACTAACAGGAATTAGTTGAAAATTTTGGAAACTTATTATAAATATATAAAAATTGAAGAATAAACCATGAAGATTCAAATTAGATAACAATGGGATGGTTAACCTTGTTTAGATTGTATTGCATTAGTATAGCATGTCTTAGAACATCCATGTAATAGTTTTAATCAATATAATTATATTGTCATAATAATGATAATTTAAAATTTATGTTTAAAATGAACTTTGACTTATTTTATTGTAATATTAGCTTAAGAAGTCATATTATGCTCAAATAAATTTTCACATAAGTTTGATAAGATTTGATTGAAATAAATAAAATTGTATGGGTCATTAAAATAACTACATGTTAGTTAATTAATATTCAATTCAAATTTATATACTTTATTTCTCTTATACAAAATGTTTATTTTTTTTACGATAACAAATATTTTTCAAATTATTTTAAATTAATTTAATTAAAAATTGCATACATAATATATAAGTTATTAGTTATTACATAAATATATAACACCAAATAGAAACCTTTTAAGTGCTAAAAGAGGGTTGGTCATTATCTATGGCTGATAAAGATATGATATGCTAATGAATGTATATTCTCTTTTAACGAAATATCAAATATTACAAAAAAATGTCACAATAATTATCTTTTTTTTTCAAATTTTTAGTGTATACTTTTAGATAAATGCCCATCCATTCTAATATAATTATTGGTTGGCCCATTACAACTTAGTTCATCAAAGATAAGATCTTATCTTACTCATTTAAAAGTTTAAAAATTTTTAAAATTCTGCTCTCCAAACATCATCAACTCTACACATCCCTCATCCCAAATCTAGTTCCTCCAAATTTAACTTAGATTCTTTTTTGATAGAGAACATTACATAATAGAATCTTTACACTAAAATATATAGGGGCCATCGAAACTTTTTACTGAAAGCTGGAGTTTAAACAAAAAATTAAAGATTGAATAAAATATATCATTGTCAATAAATATTAGCATATATCTTTAACAAATTGATCTCAAAATTTCCTTTTTTCAGTTTAGGGTGCACAAGTGTTTATATATCATCTTATGTAAATGAGCATATCCGAACAAATTCAAATAAAAATATAAAAGAGAAATATAAAAAGAAATTCTTTTCTTCTCCTTAAAAAGACTGAAGCATAATTGTTAGACCTCCTAATGAATGGTTAGTACTAAACTACTCTTTATCTCTATTTATTAAGGCTTTAAATTCAAAATAAGAAACCTAACTACGATTGTTTTTTTAGTTTCCACAAAGTAAAGTGCCAAGAAACTTTTTAGTATATATATACATCGTGAAGAAGATTTATTGACTTTCTAATTTATGTCCCTTTTAATGAATATATTTAATAACTTTTAATTTTTTAACTGTTTAATAAATAGGCAGGAAGGGCACTTGCCTAGGGCATAGATTCATAAGGGCCCACTTATTAAAAGAATTGAAAATTAAAATTTTAATAAATCTCTTTTAATGAGTGGGCCCTTATGAATCTAGGCCCTAGGCAAGTGTCCTTCTTGCCTTTGCCTAGGACCGACACTGTCTATAGTAAATTATCATAAATAATTTATTAGCATGAAAGAGTATATTTGCTATAAAAATCACTAAATTAAATAGTTTCTTATAACAAAACTTCATATTTAATTCTTACCAAGAAATTATATGTCCTTTCATTAGATATATTGTTTTTCTAGCCTAATAAAACTATTGTTTCAATATTCATATCTTAGTAGTTAACTTAATAATTATTCATACGTTGTACAATAGATTAATGTTTACTCATATAATTAAATGCATGAATTTAGAAATTTTAGGATACAGAGTTCCAATCCACCATATATTATTGATGCAATCATTTACACAAAAGCTCATCTCTCATGTTAGCTTCTGAGCTATGTTACAAAACAAAGCAAGGCAGGAGACAAGTCTTATAGATTGGCAAATAAACAATGTTGTATGGAGAATTTTTGGGATGTACAACGAGATGTGCAAGAGGCAACATGCACTCATAAGTTGTATGTACGGACAAAAAGAAAGGGAGGTACGTGTCGAATGTCAAGATGTTAAAATGAAGTATGTGTGTGTGTGTGTGTGTGTGTAGTGATAGACCTAGGGAATATAGAATAATTATATTGTCCAAATCTCTTTCTAATAGATGCATAATTGACTATACTTTTGCACCCATATTTGATACATTTTACTTAATATTTATACAATTGGTATACATTTGGTACTTAATTAATCTGAAGTATGTATACAGGTGATACTTGCCTTCATGGACTTAAAAGAGAAGAATTCGGATGGAAACACAACATAAAACAAAGAATTAAAAAATATGAAGGAATGCATGACACTGCATCTGCCCATTTACTTTCCTTTGACTATGCACTTTTGCAATATCTATTGAATTATGATTATCCACGGTATGATGTACGCCTATGCAAAAGACCATGCATTAACCAAAACCTAAAATTCCATATAAAAGTGACATTTCAAAGGCAAATGAAGAAAAGAAGTGGCAGGCATCATTCTGAAGAGTGCATAGGCAATTCTAAAGGTGATTTAAAGCTTGAGGAGCAAGAGACACAGTTTTTATCAACAGATCCATTAGAACGCAAAATCGGATGTCTACATCATCAGAATACTTAATAAAGAACTATCAAGGAGATGCAGAATTGTGTTTCCATTGTTTTCTATTCTATTTTCCATATACAAGTATCTGACTTTGTGTTCCCCAATGTATAACTAATTTTTCTATTAGTATTTAGGCTAGATGAACCTTATTTGATACCAAAACATTTTTTTGACTATTTTTGAATGCAATTGCGTTGCTTGATTATTGTAATTCAGTTATCTATTTTATTATTGTCTATTAATGTGATTTATCAGACTTTATTTTGATTTCATACATAGCGATTGAGACATCCCAAGTTTGAATAGATCTACGATAATTGGAAAGAGTTGATTGCAACCCTAGAGATAAGATGACATAAATCTTCCGAATTAGGGTCAAACATAATAAAGGGATTTATAATACGGTAATGTAATCCTATAAAATTTAACCTGAGTAATTTGGTTAAAAACCTTCGGATTACTTGTTAGTAGACTCAAGGTCAGTTACTGACATATCTTAGGAGCCTCCACGGTTCAATTAATCAACAACACAATTGTAGGATAAAAGAACAATCAGTTAAGGGTTTAGGGGGATTCGAAGCCTAGATACTAGTTATTTGATACTAATAATAACTCAGTGATCCACCAATTCTTTGCTTAAATTGTGTTGCTTGTTTATTTTAATTGCTTAACTTTAGTTTCTTTAATTCAACCACAATCAATCCTTAGGTTAGATAATAGAAGAACAGTAACTACTACTACTCACCATCCTTATAGGATAGACCCGTATTTAACATTATTAGTTACAATTACACCCTGCACTTGTGGTATTAAAATATTAACTACTCAAGAAAAAGTTCGATTACGTTTTTAGCATCGTTACCGAGAATGATGATATTAGGAACATTTTATTTTTATTACTCTAGTGATTACTTTTGTTTGTTTGTTTTGCTTTATTCTTGTTTTACCTTACATTATTTAATTTGTTTTACCTTACATTATTTAATTTGTTTTTATTAATTAGTTTATTTCTTTAGTTATAGATTTAGACTCTAGGTCAATTTATGACCTAAAAAAACATTGAGAACTTACTAGACGTGGACCCTGAGATGGAAAGAACTATACAAAGGAATTGTTGTAGAACTAACCTTAGAGAGTTTAAGCTAGATTGTCGAATTGAGGACTTGGAAGGCCATGTGGACAGTGAGAGATCACATAACATGGCAGACCAATCATGAACAATGCTTGACTATGTTAGGCTAGACTTATCTAATGCAGAAAATAACATATTAAGGCTAACTATGGAGGCAAACAATTTTGAGATTAAGTAGAGCATCATCCATATAATGCAACAGTTAGTCCAATTTGATGGACTTCGAGACAAGGATCCTAACACCCACATATCTAACTTCTTAAAGATCTACGATACTTTTAAAATAAATGAAGCGAATGATGACGCCATCAGAATGAGTTTATTTCGTTTCTCCTTGAGAGAAAAAGTTAAGAAGTGGCTAAACTCTATGTCACATTCGTCACTGACCACCTAGGATCAAGTGGCGGAAAATTTTTTACTTAAGTATTTTTCTCCTATAAAGACTGCGAAACTAAGGAATGACATCTCTTTGTACTCCCAAACTGAAGGTGAATCATTGTACTACGTATAGGAGAGATTCAAACAGATGCTCTGACAATGCCCACATCATGGACTACCTCTGTGGATGCAAATCCAAACATTTTATAATGGGATAAATCAAAATACTAGGCAATCAATTGACGTAGCAACTAGAGGGACATTGATATGTGCTTAATTGATTATACATTTATTCCATAACACTTAATAATTAATGATACGAAAATGCTTAAGACAATCACTTGAGTTCATATTTGGTTTTAGGTACAATTTAGAAGCAAAAGAGATAAAGTGAGTTGAAAGCACAATCTTTCAGGCGTCTTTTTAACATTCACACTCACTTGTCTATATGGAATAAGAAGAAGAAGGATTAGAGCAAGAGGAGACAAGAAAATGCATGTAAATGAAGAGTATACATTGTAGAAAACAAAGTAAAGTCATGAGAATGCAAGTCATGACCATGACACAAAGTGCCATGGGCGTGACTAATGATGTATGACCATGACATAATATGTCATGGCTGTGACTCACCTTGCACGGGTGTGACTTTAGTCACGCCTATGATTCAACATGTCATGGCTATAACTTTCACACATATATTGCCCAAAACCCTAGTTTTTAATATAAATAGACTTATGATGGCACAGAGGTTTATGAGAGATTGGAGGGTTTTGGTTAGGAGAAAAATAGAGAGGGACCTTCAGGAAAGATGAGAAAAAGGGGCAAACCAATCAACCGTGAGAGACACATAGAAAGGTAGCTTCCCAATGTCGATTTAATCGGGATATTGATGCCTCTACTTGGTTAAAAACTCTTTCCTTGTATTTTTTGTTTCTTTATCTCTTTAGAAATTGATTATGTTATCCTATATGTATGGATTTGGGTATTACGAAAAGATAGTTTGAATGTGTTCATTAGATCATTTTATTACAAACCCGTTGCCAGAATATTCAATGTAATCCATAATTGTTATGTTGAACTTCATTTGTAGCAACTAATAGTTCGTAATCATAAGACATAACATAACCTAGGTTAAATAATCTAAGCTTGTGTGATCATTTCTTAGATTGGTATGTTTTTTTCATTCGTGAGGCGGCTGCCTGATTAAATCTAGAAAGCATCTCCTAGGTTATCTAATAACTGGGGTTAATTAACTATGATATAAGGAAAAATCGGGATTAATAGAGCTTGTTGTTAATCAATGACCAATAGTTCAAATAGAGATATGAAGACAACAATTTAATGAAATATGTTTAATTGGGTGTAGGCTAAGATTGAACCAAAGGACCAGGTCCCTAACGAATTCACCACTTTCATCATTTTTGCATGTTTTCTTTAATTTGCTTTTATTAGTTTAGTTTCATTTTATTTTTTATTAAACCAAAACCCCCTAAACCTATACACCGATTAATTTCTTCTCGAAAGGTAACTGAACACTCTTTGTGAGATCGACCTAGACTCACCACTATTATAATAGTAGGTCTAGTTTATTTTATGTAGTATTACGACGCATTACCAAACATTGAATAACCAGTGGCAACCCTAAAAATTGAAAGACTACATGAACTCATACTCAATCGAAGAATTGTCCCACAACATAACAAATTGATAACACAAGTACTAGTAAAGTGGAAGGGGGATCTCGTGAGGAAGCCATACGGGAGTCATTACTTGAATTGTAGAAAAGATTTCTAAAAACAAACCTTATGGATAAGGTTTTTTCTAAGAGGGAAGTACTATTACATAATGAAGCAAGGCGGGAGACAAGTCTTTCAGATTGACAAATAAATGATGTAATATGGAAAATTTCTAAAATGTACGATAAGACACGTAGGAGGTAGCATGCACTCGTAGGTAGTATGTTATGACAAAAAGAAGGGTGGTACATGTTGAATATTGAGATGTTACAATGAAATATATATATAGTGCCAACCTTAAGCATGGGTAGGAAGGGCACTTGCCCAGGGCCTAGATTCATAAGGGGCCTACTTATTAAAAGAGTTAAAATTAAAAAGTTATTAAATCTATTTATTAAAAGAGTTAAAATTTTAGAAGTTAATAATTCTATTCATTAAAAGGGGTAGAAACTGAATAGTGAATAAATATGCTTCAAGATGTTTATATATACCAAAAAGTTTCTTGGCATTTTATCCTATGGAAACTGAAAAGGGAAAATTTGTAGTTAAGTTTCTTATTATGAATTTTAAGCTTTACCAAATAGAGATAAAAATGAGTTCGGTTTAACAATTTTGTTTTAATATTATTAAGGAGAAGAAAAGAACAAGTTCTTTTTATATTTCTCTTTTATATTTTTTATTTGTATTTTTCAGATATGCACATTTAAGCAAGATAAAGGATGATAAATATATACACATGGATATTAGTCCAAAAAAAAGGAAATTTTGAGATCAATTTATTAGAGAAATATATGCTAACATCTTTTATTGACAATGATATATTTTATTAATATAATAATATTTGATCCTAATATATAATATGAATCTCAATCTTTTAGTTTTCATTTAAACTCCAGCTTTCATAAAAAGTTTCAATGTCCCCATTATATTTAGTGTAAAGATTCTATTATTAATGTTCTCTATCAAAAAAGAATCTAAGTTAAATTTAGAGCTCACATATTTAGGATGAGGGTCGTGATGGATTAATGATTTCTAGAGAGTAAATTTTTTAAAAAAAATTTAAACTTTTAAATGAGTAAGATAAGATCTCATCTTGGATGAACTAAGTTATAGCGAGTCCCATTAATAATTAAATTAGATGGATGGGAATTTATCTAAAAGTATATACTAAAAATTTGAAAAAAAAGGATAATTTCTATGGCATTTTTGTAATATTTGATATTTCCAAGAAAGTATACATTCATTAGCATATCATATCTTTATCCACCATAGATAATGACTCAACTCTCTTTTAGCACTTAAGAGATTCACTGTTTGGTGTTAGATATTTATGTAATAATTTATAATTTATATATTATGTATACATTTTTAATTAATTTAATTTAAAATAATTTGACAAATATTTGTTATAGTAAATAATAAATATTTTGTTTAAGAGAAATAAAGTATATAAATTCGAATTGAATATTAATTAAATAATATGTAGTTATTTTAATGACCCATGCAATTTTATTTATTTTAATTAAATCTTATCTACCTCATGTGAGATTTTATATTAGAATAATATGACTTCTTAACCTAATATTACAACAAAATAAGTCAAAAGTTCATTTCAAACATCAAATTTTAAATTATCATTATTATGACAATTTAATTATATTGAAGAAGAGTATTACATAGATGTTATAGGACATGCTATACTAATGCAATCCAATCTATACAAGGTTAATCACCCATTATTATCTAATTTGAATCTTCATGTTTTATTCTTCAAATATCTTTTCTATATATTTGCAATAAGCTTCCTAATTGTAATTTTATCAACTAATTCTTGTTAGTATCTTTTTAACATAAATCATACGATAATTTGATTTAAAATTTATCCTAATAATTTATCTTTCTTTCATTTTGCATATATCATAGTAAATTACTTTTTTTAATTTTTATATAAGATATTAAAATTTTCTCCTTCTTTTTTTCCTTTGTCACAGATATATAATTACATTGATGTATCTTTGTAATACATGGTTGAGCTATTGTTGTTCTATTTTACCTGTCTCCTTTTTCCACTTTCACATAGGTTCTTTCATTCTTTTTCTTGTTCAATTGTGTTATAATTTCTTTATATGATATTGCCTAAAAAGCATTTATTTAGAAGTGAAAAAGGGGGAAAAAAGAAACAAGAAGAGTAGTTAATAGAATCCCAAAAATGAGCTATTAATAAATTTATTAAAAGAGTAGGCTCCTCTAGTGGTAATCTTGAGGAATTAGGCAAAGATAATTTTGAACAACATAAAGAAAATTTAGTGATGAGATTCATATTCATGAGGATGTTAGTAATTTAAGTGAGCATAATCATGTATTAAATGCATCCAATTTATATAATTTAAGGGCAAATGAGCAACTAATCCCCATATTGGATATTTATGATAATAGAAAATTAGGTTAATCTAGATAAAAAAAGTAAGTGACAACTTACTTAAAAAAGAGCCTATAAGAGAATTAAATCTTGTGTTTCCTTTAGGCAATACCTCTTGGTATTTTCATATTCTTATTATTCCAGAAAATTGAGTATGGAGAAATTAGTGATAGAAAATGGTTGGTTCACTATAAACATATAGGTGAAGTATAATATTTTTTTTATAAGTTGTTCAAATCTAATAGCAGAAAAAGTGTGTTAGCAAATGATGGATTTAGAGATTAGAAGCATCTTAGTGAGAGACTCAAAGGAAATGAGAATAGTGTTGAGTATATGACTAACATGAGAGTTGGAATGAATTAAAATTAAGATTAAGCAAAAAATCAAACAATTGATAAAGAATTGTAATAAGAAATTTTAAAGAAGAAATAATATTAGAGACAAGTTTTGATAAGAATAGTTTAGTTGTGAAATGTCTTGCTAAATATAGTTTGGCTTTTTGAGGATCTAATGAGAAAACTTTACCAAGATAGTAATGATAACATTTTTGGGATTGATTGAGATGATTTCTAGATTTGATGCAATAATGGAAGACTATGTTAGACACATTCAAAAACATGAAATTCATAATCATTATCTTGGTCACAAAATTCAAAATGAGTTGATTTCTCTTTTGGCCTATAGTATTAGAAGTTCTATCAAAAGGAACATTAAAAAGCAAAATACTTTTCTATTATTCTTGGTTGTACCCCATATTTGAGCCATTAAGAACAAATGAGTCTGTTAGTATGATGTGTGAATATATCAAAGAAAAAAAATAGAGGAGTAGTTTTTAGAGTTTTTGAAGGTAAATGACACATTTAGACTGAGATTTTTCAATGAATTATCGAATTCATTTAAGTCTCTTAATCTTAATATCCATAATGAAAGGTGTCAAACATCAAGGGGTTTAAAAGAAATTACTTGAAATAAACCCGAGAGCATTATATATGTCATGTACTTGTCGCATTCTTAATCTTATTCTTAGTGATATGGTGCATTCTTATGTTGAAGTTATTTCATTTTTAAAAGTTGTACAATGTACATATGCATTATTTTCAAATTCTCCTAAAGGGTGGGAGATTTTACTTGATAATGCTTTCGGTTTAACCATGAAATCATTATCTATCACTCATTGGTAGAGTAGAATAAAAAGTGTTAAAGTTATTGTGTTTTAAGCTCCTTAAATAAGATTAGCTTTGATGGAATTATCTAAATCTTGTGATGATGCCAAGTTAAAAAGTAGAAAGTTTGGTTAGTGTACTTAAAGATTGATTTTTTACCTAGTACGATTATTTGCCATAATATTTTATTCACAATTAACATGGCAAGTAAAAAGTTGCAATATAAATCTATGTGCATTTATGTTACAATAGAGCAATTGGAAGCTATAATGGTATTTTTTTGACAAATATAGAAATGAAGAGTTTGCCTCTTGTATGAATATTGCCAAAAATCTTGCATATAAGATGAATATAGAGCTTATATTTTCAACTAGATGTTGTATTATCAAGAAAAGACAATTTGATGAAAATGATCATGATGGAGAAATACAATCAACTGTGGATTTCTTTATAGTTAGGTACTTTCTAGTTGTTGTGGATATGAAAATCGCTTCCTTAAAGAATATATTTAAATAATTAATGACATTTGAAAATATTGTAGATTCTTATATGATTCAAAGAAGTTGAATTCCTTAGATGGTAATGAACTAAGAGAATATTGCACTAATTTTATAACTACTTTTTCTCATAATAACATGTTGGATGTGGATTTAGGTGATCAATTTTCTAAATTAAAAGTGTTGGAAATGACTTTGTCAAATGAGTTAATGTCATTAGTTGAATTCTTAAATTTGTTAAACCTGTAGATTGTTATCCAAATACTTCAATTGCTTATTGAATTCTATTGACTATATTTGTGACTGTAGCATCAGTTAAGAAAAGCTTTTTAAAGTTAAAATTATTAAAAATATGCTTGAAGTCATTTATATCACACAAAAGGTTGACTAGTTTGAGTTATATTATGTATCAAAAAGAATATGTTGGATAATATTAATTTTGATATTATTATTAATGATTTTACATTTAGAAATGTAAAAAATTGTTTTTATGTTCATCAGTGAAATTCTCTTAATGTTTTGTAATATGATATGACTATTTGGTTGTTACTATATATATTTTATTGTTATCGATATTATTTTCAGTAATTTTATTACTGTTGATATTACTGTTATGATCATTTAATATTTTGTTGAGTATATGAACTTATAACTTAAGTTACTTATTTATGAATATTAAATTTTAATAATAAAAATATACTATTAAAATTTTCATTGAAGCCTTTATTTTGTATGCCTATAAATTGTTACAAACGACCCTAACTATAGACCATAAATTAATCTTGCTGCGTTGGAAAATTTGGAAGCGGTGGGTGGGGTAAGGAGGCTCTGACATGAACGAGTTGAAGGAGCGAAATGCGGCCTCAGTCACCACTCGTCACAAAAGGAATGGACTTTGACTTTTGGGAGCGCATTGGAGTTGTGTTGTGTCCTAAAACAACTAAACAAGTAAACTAGTAAAGTAAAGAAGGCGAGGGACTGTGGAGTATGGACCTCAAACTCCATTACAATAAGTAGAAACAACTTCCTCCCTTAAGACTCTCCCCTAACAAGGAGGTCTTGAGTTCGAGTCACCATAAAGGAGGAGAAATAGGCAT
>JAOTIZ010000007.1:6205137-6225086 GCA_027123425.1 Erythroxylum panamense | reverse complement strand
CATTTGAGGAGAGTCTTGTCTATTTTACAACATAATAAGCTTTACCTGAACTTGAAGAAATGTAGTTTCTTGACTAGCAAGTTACTATTCTTGGGGCATCTAGTTAGTTCTGAAGGAATTCATATGGATGAAGAAAAGGTTAAGGCAATTCATCAATGGCCTGCCCCTAAGAATGTTAGTGAGATTCGATCTTTCCATGTGCTAGCTACTTTCTACAGGAGGTTCATTAGAAACTTCAGTTCAATTATGGCACCTATCACAGAATGCATGAAGGGAAAGTTTGGTTGGAATAATGAAGTTGAGAAAAGTTTTGCTTTGATTAAGGAAAAGCCTATTTTAGCCTTATCGGTTGTTCGTCTAATAACTCAAGAACATTCAGTAATAAATTCTTGTACATCTTGTTGAGTATATGGTATATTATTTTTAATATTTATTTCTTTTAAAGGGTCTTTTAATTTGATTTCAATTAATTAATTATGAGTATTTTTCAAAGGATGAAGTGGATTTTCGCTACATACTTTATTAATTAATGTCCCAATTTTATTTTGTAGGGTAAGATTATTTTGAAGAAAAAACTATAATTGATCAAGTTTTTCAATTATAAGTTTTCTAGTTTGATAATGACTTGTATGGTAAATAGGAATTTTTAGAATAATAGAATTTTGATTTAATGAATTAATTATCGGGGTTTTTAATGTTATATAATGTAAATATTGACATAATGGATTTTATAATTTCAAAAAGTTGTTTCCTAAAATTAAGGGTAAACTTGATTCCTATTGATATATGGATGGTACTGTAAACGTATAATTTTCTATAATAATATTATTATAGTAACTTACATACCAAATATATTTTACATTGACATCGGCTATTCTAATTTGTAATGGTTTGTTTAACTTTTTCCAATTAGTTAATAATGTTTTAGTAGCTATACAAATAGTAGCTCTTGTATCGATATATACATCAACTTTTTTATTCTGAATAATTACTTGAATAAAAGTTGTATTCGGATTCGTTTGTTGTTTCTAAACTTTGAAGTTCATATTGATAGAATGAAGAAATTTTTGAATATGTTTTGTAATCTGATTCTATAGGTTCTAGTTTATATTGTAATGCTGAATTTAAAATATTGATTTTTTCTTTGAATTTATTTTGGTTTCTTTTTGGGCAATTATTTACTTAATGACCTTCTTCTTTACATAATGACCTTCTTCTTCTCTCTCCTTAAGGATATTAAGCCTCTTTGTATTTTTTTACCTTGTCTATGTTAATAGGATTTAAAATTATCTTCTTTCCATGAAATATAAACTGATAGGTGTCAGCTTTTCCATGCTGCACATCTCAATCATAGAGCCACGATTGCGTAAGTAAAATATGAGATACTTTCAAAGGAATGACATCACACCAAACAGGGTCCTCATGTATTCCTAATTTGAAAGACAACAAGCACCTTCGAGCAGCTGGTATAGTACTATCATCTACCTAAGCAACTTTGTAGGGATTTGGATGTCTTTCTGTGAGTAAATTCAATCACTTAATCATGTTCTCAAATACTACATTAATACTATTTCCTCCGTCAATGATAAGCTTGCATATTTTATATCCACATCTAATTTGAGTAAAGAAAATAGCAATACGAAACCATTCTTCTTGTTCTTCCACTTTAGGGGTGGTAAGTATGCATCTCACTATATTAAGATTTGTAGAACTAGCTAGTTCATTATTAGAGTCTCCTTCTAACTCCTCTCCAGCTTCATGCTCAGACATATACTCATGAAATTCTTCCTCTTCTTCTCCCATCATATGCAGACCTTTATTAGGACATTCATTAGCAAAGTGGCCCCTTCCATTGCATTAGAAGCACTTCTTGTCATTGCTGCCTCCTTTCGTCTCAGCCTCAACTATGACTTTGCCTTTGAGTTCAGCTCCTTGAGAAGTTTTGTTGTTTTGTGGTGCAAATTTTGATGCATTTGGTGCTGGTCTGCAGTTTTACACTGTCGCTATTCTCTTTATGCCAAACTCCCTGGCTTGAGCTCGAAACTTTTTAGTTACTTGTCTTAAGTATTGTTCCGTTCTTAAAGCCAAGTGACATGCATCTTCAAGGCTATAAATCTTTTGGATTATCAGCTCCTTGTGAATTTTTGCCATTAAGCCATTTTTGTAGTGAGATATAAGTTGTTCTAACTCTATTCCTTCACATCAGATTTAGAAAGTTCATCAAATATTTTCGTATACTTATTTACGAACATAATCCCTTGTCTAAGGGTTGTGAGTTGATCATCGAGATCTTCCTGATAGTGAAATGGTAAGTATTTTCTGATAACTTCAGCTTCATCTCTTTGGTGGTTGGCCTGTTTTCCAAAGTCTACCCTCTATCGATCTCCACCAGATTTTAGCGTGTCCAGCTAGCTTCATCTTTGCTAATTGAACTTTTCGATCTTTTGACATGTGTTACCTGTCAAAGAAATCTTTCATTGATGTTGTCCAGTGTAATAATAAGTGTGGATCCATCTTTCCTGCAAAATCAGAGGCTTCAACACAAACTTTCTTAGCAATGTCATTAAGTTCGTTGCTATGTAGCACGAACACGGCAAAATGGAGCCGTGTCTGCGTGTCGGACACCCACTGACATGCGGTGGACACGGCTCGGACACGTCTGAAGATCGCTCGGACATTGCTTAATGGAATATATGCTCTATAGAATATATGCTCCATGTTTTTTGAGAGGGGCTTATAAAGTACCAAATATGTATGAACTATTAAGGTGTTGCAGGTCTTAAAACACATCAATCAATCTATATTATATTATGAATTCTGAATTTTTTTCTTAATTTAAATTTTATAATATATATATATGCCGTGTCCGTGTCCACCAAATTTTAGAAGTTGGTGTGTACCCGTGTCGCGTGTCGCGTGTCTGTGCTTCTTAGGTTCGTTGTGTTTTTTAGCCTATCATGGCATGTAAAGGTTGCGTGCACTATCCAAGTGTTACTGGTTGGTTTCTTTATCTTTGATCTCTCAGTAGTTTTTGATTTTCTAACCCTATTCGCTATTGATTAGTGTCAAACTCTTCGTTTGGGATTCCACTTTCTCCACCTTCACCATCAAGTGTAGTTTTGTTGTCTGATATTATTTTCTGGACTAGTTCTTGAAGCACCTTGTGATCGAGGGTCATTTCCAATTTTTCTATAATTCTTTAGAATTATTTTATCTTGCTACTAGTTACTGAATATTCCTCTATATGTCATTCCGCTACATGTCGCCATTGTGAACCAATGCTCTAATACTAAATTGATGTAGGACAAATAGAAAAATTATTAACTAATAGCTAAAACTCTCAAAATTAGAAATATGACTAATATTAGGTTAGTATTTTAGGGTTTAATATGCTGGACAATAGGATTTTGATTGCTAAAATCTTATGGTGAACACAAGTTAGGATCTAAGAATCGCTCTTAGAAGGAAGAATCACATTGTTTGGTTAAAAACTCAGTTTGTAGAAAAATTTCAGAGCTTATTCTTGAGGAAGAGTTCAATACATACATATATATAGTTCTTAGAACCCTTGTTCTAGCAGGAAAGGGTTCGTAATTTAAATCCTATTATAATAGAAATTCTGTAAGTCCTATACAACTAAGATAACACATTTAAAATA
Source organism: Erythroxylum panamense (assembly GCA_027123425.1). Classification (NCBI taxonomy): domain Eukaryota; kingdom Viridiplantae; phylum Streptophyta; class Magnoliopsida; order Malpighiales; family Erythroxylaceae; genus Erythroxylum; species Erythroxylum panamense. Next base: position 6,221,428 of record JAOTIZ010000007.1, on the reverse strand, counting down.
GAATAATATATGCTACTACTTCTTATTTAATAAGAAATCTTAGTACAATCTAAATTTTAGCCCTTATTTTTTATGTTAGCTCAATTCTTGATTCTCATTCTACCAAATTAAAGCTTGTGGTTAACTAATCTTTTCACTTTTATTTCTTTTATAGACTTTAAGTTCTTTTGCATCACCTACTAGGAGTTGCCCATTACGTATGACCTTGCCATTAGCATCACTCTTCATCCTTATTGTCCTTGGGGTTATAGGCCCTCCAAATTTCACTTGCCAACATTGTATTAGTGGAGGTTTGCTCAACAACAATCTTATATCATGCTTAAAGAGCTATAGTTTTGAAAATAGTTAGTAGTTGATTAATAGTATTTTTATAGGTTTATAAACTAGTTCACCTCTCCTATGATTGAACTCTCTATGAGATTTTCCTTACTAAAGTAACCATTGATGTCTCTAAAACACACATCATATACACTTGGATAACTACATGCCACAAACATGTTATTCTCACGCAATTATTATGAACGTAGCCCCCAAAGATATTTAATTCATGTAATGATAAAATTACTGTAACCTCTACATGTGTATTTTGCAATTCTATCTCAATTCAATGAGTTAAAGCTTGTAAACATCAACTAAAAAAATTCAATAATCATAACAAGTAATTAATCAAATTACATAAGCCTAGAAACCCTAATTGATATATGCTACCTGTTATTCATATGGAATGTACCTTAAATCTTTTTCTTCTTGTGAAAATTGACCTAATGCCACTTGAATCACCACCTTTTGTATTGAATATCACTAAATCACCCTTCTTTAATTTATCTCGTGTTTTTATTGCCTTTTCTCACAATTGCCTTTTTGTTTTACATGAAATTGCGGACATAAAGTTAACAATTTTTAAAAAAAAAACATTTTGTCAAAGAGTCTGGTTCAATATAAGCTCTTGATGTCCTCTTATAAAATGTGAATATTTCTCTCAACTTTGTGTAACCTCTTGAATCATCTCAATTTGATATTGTCATAAAAAAAATTATGCTTAAGATACTGAACAATATTCGATTACGACACTATATTGAGTTAATATGCTTCTTGACCATGCCTTCTTCCTTTAAGTAGTATATCCAAAATTAATTAATTCTACAAATTTTGGGCAAATATCAAGCATCAAATGTATTTCCAATTTTAAATGACTCTCCTGTCCAATTTTATCAGATCACCAAGTATCCATATGAAGAATACACCTTAAACGTCAATCTTATGCAAAAAGACAAAAGTAAAAAATTTTCAAGGCCTGATATAGTAATGGTCACATTCTCCTTCATTTGTCTCTCTATATCTCTATATTTTGGCCCTAGTATTTGAGTAGTCTATCTTCATAATGTTTCTATGCAGACTCGAGTTGCAAAGCTTCAAGAGAAACAAAAAACTGCTAATGTACCCCAAGATCAATAGAGCAATGGGATGTATGCTTGCTTACTTAAATATGGTATACCATGCCAACTTTTGGACATTTACATATTTCCAGGTTTGAGTGGCTTGCTTATTATGATTCATCCATATTGTGCATCTAACTCATGATATGACTGCAACTTCTATATAGTACTAGGTTAGTTCTAAGATTCCCATTTAATTATATGTTTTATATATTTAAAAAATTCAAGAATTTATTTGAAAGAAAAAGAGATTTATTTTTTTAAAAATATATTTTATGTATTAGTGCCAATAATTTTAACATGTTTGTGCCAACTATCAAATATGCCCTCCAACTATCTGCTGAAAATCAAGAGACTTGATACATCAAAGATTGTTATATTAAAGTGAAGGCGTAAATGTCAATCTGGATATCCTTTCTTTAAAACTTCATCTTGGTGCTGAAACATAATTATGTGCGATATATCAAATTTGTGTAATTGGCTGAATGACCTCTTCATGAGGATTCTTTCCATTAAATATGAGTTGCTATACAATCTATTTTTGGTAAGAAAATATACACAGCTAATACACTAATTACTATTATTCTAATATAGGTAAGAATATATGTATACAGCTAATACAATAATTATGGTAAGTAAATCATATAATTCTGACCCATAATTTTTGCCACTGATATCCCCCCTCAAATTGATGCGGGATGATCAAGAAGCATCAATATGTCAACAAGAAAGTGATGTCGTGGCTTAGAGAGAGCCTTAGTAAACACATCGGCTATCGGGAGAGCAGTAGTGATATATGGAAGAGAGATAACATGAGCATCATATGGGTCACGAATAGAATGACAGTCCACTTTAATGTGTTTAGTGCGCTCATTAAATACTGAGTTAGCAGTAATCTGAATGGCACTAATATTATCCGCATGTAGTGGAGTAGGCTCAATATGAGGAAATCCAAGCTCACCCAATAATCCACAAAGCCAAATAATTTCAAAACAGGCCGAGGACATAGCACATTATTCAGACTCAATTGAGGACTTAGGCACCTGATCTTGCTTCTTACTTTTCCAATAAACAAGAGAGTTACCAAGAAACATGCACCATCCAGTACTTGAGCGTTGCGTGTTAGAATAACCAGCTCAATCAGCATCACTATATCCAACCAAACGAATAGGAGAATCCATAAGAAAGAGAAGACCTCGGGTAGAAGTTGCTTGCAAATACCGAACAATGCGACGAGCAGTAGACAAATGGAGATGTGTAGGAGCTTGCATAAATTGACTAACTTGTTGAACATCAAAGGAAATGTCTAGTCTAGTGATAGTTAGATAGTTTAGGCTCCCTACCAATTATCTATATAAAGAGGGATCAAAAAGAAAATTACCCTCATCACGACAATATTTGAAATTTACTTCCAATGGAGTATCAATTGAACGACCTTCTTGAAGACCAACTAAAGCAATTAACTCTTGGGTATATTTATGCTGATGTAGATAAATACAATTAGAAGTAGAATGCATCTCGAGGCCTAAAAAGTTTTTTAGAGGACCTAAAGCCTTCATATGAAAAGAACGCAGAAGGCGTTCAGTAAGTTGGAAAATCAAATCAGTGTCAGTCCTTATAATAACGATATCAACATATACCAAGAGCAAGACGATTCCTTTAGTAGTCTTGCAAAGGAACAGAGAGGAATCATACTGACTTTGGACAAAGGAGAAGCTAAGAAGTGTCGAGTGGAACTTATCAAACCAAGCACGTGGGGCTTGTTTCAAACCATAGAGAGATCGTTTCAACTTCCAAACATCAGTGGATGTAGAAAATAACCTTGGTGGTGGAGTCATATAAATCTCTTCCTTAAGATCCCCATACAAAAAGGCATTTTTAACATCCATTTGTCGCAATGGCCAACCCTTAGAAGCAGCAATGGCTATAACAAGTCGCACGGTTGTCATCTTTGCTAGGGGTGCAAATGTTTCCTCATAGTCTACCTCATACACCTGTCAGTTATCGAGTACCACTAACCTTGCTTTATATCTATCAAGTGAGCCATCAGACCGCAACTTAATGGAATATACCCATCCAGTATGACAGTGATCAATATCCCAAGTGTAATACTCCTCAAGAGCCTGAAGTTCTTCTTGCATATTTTTACCCAACATGCATGTTTAGTTGCTTAAGAATAAGAGGTAGGAACCGTAGTATCATTTAAAATAGCAGAGAAACCGCATTGATCAAGAGGACAACGGATGCGGGAAGATCTCCTAAGAGCAATCGTAGTAGGATTTAGATCAATGTCGGAAAGAATTTGTGATGTAGGGAATTGTCTTCACTGATAGACAAAACCAGGTTTAAAATGCTTGATGGTTGGTGAGATATCATCAAAGCTAGGAAGCATAACACCACGGGAATGAGACACATGTGGCTGAAAATAGTATTCATGTTAAAAAAAAATCACATTTCTAGAAATACGTTGACGATTAGCAACAACATCATAACATAAGAAACCTTTTTGACCAGTGCTATAATCCATAAAAGCACACCTTACTGACTAAGCTGTAAGCTTGTGATGCTCATGAGGAGGCAGGTGAACAAAGCAAACACATCCAAATGTGTGTAAATTATGGTAATTAGGATGCATACTGAAAAGTCGATAGTAAGGAGAATCAAAATTCAATTGTTGAGAAGGTAGACGATTAATCAAATATACTGCAATAGGCAAAGCTTCCGCCCAAAATTTAGGTGGAATCGAAGACTCCAAGAGAAATGTACGAACCATATCCAACAAGTGTTGTTAGGTTTGGAAAGAGTAAAAACTTCGGCTTTGGTGCGCAGAAAATAGATCCAAGTGAAACAACTATAATCATCAATGAAAGTTATGAAATATTGATACTGTGCATGTGAAGTAACAGGAGCAATACCCCAAACATCCGAGTGTATAATCTCAAAACATGTATTAGCATGACTACCAAAAGTAGGAAAAGGTAAGGTTTTACTTTTCCCTAGTTTACAAGTAAAGCAATCAAGAGACAAACTATAAGTAGAACCCTTACCTTTGCTACCAAGAAAACCTCGCTTCATTAAATTAGACAAAATCACATTATTTGGATGGCCCAATTGTTTATGCCAAATGGCTGCCTTATTATCAACAATAATAGAAGCTAAAGACAAAGCTTTAGGAATAGTAAATTGCAAAGGAAATAATCTTCCCACTTTAGGCCCCTTTGCAATCATGTTCCCCGACACTTGATCCTGCATAAGGCAACCATTACGAGAGAAATGCACCTCACAGTTGTTATCCACCACTTGACCAACAGAAATTAAATTAGTAGACAGCCCAGGAGAAAAGAATACATGACGAAAAGAAGGTCCAATATCACCAATGGCTGTAATTGGAAGATTACTTCCATTAGCAATCTGAATGTTTTGTGTTCCACTATACTCCCGAAGATTACATAACAAATCAGATGAGCCAGTCATATGATTGGATGCTCCTGAATTAACAATCCAAAGAGAAGGGAAACTATTACCTTGACCTTGAAGTCCAAGGGCAAAGAGTCCAGTGAAAACTATCTGTTGTACCATCTCTGGAGTAAAACAGTTGGCTGGTTAGTGCTGATGGTTGTAGATGTAGAACCAGTAATTTGAGGATTTGAAACAGTAGCTTGAAAAGCTTGTGCTCTTCAATTTTCTGGACGTGTAGGACATTCTTTGATAATGTGTCCATTCTGCTTACACTAACTGCAAAATTTCTTGCCACAGTTGTGGGCAATATGCCCATACTCCTTGCAATTGTAGCACTGTATAGATCCTTTTACTCGATTCTTCCCTTGAGCAGCATAAGCAACATTGACACCTCAGAAGTCTCCTTGAAGCCACCTATTACAGATTGTGTAGCCATTCTTTGTTCTTCATGCAGCAATTCGCCAAGACAGACATCCAAAGAAGGAACTGGATTTCTATTTAGTAATCCAGCCCGGGCAATCTCAAATTCTGGTCTTAGTTTCATCAAAAACTAATCTTGTTTACTATCTTCATGAACCGCCTGAAGGCTAGTTAAGGCCTCCTTAGACACCTTAGAATAGATATAACCAAAATATTCGCTCCATAGGTTAACAAAACCAGAATAATATTGCTCAATAGAGAGATTACCTTGGCTGAAATTACTGATCTCGAGTTCAAGTTGAAAGCGTCTTGCAGTATTATCTTGATGATATTTACACTTTAGATAATCCCACATCTCTTTGGCTGTACTAAGAGAGCGTAAGTTGTCGTATGACCTTCAATAGATGCTGAAATCCAAGAAATAATTCGAGCATCCTCTGTTTCCCATTGACTGGATTCTTTTTCATTTTCTAAAGCAGGAGAAGTCCCAACAATATGACTCCAAAGCTCCTTCCCTTTCAAAAAGATCCTGAACTGAAATTCCCATGCAGCACAGTTCTTTCATGTAAATTTGATACTAACAGTTTCTGTAGACATTCTCAAAAACATCTGAACCAGAAATCTCAGAACAAAGCTGTCAGAAATCAACTGACTGAAAAAGAACAAACAATCCAAAACAAAGAAAGACCAGAAAGTTACGGTATTGGCTCTGATACCATATTAAATTTGTGCAATTGATTGAATGACCTCTTCATGAGGATTCTTTCCATTAAATAGGAGTTGCTGTACAATCTATTTTTTGGTAAGAAAATATACACAGCTAATGCACTAATTACTACTATTCTAATATAGGTAAGAATGTATGTGTACAGCTAATACACTAATCATGGTAAATAAATCACATAATTCTGACCCAAAATTTCTGCCACTGATACAATAAAACCTCAAGTCTTTATGGTCAAGCTAGATTGATTACTTTTTACTTCATTCTACTTATCATACATCTAAAACTGAAATTTCCAAGTGATAAAGAATGAATTAGGACGTTCTAAAGCAATCCAAGCCTTGCAATTTCTGATGTTTAGAGAATAATACAATTGAAGGTGATAGATGGATTATGAGATCTATACTTAATTGCTTTTGCATTTGTTGCCCCTGTGAAAACACTAGTTGTATTAGAGGGAGAATGCTTAACAATCTTGGCTAAACATTTTAAACTGTTAATCCTCTCTAAAGAACCAACTCAGCTCATCTCGAGTCAACCAAAATTGTATCTCAACTTGAGCTTGGATCTACTAGGTGAATCCTTATTCTCTTTTCAGTATGAATACTCTATCCTGCTGTGTTGTATAAGTTTTCGTTGCAGTCATGAAATTGCTTTGGCAAAGCGTGATTCCCAGATATAGGAAAGAGACTTGCATTTAAATTGATACTCAATATGAAGTTAGTCTGCGTGGTGTTGATAACTTGATGGTTGGGCAAGTGACTCCCTCATAGATAAGTAGGGATGCTACAAGTGAGGGAAGGGTATAGCCCATTGTGGTCAGCTGGGCCCTTAGTAGAAAACAAATGACAACAAAAGCGTCATAAACCTTAATGATGTTGGTAATATGACATTTAAGATGTTATCTTTCCCATTTGTACCATCTTGAGAGAATCGGATTATGTAGCTAATCGTGTTTAATATGTCAAGAGTACAGAGATTTGGTGCCTGTAGGACACGTCTGCAGAATATTATCTACAGTTTTGCTAATGATTATTAAAAGTGCTCATATTTGAGAGATAATGCGTCATGTTTTCAATGTTACGCTCATCATGAATAAGTTAGGGCTTCTAGTTGGTGAAATTCTGTCATTTGCAAGGATACACTTGTAGTCAGTCTTTATATATGCTCATGGATGCCCATGCATGATGCTGCTTGGCCTTGCAAGTGGCGAAAGATGTGGAGGGGAGAGCAAGTGTTGCTTTACAAATTGTGTTTTGGATGTAAACACATCTTACCTTTTTATGTGACTATTTCGGTTGATTTTGGCAGAAAAATTACTAATGTTGGCACATATTTTCCACGTCACCTAGGGAATCACATTGATGGTCAGTATCTGTACCCTCTATTCTGTTTCAACTCTGCTTCACTTTATCTCAGTCATATATTTGTGTTGGATTTACATAAATATATGGTTAAGATGAAGTGGAGCAGGATTGATCAGATTAGAGGGTATAGAAGATCATATCCTATGAATGAATACCCCTGAATAAGTTGGTTAGGCAACTTGCATTATATTCTGTAAACATATTTCATAATTTAACACTACATATAAAGGTCATTTTAGACCTTAACATCTACGTAAAGATGTAAGTTAGATCTTAATTTTTGTTAGTATTTTTTTTAAAAATTGTTACAACAATCATTTTGCCAACCTTAAATTAACAAAATTCTAACTCTTGTTAGTGTTTTTATCAATCTTTATTTTAATTATATTTATTGAATAATTATCACTTTTAATTTATTAAAATAAAAATAAATTAAGTAATTAGATTTTATTAAGCATAACTTTTATTACTAATTAATAATAAGTAATTAGTCGATATGCATTTACCGTTTAGTTGTAAATTAGATCACGATTAAAAAACCAAAAACATGATTTTCGTAGAAAAGAAACTAAAATATAAAACACAAACTAAATTTTTTTTTTTACTGAATTTGAAACTAAAATTTAAATATCGCCAAAGAACAAACAGAACATTGGCAGCACTTCACTTGTACTCAGCAGTACTACTTCGGTCAGTTACCCTCTCAGTCACGATTGTCCTGTCCAGCATCAACAGTTTTTCATTTTCCCCACTGTGACCCTTGTCGAGCTGCTGATTTTGTAATATACATCGTTCAAATGCAGTATCATACCTTTCTTAATATGATCAATTTAATTAAGTAGACGAGTATCGACGAAGGCCACCCCCACGCATAAGGAAATCAACACTTGTTGTCCTCATCCTTCCCCACCATTTCTGCACCGAAGAAGAAGTCTGCTTCTCACTGCCGCCACTTCTCACACCTTCACCACTATAACTTCTCGCACCATTCTCTCCTCTCTTCATTATTTTGAGCTTCTCAAATTGAAACCAACCCGCATTCTGATAGCAATAGCCATTAAGGTTCCTGTTCACTTCACCTTTTCTCGTTTCTCTTCTGAACGTCACCAACTGTTCATCACTGTAGTACTCTATCTTCCTTCTCTCCTTTAACCCATAAATCTGCTCCTCAAGATGTTCCGTTTTGCGAGAAACCAAGGACATTCTATGGTCCTCCGTCACCTTCACTACATACCTTGCAAGTTCGTTCGCTTTCTTCTTCAAGAACATACCCTCTGATTTCAGTCCTCTGTTCTCTTCCAACAATGCCGACACCATTTGGTCCAACCTTGCATTCTCATTCAATAGTACCACCCTCTCTGACTCTAGAATCTCAAGCAACTTCTTTAACAAATCTATCATCTTGGATGATACGCATCCTTGTTGCTCCATTTCACCAACTTGGTCAGCCAGTAATTCTCTCTCCACGTTCTTCCACACAAGTTCCGCCACCATTTCATCAACTCCCAGGTCTGTGTCAGAAGAAAAAAGGCTTTTCTTCGATTCGTTTCGCTTGCAACGTTCAAGTAAGGTAATGTAGCTGCCATACAAGTCTCTGAGGAGAACAAGAAGCTGAGGGCGTTTGTGGAAGTAGAATTCAGCGCGCTCAGCAAAGGTGTCGCTGTTGCTCTGTAGTTGCTCTTCTTCTTCGGACGTGCTTTTGAGCAACATTACCACTCTTTCTTCAATGTCTGCCATTGAAATAAGGGATTATAACAACCATGAAATTAAGAAAGAAAGACAAAAGCTTAAAACTTGGAATGAAATTAAGAAGGAAGAAACTCAGATATATATATGTTTCACTCACCCATTTCAAATAATGTAGTGAAAGAGAAAGTGTTTTCTTCTCGGGAACGATGATTGTTGTCGGGGTATCGAATTCAATATAAAGATTGAACTTTGAGGGGAAGTCAGAGTCATAGATTTTGAAGGTAAATGGACCGTAGCGTCACGTCTTCCTCACGGCCTGCTCATGCTAAGAAGGACCACAGGGCATCATTGTAAACTTCGGATCCGACCACATAAAAGGAAAGAAAGGAACAGCCCAGTTTGAATTTTTAAAAAGCACAGAGGAGAGATGAGAGCTTTTCAAAAGTTTGAAATTTGAATTGTTGGATTGCAAATGCAGACACAAAATAATAAATTGAATTCGACCCTACGTATATACTGAATCGGGTGCAATCAAACAGCTTCTATCACCTTTACGGTAAGCTGGAAAAAGTCTTTCATGTGAGAACCAAAGAATGTGCTTTAGCTCGGAATATAATTTCTTTCGTCAAAACAATAAATATTAATTACTTTAAAATCCAATAAATGTTAATATTTTTTTTATTCATGGCTTATTTAGTTTCATTTTTGTTTTTCATTTAAGCAAAAAAAAATATTTGGTTGAGTTTATGATTTTTTTATTTATGATTTTGGGTTTTTTTTCCTATTTTTATAACTTATAAAAATCATAAAAATTGATTTTGATTTTATGTTTTTTTACTAATTGCCTATTTGGATGAACTTATATTAGTAGAGTTTTTGTCAGTAGAACTTTTGTCGGTAGAGCTTTTCTGAGAAGAGCTTTTTTAAAAAATCAATTGACTGTTTGGCTGTTAATTAAAAAAACAGCTTTTTAAAAAAAGCTTCATACAGTAGATTGTTTAATAACATAAAAATAAAAGACATTTTTATTAATTTTAACTATATTTTATTTTATAATAAAATTATTTATGCTAAATAATATTTAAAGTATACTAAACAATATACAAAATAAAATATATTATATTATGAAATAAAATTAATATGAATTCTTCTGTCAAAATTTCATTAAACTCTTCACTCTCTGTTTCATTTTCATTACATGATGAGAAGAACTCATTATCAGTCATAGCCCCTGAGACCCTTCGGGACTTGATACTAACAACTACATTGTGCATATCATAGACCTTTGCTTTCCATGGACCAACTGTCTCCATTTTCTCTTGCCGCCTCCATGTTAACGATGGCAAAAGAACAACCTGAGTCACATCAATCCCTGGCCTGAATATATTTATCTGAGACATGGCAGCCACTTCTTGCCGTACCTCTTCTTCAGTTGTTGGAGAACCAGCACCGTCCAAAGCATTCATGACCTCTTTATCCTTATGTGAGATCATGCAAAGTACCCTAGGAGGAACTTTACCATCCTCAGACCCATCACCGAGGAAAAGGATACTTTGATCAAATCGCTGAATCTTAAATCCATCAAATCCAGCCAAAGTCATATCTGCTCTCAAATTTGCACCCTTCTTCCAAATTTTGTATGTATCAAAAGGATCACAAAGTAGTGGAAGACCCGCAAGTATCTTCCTAAGACTAGCATAATCTCTGGTGGCTATGGCTTTATGTACAGGACTATGAACATATCTCCAAATCTCTATACCCGCCATGCTATAAGAGTATATAAAGATCCGCTTACACCAGTAACAGTCTATCACAACCCAAACAAAACCATCAAACTCCTAAGAGCCAATTGGATACGACAAGCAACAATTTCCCGAACTAGAACCTGGTAGCATAAACCAAAATAATCATCAGGAATCAATTATTTTCTCCTACAAACAACTTGATTACCTGTTGTCGGTATGAAAAAGACAAGAGTTCATAATTGATCAATAAAAAAAGAGTACAATAATAGCTACTCTTTCTAAGGTAAGAATTAACCCAATTTTGTTTACACCCGCACAGGACAAAAAGAAGAGCAAACAAAAGCACAACTAAATGAAGATAGTAGAAGCTATAATCCAGACAGCTACGCTCAGAATATTTACAGCCCGAAAGCAAACAAAAAAGTCAAAGAAACTCAACCTTGTTTTGTTTCTTTCCTTAAGAAACCCAGAGATTCTCCGGACCCAGTTCACATGCCAAAACCCTCACCACCCTCTCTCTCTCTCTCTCTCCCCTCTCCGGTGGAGAGAGAGATCCTGGCGATCCAATCTAGATCAAACAACCCCAAGTGTAAACTAAGAAGATGAGTTCTGCATGTTTGAGAAGACGAGTTTTGCGTGTTTTAGAAGATGAATTTTTGTAAACTGAGAAAACCAAAGAAATAGAGCAATCTTTCTAGACTTTCAATATATATGTAACTGCCGCAAAAATATCTACTCGAAAAAGCTATATTTTAGTTTTTAAAAAAGCTATTTCTACTTCAAAAATGTTTTTAAAGCTTACAGCCAAACACTCATTTTTTCCTTAAAATAGTTTTTGCGGTGAAAAAAAGTACTTTTGGAGCCTCCAAAAGCTAAAGCAAATAGGCTCTAAATCTATACTATTTAATTATTTATCATAAATTATTAATAAAATTATAATAATTTAATTTGATTTTTATAATTAAAAATAAATCATTAAAATTACAAATGTAGTAATTATTTAATGAATATATTTTGAAATTTAAAACATCTTAAAACAAAATTTAAAATTGGTTATTTATGAAATAATTTTGTAAAAATATTTAAATTTAGAAATTATATATTAATAAATAAATAATTATAATATTTTTAGTTATATAATTATAAATATAATAAAATTAATATTAATTTATGTTATATAAGTGATTAAAATAAATTTAGTTACTTAATTCATCTTTAACTTTTTAAAAAATTTAACAATTATCACCAATAAAAGTTATAGCAAAGGAAAATGCCGCACTTATAACAATAATAAAGGAAGCTATATATCGAACCAACACAGGAGAAGGCATCGAGGTGTAGGAGAATGATCAGGAAGGACATAATGGCAGCAACATCTTAGATACACAGTTAGAGGAGAAATTTAAAAATGTGACCAGGGAGGATCTAAGAGGAAGAAGAGAACTTCAAATTGCAAAAGAGATGAATATTTTAGCATGGAATACAAAAAGGCTTAATAGTCCTAATAAGCAACATATGTGGTTGAATTTTATGAACATAAATCTTTTGTCATGGGTCTTTTGGAAACAAAAATCAAAGAAAATAATTGTAATAGTCTCATCCTGATAAAGGAAAATATGGCCTATCATTTCCAATCATTGCAAGCATTACAATGACAAAATCATCATCTTGTATGATGCTCATGTGGTAGAAGTTATAACATTCGAGATAAAAGAGCATCTAATACATATTCTTGTCAAAGCGACAAAACAACTGATAAGATCTTATCTTGATATATTATATGATACTATCTCCTTTGTTTTAGATTTATTTTGGTGTTTAAATATGAAAATTAATGTTTGTTTTATTTTAGGAGATGAAAAGTGGAGATTGCATTGCATTGGGACTATATTGATGATAATAACAAATTTTAGATAAAGTGAAGAGATTGATACAATGGATAAGGCTAATCATTTGAAGAGTTGGAATTCGACTGGAAGACTTTGCCTTATCCTTATCATGAAAGAGTTTGATTTTGAACTCGTTTTGGATAGACATCTTTACAAGTTAGAGTTAGATTATGATTAGATTAGACAACCCTATAAACGGGATTTTTTCACAACAGAAAAGTCTCTCTCTTCTTATGTTTTTAGCAATTCTTTAGTCTTTCTTCTATTTTTGTTATTGAAGCGAAAGCCATGTTTGGCTAAACTCATCGTTCTGATTTAAGGGGATTCAATACTTTAATTGTAAACTTATGAGGTGTTGTGTTTCAAACTTTTATTTATGAGTTCAATTATTTTTTGTTTTGAGTTCTCATATTTCATGAATGATTGATATTCGATTAATCTGATAATTTAATTTAATATTGATTATTCGATCTCTATTCATGAATTCAGTTATCCGTAATTATCATGAAGGATTGATACAAGTAGCAAATAAGTTATCTATGAATTTCCATATTTAATTTATGATAAATAAGAAAACTAAATTGAATAGTTGCAGCTATGTCGATTATTTAATTTAGGGTTTAGTCTTTTTCATGAAGCTTATTGCTATCATTTATTTGATATGGAATGCTATCATGCCTAATCAATAAATGGTAAGTTTTGGATTCGATGCTAGGTTTGAACCAATTAATTTAGAAAAATCTGAGACTTATTATGACTATCTTAATATGTTTTGGGACTTTTTATGACTATCCTAATATGTTTTGGACTAACTGCTTGAATCGTGAAAATATTCTTTTTGAACCAATGATTAATATTACAATTATATGAGATATTTCCTTTGAATCGGAGTTTGATAGTCTTGACTTTCTTATTTTTAAATTCAGTTGATTTAATTTGTTTTTGTATTAATTTCAGTTAATTAGTTATTTAATAAAAACTCTCCTATTTAATTTTATTGCTTGAAATTAAGAAACTAATGTTCAATTCTCTAAGTATTCGACTTGGTTCCACGACTACTATAAAAGTTTAGAGAATCGATATTATTTTATGGGCTTCAACACCTTGACCAAAATTTGGCGCCATTATTGGGGAACTATATCAAGTTTCTTAATTTCTTTGCATTTTTATTTTTACAATTACTGCTAATCTTTTATCTTGTATGACTCGTGCTTCTCTTACAAGTAAATTTCAATATAATCCAGAAATTAAGAAGACAACGCGTCGTTTGATTAAAGAGGCTAAGCAAGGAAGCAGTCATTCACCTCAAAACTTGAAAGTTGAAGTAGATACAACAATTTGTGAAGACTCTAATTTTCAAGAAGAGGATAAAAAGATGGCAAATCTCAACCTGAAAATGTTGAGGGAGTTAACGGCATCGAATTTGAATCAACAACCTTTATGCATTCAATTTCCATATATTGAGGTAGATTTTGAATTGAAATCTGGTTTGATTCACTTACTGCCTAATTTTTGTGGTCTTGTAAGTGAATATTCACATAAACACCTGAAGGGATTTCATGTTGTTTACTCTGGAATGAAGCCACAAGGAGTGACAGAAGAATAAGTTAATCTCAAGGCCTTTTCATTCTCATTGAAAAACAAGGCAAAAGATTGGCTATACTATCTTCCCCTGATTCAATGACAACTTGGAATGAGATGAAAAGAATATTTTTGGAGAAGTTCTTTCTTGCATCAAGAGTAGCCAATATTAGAAAGGAGATATGTGAGATAAAACAAATTACAGGAGAAGCATTAAATGAATATTGGGAAAGGTTTAAGGAGCTATATGCCAACTGTCCACATCATCAAATTCCCAATCAACTTCTAATTCAGTACTTTTATGAAGGACTATTGCCAATGGATCGAAGTATAGTTGATGCAGCTAGTAGAGGAGCTTTGGTAAACAAAATACTTAAGGCGGCCAAATAGTTGATATCAATTTTGGTCGAAAATTCTTAACAGTTTCGGACAAGGATGGATGGAGCTATTAAGCGTGTGAATGAGGTAAGTGACACACACCTTGAGGATAAAATTTCTGATTTAACCGCTCTAGTTTGTTAAATAGTTGTAGGTCAATTGCATTCGATAAGAGTGCAAAATATGCTCATTCTCTGGACATCCTACAGATATGTTCCCTATATTGCAACAATACTCTCTTTAAAAAGCTAACAATAGGGGGCTTTCCTCGTCAATCTTAACGAAAGTATGACCTTTATTCTAATTACTATAATCCAGGATGGAGGGATCATCAAAACTTGAGCTATAGAAATCAAGGAGACCAACAACAATATCAACCTCACACTTTTAAACAACCTCAAACTCCTATGTATGCTCAACCTTAATCTTCAAATGTAGGTATGTCTTTAGATGAAAATTTTAAGGCACTTGCTAATAATAGTAAACAATTTCAACAGGAAATAAGGGTAAGCCTTCAAAACTTGAAAAATCAGATCACTCAATTAGCCACCTCGGTATGTAAATTGGAAACGCAAGCATCGGAAAAATTACCTTCTTAAATGGTGGTGAACCTTAAAGAGAATGTGAGTGCAATCACTTTGAGAAATGGTAAGGAAATTCAAACTAGAACTTCTTTACCAATGGAGGAAGAAAAGCACGATGATGGAGAAAAGAAGGAAGAACTTTCAACTCAAGAATCAATAAAGGTAAAAAATTGATTCATCTTCATCAATGCCAATTAATGCATATTTACCTCTTTCTCTTAGTAGGTTGACTAAACCAAAGATGATGAATATGAAAGAGAGATCTTAGAAACTTTCAAAAAGGTATAAATCAATATACCACTTCTAGAAGCCATCAAGCAAGTTTTAAAATATGCAAAATTCTTAAAGGAGTTGTGCAAAAATAAAAGGAAGCTGAAGGACAAGGAGAGAATAATTTTGGGTAAGAATGTATCAGTTGTGATAAACAGGAAATTACCAAAAAATGAAAAGATCCAGGTATGTTTACACTTCCGTGTGTTATTGGTAATAAAAAAATTGAGTGTGCCATGCTAGACTTAAGTGTATATATTGATGTTATGCCATCCTTTAAATGTGAATTCTTTGCAAGAAACTAATGCGATAATGCAACTAGCTGATCGTTTGTATATGCGTCCTATTGGAGTTATGAAGGATGTTTTAGTCCAAGTTAATGATTTTATATTTCCAGTGGATTTTTACATTTTAAAAATGGATGGAGATAATGTTGAAAATTCAGCTTCGATTTTGTTGGGTAGGGCATTTATAAAGACAACTAGGATGATTATTGATGTGCACGGGGGTCCTCTTTTCGTAGAGTTTGATGGAGAAATAGTAAAGTTCAACATTTTTAAAGCAATAAAGTACCCAAATGAATTTCAATCCGTTTATCGTATGGATATTGTGGATTCATTTGTGTTGGATATGTTTAAGGAAGAAAGTTATGAAGATGAGTTTGAGCTTAAGTGTAACATCCCGTTACCGATGTGAGGGCATATCGGTAATTTGGATGAGTGAGCAGTGAGTGCATTCATAATTGAATT
>JAOTIZ010000007.1:6162523-6187863 GCA_027123425.1 Erythroxylum panamense | reverse complement strand
GGCACTACTCTAACAAACGCACAATACTTACATAAGTCGACTTGTGTCACTAAACAAGGTGCCTTATGGGTATCGTGACTACATAAGTCGACTTACAACATGTACAAATCGACTTACACTAACAATATTTACCTACCTTTGTTAGGTGTGATCAGAAACATTCCAGCTTATATGACGTTCTCCAAGGAACTAAGCACCAAGAAATGGAAGTTCAAGCCAAACGAGAAGGTGATAGTTTCAGAGGTTGCAAATGTAGTGCTACAACAACAACTACCCCCTAAATTGAAGGATCCAGAGAGTTTTCTTGTGCAAGTATCAATGGATAATGGTGATGAGGGTAAGGGTATGCTTGACCTTAGGGCAAGTAAAAACTTTATGCCTTTATCTATTTATGAGAAATTGGATCTAGGACAGTTAAGAACTACAAACATGTGTTTGCAATTAGCTGATAGGTCAATCCATTATCCAAAAGGAATAATGGAAGATGTGTTAGTGAAAGTTAGAGGATTAATTGTTCCTGTAGACTTTGTGGTTTTAGATATGAGGGAGGTTAAACAGTAAGGGAAGGAGCACACTATACTCTTAGGGAGGCCTTTTATGTCCACTACTAATACCTTGATTGATATGAGGAACGGAAAGCTAAGCTTGACTATTTTGGGAGAAACAATATAATTTTCAATCTTTAATGTTGAATATGTTCCTACTACTACTGTTTCTAGAGATTGTTCTTTATTCGATCAGGTTAAAGTTTTATATTTTGATTTCGCCTTGTAGGAAGAAGAAAAGAAGCTGGATTTGGTTAAAGAGAGTGATGACTACTGCCAATTGTTGGTAGATGCAACTATGGGAGAGGTTGGCGAATTCTTAAGGAAAGGTCCCAGTAAAGAGAAGAAAGAAGTGGACTCATTCACTTTGAGCGATCCAACTTGAGCATAATGATTGAGGTTTCTAGCTAAAAGACATTAAAGAAACACTAAATGGAACGAAACCCATATGATTTCTATTTTGTTTTCAATAATTTGTTTGGTATTTCTTTTTAGTGAAACTCTACTTAATCAGTTTGCTTTATGTACATAGACCTACTTTTCAATCTCTTCTGTTTGTTTGCCTTACAGTTGTTCACCACTCCTCAATGAAGGATGCCATGCTTCACACCACATCAATGCAGCCACCACCCACACTTTTGTATCGTATTTTTGTCTTTCTCTTTTCATTATTTTTACTACATATCAGTTTAATTTCTTTTAGTTTTTAATGTTGTCCTTGTTCATGTTATTTTTTTTTGTCTTAGACCCCTTTTTACTTTTTGTATCACATTAGGAATAGTGTGATGTTTAAGCGTGGGGTAGTATTAGTTAAAAGAATAGTGTGTTGTGTGTTTGTTTTCCCATTTAGTAGTTAGAGGTGCATGGTTATTAAATGAACTCGATTGAGATTAAAAATGTATAATATGAGTGAATGAATATCCTTGCATGCTTAGACTAATTGACTTGGATTTTGATTAAAAGGACATTAGCTTGTTGTGATAGATGAATGACATTTTTCATTTAGTAAGAATTTGAGCTTTTTTAAAATATTAAACACCAAATTCAAGTATTCTTTGTTGAGAGTGTTCTTTCATAATTAAGGAACTCTAGAACTTGCTTATAAATACTAGTTGAGATCACATAATCTTATGCAAATGTTGAAATGATGAAGGCAATTAGAATTTACCCCTTTTATTTAAAAGGCCACCATGATGTTACCTTTAATGAACCCCCTTTCAGCTTAACATGAAACATTGTCTTTCTTTAAACCTAAATATGAGCCTTGACCTTGATTATTTATCCTCTTCGTTATACCTATCATAAGGTAAGTTAAGCATTTAAAGGGGTATAACTGGGTTTAGGGAGTAAGTAAAAAAAAAGAATGAATGAGAAAAAAATAGAAACGAGAAAAAGAAAAGAAGAAAACAAAAAAGAAAAGGAAGGAAGAGAAGATTAAAAAAACTGAAAGGAAAGAAGATAGACATAAAAAAGGGAGTGCTAATCTTGTTAACTTAAAAGGAAAGAATTGAGTGTTTTAAGCTTCATTGTTTATATTACTTTAAATGCTCAATTTGTGTTTGTGATTTTAAGCTACGATATTCCTTTTTCCTATCCTTAGCCTGACCCTATTACAACAAAAATAAAGACCTTCGGATTGATGTTTGTGTTTGATATGAGTGGTGGGGATTGTATTAGTAAGCAAGCTTATGGTAGATACCTTACATGAAATGAATGATGAGTGAATATACCCTACCTTTGAATGCTTACGAGGATGGAGAGTGGAGTGAGTGTCTATCACACTTGTTGATGGTTCTTTGAATTGAAGTACCTGTTGATTTTGGCTAAATATATGAAGAATAGCTTGTTCATGGAGTATTATGAATTTCAAGTTCTCAGGTTGTGTTTATTAAATTGATCATTGATATCTTTGACTATTATTGAGGAAAATTGTTGTTTCCATTATTTGTTCTTGTATAGTCTAGTGTTCTTTATTTTGTTTGAGGATAAACATAATTTAAGTTTGGGAGAATCGTTGTGTCTAGTTATAATTGCTTTCATATCTTGATTTTGGTTATAAATCCTTGTGCTTTGATACAAATGAGAAATAGGTTGAGAGAAATTGATGTGAATGTTGCATAAATCTTACTTGTATGAACGTGGCATAAACTGCATACAACTCACAACCCGTGACTTACATGCACAGTTGTACTGTGATCTATCAGTTATGATTCAAGTAATGTTGGACTTCGACCTTATTTAATATTAGGTAGTTATAGTGTCATGCTAGAGACCACTTATAACTTGTTGGCCTAAAAGAAGCTTGGGCCTACTACTAATATTAAATAAGCCTACAGGGTCATGCACTAAGAGACTGAATGTTCATTGGGCCTTACTAGGTTTAGGGTGGTTTTATTATATATATATAGATGTATAGTATGACTTGATTTGGGTAAGACTCATATGCCTTAAAAAAAGAAACCTTAGTGTCATCATCCTCCTCAACTGATAGAGAGAGAGAGAGGGGCCTCAAGAGTGGTGCTAGCACACTAGAACCATTTGTTTGATCTCGTAAGGGTGTGGATATTGATAGCAGCACGACATTTGACGTGCTTTTTTGACACTTCGAGCTTCTTTGCTATTTCTATGGCGAATGGTATAATCTGATATGGATTTGATTTCGATGCTCACATGGGTCTTGGTGTTTCGAATTCGCAAATGATGGTAAATATTATTGCATGCTAATTGTTTGAAAAGCTTACAATGACTTGCTTGAATTAAGTGTTAATTCAAGTGGCTAACATAACCGAAAACCTAATCGATCACACGCATTGAAAATGCTAAGAATGAGTAAAATGGTTTTTGATAGGGATCCAAGATATGAGAGATGTATGATTAAGCTACAAAAGTGTGGCAGTTTAGGGTCATTTGACTGTGAATCATATGATACATGTGAATATTGCTTATTGGGTAAGATGCCAAAATTACCCTTTAATAAGCAAGATGACAAAATTACCCTTTAAAGAAGGGGTGAATGTTTTCATGCTAAATTAAGTGGGATTAAAAGCCACTTAATTCCCACAAACTCTCCATTGATGTTGGGGGTTAGAGGGAGGCTAAAAGGTGTCAAAGACACTCCATTTTTGTACAAAAGTTGTAAGAAAATAAAGGGTCTTTTTGTGAATTGTTCACCATCTTCTAAAATACTCTCTCAAAGAACACACCACATAGTTAGCAATTTGTGTGTGTTCTAACCATTCTTCCTAAGAGGTTTCAGGCTTTGTTCTTTGTGTGGATATCATTAAAGATGTCATCCTTTAGTCATTGTGGTTTACGATAACTTGAAGAGGTGAAGACAATAAAGAATGAAGGAGATTATAAGGTGCATATCTTAAGTTTATGTTTTGTTTTACTACATCTAATGACACATGTTTGATTCTGTAATTTTTGAGTATCATTTTATTTTTTGTTGTGTATTCTGATAGTTAATGCATGTGATGCATGATTGAAAACCAACATTATGATCCGTATATATGAGATCTAATAAGCCAGTGCTTAAGTTGACCCTTTTTCTTTATTGTTGCCAATCATCAGTTTCTCCTCCCTTTTATTTGGCTTTCTCCTAGATATGAACTCCTGTATCTTGGAGGCAACAAGATTAGATGCTCCACTATGTATTCACCAAGAACTAGATGTGGCTATAGCAAGATTAGATTCATGAATCATATAAGTCAAGGATTTACCTGACAATTCCTGTTTTTCTTTCTAGGCTATATATTTCTGGCAATTGGAATTTTTATATTCCTTCATCTTACAGAAGAAGCACCTAATGTTCTTCACATCTTGTGGACATTTAACAATACTAGATTGACCAGTATGCACCTGCGGATAGAATTTAAATCTCTTACCTTTATACCTTTGGGGCTTGACCTTTCCCTTTCCTTTGGTTATTGCAAAGAACATTGTATGAAGATTGTTCTTTAGCTTTTCCTCCTCTGCAACACAATGGGTAATCAAAGCACTGATGTCCCAAGTTTCATCATGCGAATTATATGTGGTGACTAGTATACCAAACTCTAGAGGGAGTGTATTTAGAGCTTGGTGCACTACTAACCATCAGGAATCGAAATGTTCAACGTCTTAAACTTGCTCTGGAGGTGAACCATCCTGATTGTATATTCTCACACTCCCCTTCTCTAGTGTACCTCATGGAAAACAACTCATTGATTAAGGTATTTATCTCTATATTAGATGAGATCTTTTAACTCTAAAAGACATTATCTAGGAATTCCTTTGCTATGCTCATCTCTGGAAGTCCACTTAAGTAGATGATCTGGTATTGATCTCTTAATGGTCAAATAGAACATCCTGTTTGACCGCTCCCAGGCTACAAATGTTACTTTATCAGCTTTCGAGCTGATGGACATAAGTGGAGCTGTAAGCATGTCTAAGTTAATATTTCTCAATCTCCTAGGCAAACTCCACATCTTGCTTCTACTTCTTAAAATTGAAACCAATTAGGGTTTCAATGGTAACAATGTTGTTGTTTGCAAAGAAGGTGATTGCAAATTTGAAAATGTAAAGATCATCACAAATGTAGGATAACAGCGAAACTCAAAGCTATAAAATAGTATTTGTATTCAGAATATGATTACACATATCATTAAACACCTGTGGGATGAATACATGATACATGCAAATCAGACTTCTATATAAAAGAGATCAGAATACACACCACCAACTCTCATGACACTAGCACTTGTGGGTGAATAGATCATTTAAACAATGGTTTTCTTCCATCTAATGCCTTTATGCATATATGAAAATCTCATTTAAGGCAAAAATTTGTGGGCAAATAACCAAACATTCACTCAAAATTGGCTTTAGAATGTTTTATTTCCTTTTTTTGAGTTAAAAATTTATTTATTACCAATGAAATAAATTTGTATAAATTAAAAAACTTACTTTATGAATTTTTTGGACTTGAAAATTGACCTAAAAAGACCGGAGATATCATCACTGGACTTTAACCTATTAACTCAGATCTTTTATTAAGCTACTTTATTTTTTTTGTCCGAATCAAACTCGATAAACTTAACCAATAATTTGTTATAATAGTTAACATTTCATTAATTTTTGTTCACCCTATAAGAAAATATCTAACAATAACAATAAATGTTAATGGTCTAACAAAAGAGGAAGACAAAAAGCAAAGTAGAAAGCAAGTTTAGTTACCAGAAAGGAAATGAAAGGTAGAGTCGGACGTGAACTGGCACTTAGCCGGCCGAGGTTAGGGTAATGAGAAGTAAGAGCCTCTCTCACATCTTCTAAAGTAGTGTTAATATTAATTATTGCTTGTATGTATACAAATTTTGATATTAAAATATATGTATATATACATATACGACCTATAAATCTTATAGCGAGTATAAGTGGGTCAATTAATGGCTTCAAGGGGAGTGAGCATGGCTGTATCGAGGGCTTCCAGAATCAAATCAAAATTGACGTCCCTGTTGGAACCCACAGCTCTCGAAATCGAAGACGTATCCGACCAGCACGCCGGCCATGCTGCGATTCAAGGACACACCGGTGGCGAGACCCACTTCAATGTCAAGATTGTTTCTCTGAAATTCGAGGGAAAGAGCCTCGTGGGACGTCACCGTATGGTGTACGATGCACTCGCCGACGAGCTTCAATCTGGTTTACACGCTCTCTCTATCGTGGCAAGGACTCCTCAAGAACTTATTGTTCCTTCCCACCCTCCTCCTCAAGGTTTTCTTCTGCTCTTTTTTAATCAAATTAAATTTGCTTTAAATTTTATTTTGTGAAATTAAATAATCATGATAGATTGATGGATTGAAATCTTGCTTTGCTTCCCTGAAAAATCACATATTTAGTTTCTATTAATTTTCTAATCTAACTTCATATTTTGATTCGCCATAATGTAGCAAACACAAAGGATTGATTTTGGTAAGAGGACTGCCTGCTAGAAATACCATGCGCAGAGGACTTGAAGATTCAACGTACAGTGACTCAAGTGGCTTTACTTGTCTGGGTGTTTTGTAACAAGCTTTAATATGAATGTGAATTTTCAAGATGTCTTTCCACGAAGTTAAAATTTGACTAACAATTAGTTAATTAATAGTGCCCGTCAAGTGCCAGTGAGTGATTGACTAACTTTTCCCTCCTCCCCATTTTCTTAATTATCTTCCGTTTTGGAAATTGAATTGAATTGATAAAATCACTAGAAGCGACGAAAGCAAAATGGAGGTAGCCTAGAAGGCTAAACCAATCTTAGCAAAATTTAAGGAGGTGCTACAAACTACAAAGTGTGTGGTTGCTTAATGCTTGGATATCTTGTTGTGCATTTTTGAAGTGCCTTGGTTCCTTTCCCTTTAAAGTGTATAGATGATGCAGTTAAATGTCAGTCTAGAGACTACTTGATCTCCTTTGGTCTAAACTTTTGCTACTTGCCCATTCCATTATTTGAGTTTCGTCATGCTTGTTATAGTGGATGTTGCATAGGCCTTATAGTTTGTTCCAAAGCACTATTAAATATTGGTAGTTGAATAAGAGATGATTGATTGACTCAAACCCTAGATTGTAAAGAAAACATAATGCTGAGCTTTTGATTGTGAACTTGATTTTGTCTTTGGTGTTGAACTTTTGCTTAATTGTTAGCCATAGTATAAAATAAGCATGGGGTAGGTTGTTGAGGAACCATATTATGGAGAAAAAAATAGTATTCTGTATATCGAATAATGTACATGTGCAGATCTTATAGGCAGTACAAGATGCTAAAAAAGGAAAAAATCATGCAACTAATTTTCCTATTTTATGGAGTTGACTAAGCCTATAATTTATGCATAAATTACAACTCATCAATCCCTAAAAATTTGCCATGATTTCTAAGTATCAGTAGTAGATTTTTTCTACACTCCCCTTAAAGCAGTTTTAATAATGTCTTCCATAGCCAGCATGCTAATCAACTTCTCAAATTGTTTCTTAGGCAGTCCTTTGTTAAGAACATCTACAACCTGTTCACCAGTAGATATATATCTCATACAAATCTGTCCATTCTCTATCTTTTCTTTAATGAAGTGTTTGTCTACTTCAACATGCTTGGTTTTATCATGAACAAGATTATGAGCTATTGAGGTTGCAACTTTATTATCGCAGTACACCTTTATGGGAGAATTACTTATGACCTTCAATTCATCTAAGATCCATATAAATTATAATCCACAACACTTCACAAATTCCATGAGCAATTGGTCTAAATTCATCTCCAGGAGTGCTTCTTATCACAATATTTTGCTTTTTGCTTCGCCAAGTAACAATATTACCTCCAACAAAAGTATAATATTTAGATGTTGACCTTCTATCAATTGTGTTTCTAGCCCAATCTGCATATGTGTATATTTCAATTTGTAGGTGACCGTGCCTTCGATCCATGACATGTCAAGCCTAAGTATGGCTCAATTGGTAGTTTGGCCCCCCCAATTTGATGACCAATTTATTATTATCTTAAAATTTTTAAAAATTTAATGTTATTTTGTCACTCTCAGTCAATTTACAGGTTGGGCCAGGCCAGGTCTGGATAGCTCTAACCTCACCTCAGGCCCAATCTGACCAAGAAATCTTGACCCATGGCATGGTCAACCTAGGCTTAGTCCGTTGATTTCAGGTTAGGCTGGGTGAGGCCTGGGTCGGATTGTCATGCCTATAGCATATAAATTAATTTTAATTTAGTGATAGAATTATATGAATAAATAATATTTGGCCATTTAATATAAATTGTTAATAAAGATAAAAATTAATATGATAAATTTTATAATAAGAGACTAACTTTTAATTAATAAAATTGATGGATTATTTTATAATTTTAAAGATTATCTTGAATGATATTTAGTATTAATCAGTACCAATATTGTACTGTACTTAGTACCAAAATTAATACTAATTTTTGATATGGCATTTTCAATGTTAATAAAAAAGATGTTAATGTGATATTAGTTGAACAACTATGTTATTTAAAAGCTTAATAATCAAAAAGAGAAAGATAACAATCAATTTATTGCAAAAACATAACAAGTTAAAATATTAAGCACGTGCTTTAAAACTAATTAATATTTGCATGTAGAAGAGTGGAGTACAAATAGTCCCATAGGATTTGGTTCATTTATGTGCTTGGTGTTGACAATATTAGCATGCTTCCAAAATGACCGTGGGTGATGACAAACAAAAGCTATATCAACTTAATAATATGCCTATTTTTTCTACTCTAATCTTATTCTAAGATTAAGTTTAATATGTTTTTTTATTCTTTTCTTCATTTTTCTCATAATTAAAAATAGGTTTTAATAGATAATTATATCATATACAATCGCAATGAAAAACTTCATAAATTATCATAACAAAAATTTTAAGATATATTTTAATCCTTCAAATTAAAAGAAAAAAGCAATTTAAGCTTTAAATATATAATTTGAAAAGTAGGTTTAAGAAGGAAATAATAATTTTCTTCTTTGTGTATGCCTTCCTCAAATTTAACTTTTCTTTTTTAATCCCTAAATTTTACTTTATAATCGATAATGTATTCCTTGTTTTGCTTAAACTTCAATGTAATCAATGATTTTCTAACCACGCACTTTCTAAAACTTGCCTTCAAAACTATGATCATGTGGCTTTTGAAAACCTCTAAAAGGTCCATTATTGGCAAGTATTCAATATCAATCTTTTTTCTCCATTTCTTAATTGCCTCCACTATGGGTGACGGGTAGACTTCCTACAACAGAACTTTGTATCCATAACCATTTGCATACGGTCGGAAAAAATGTCTCCGGTATATTTAAAAGATAACAGAGGTTTAAGAATTTTAAAAGGAGCAATACAAATATTCTTCAAATTTTTTATTGTAGTTATTTTTTTAAATGGAAATAATTTCATAAATAGAAAAAGTATCATAAAATTACAAGACAGCTACTCCACATCAAATGAAGTTACAACATTTTCTATAATTAGAAGATCCCTTTAGTTTAAGTGGAAATACAGCTTCCTACATTACATTCCTACAAGATCAATCTCATTTTTAGGTCTCTTATGATAATTTGCATCCTTGGATAAAGATACAAATTGGAAATGGGGAGCCAACCTGGTCTTGGTTTAACAATTAGATGGAACTTAGCCCTTTTTACAGGAGAAGTGAAATGCTTCATTTGAGTATTAGGATTCCAATAAAGGCTAAAGTAAGCAACATCATACAAAATGGAGATTGGGGCTATAAATGTAGGCCTGTGGGTTGTTCACCTCCCCCTTAGCGGGCAGTTGAGTACCTGATTTACATCCTCCCAGTTGCTTCTTCGGGCCGAGGTGTGGGGGACCCTTTGAGTTAGGGATTCAACCTTTTGCAACAAGATTGGGGCTATAATTATAGGCCCTCAGATCCTCTGACCCAGGTACTCTGTACCTAGCCAGTGCCAGAGGATTTGAACTCTAATTATAGAGGGGCTGGCAGATTGTTAAGTTTCCTAAATTGTTAACCAGAGGGGATAGATGACAGACCTCTAGAATTCAGTAATGTTTTTTATTACAAGCGCACAACCCAAGGTTCCCTGGTATGAGTTAGTTTGGAAGAAAGTACTATCCCCTAAGGCAACTATCATTAGTCAAAGAATGAAAAGTTTATGGAATGGCTAATGTTTTCCAATAGTATTTGGGTTAGAATATATGTATAACAAGGTCTATATGACTTAGTGTTAAACTTGTTCTCTTATGATTGCACTTTTGATTAAGCTCATCTTGACTTACTAAAATTCTTTCATTTAAAAAAAATCTCCATATGAACTTTTCGTAGAAACCAACCTTAGTTTAGTGAAGTACCCATTCCAGTTATAATTCATAATGTCCTTTGATTCTCTAAACAATCTAGCATTCCTCATTCTCCAAATATAGTAAACCAGCATAGCAAAGCCTGTTTTAAACAATTTTTTATCACCTCTCGCGTTACATCTCATCCTATTAGCCTATTTGAGAGTGCTCATCCATGTTTGGTTATTTTCTTGCATATTGAAAATCATCGGAAACTGTCTCCACAATTGATTAGCATATGGACATTTGAAGAACAGGTGATCAAGAGTCTCCAAATAGTTTGCACAGAGTGGACATGTGGTATTTGGTACCTGAAACTTTACTTTATCTTTTGTTCCCAACCTGTGTAATGTTGTTAACTATTAAGCTGGAGCAATCTTTAAGTCCCAAATAAGTTTTTTAAATTGAAATTTAATCAATTGTCCTAATAGCAGCCTTCTACAAGATTCAACAGAGAATATTTTGGTACTATGTAGCTCCGGAAGGGGATCCTCTGGCTCCTTCCCTGGGCCCTATTCTGGTCCCCTCCCATCTGAGCCATCCACTCAAGTGGGACACACCTGAGTGGATGGCTCAGATAGGAGGGGGCCAGGAGAAGGAGGACAGAGGATCTGGCCCCATGTAGCTCCTGTTGTGTTGAATATACCTATGAATGACTAGGCTGATGATCTGGAAGACTATTTATGATAATGGTAGGGCCTTTGTTTGAGTGAAAAGGCCATCTCGAATTTCCATTTTGTATTAGCATATCCACCTTAGTGTTCTGTCCATTCCATACAAAATCCCTTATATTTCTATCAATATTCTTCAGGATACTCTTAGGTAAAGTAAGATGTGATAACCAATAGATGTGCAAGTTATTAAGAATTGAAATTGACAATTGTAATATGCCTCCATAGGATAGAAATTTGTTTCTCCAATTTGATGTTCTCTTCTATATAGACGTTATAAGGGACCTACATTCTATTTCCTTACGCTTTTTAGTTGAGATTAGAACTCCCAAATAAGTGAGTACCTTTTGTTGAATCCTCAATCTTGAAATTTTGATCAAATGGATAGAGTCTACTTTACTGTGTTTGGAAAGATATGTTGAACTCTTGTTTGGATTAAATTTTCAAATTAGAGATCTCCTTAAACCTTTGAAAAGATTGTGGCAGAACTTCAATAGATAGAGGATCAGTGACACAAAGCATTAGCAAAGGACAGCTGTAAGTTTTTGAGAGTTTCGTATCATTTTTTTAAGTTCGAGCTAGTATTGTAAAATTGAGTAAATTTTGAGATTAATTAACTTTAAAATTAACACATAATATATTTGGAATTTTTATACAATCTATGAATGAGTTTGGCCGTAAATGTAGATAAATTAAGCGAAACATAAAATAGAAACGGGAGAGAAGTCATTATAGTTTGGTGACCATCGTAGATTAGAAGTGAAATACACAATAGAAAATGGCACGACAATTTTAATTTGTTCTATATCTAGCAGTGGTGAGTGCCGTATTTATAGCAATGCCGATGGTTTTCCTTTTCATTCTCTTCGTCCATAAACACCTGATTAAGCTACAAGCAAGTCTAGTTTTAAATTCACCTTCCTTTCTTGATCTCTAAACTCTTTTACGTTTTGCCTTCTTCTTCGCTTTCTTTTTTCTTTGAATGATATTTTATGTATCATATTCTGCAATAGCTAAAAGCGAAGAAGGGCAAACATGAACGGGAAAGCCTCTGTCTCCAATGAACTCAATGCCAAGCACATGAAGGTCATAGTTCTACATTCTCACCTTTCGGTGCTTGTTGAAATTTCTTCTCTTTCCCTTTTCTATTCTCCGTCTTTATTGTCTATATGTTGTATTGAAAAAAGTCATATTAAACAGAAAGTAATCAGTCTTATCTGTTTGTTTTTAATGGGTCCATTTAGATTTTAGAAGGCCTTGTTAAGCTTCCAGAAAATAGAGAATGTGCTGATTGTGGGAGCAGGTAAATTTTCAAGAACATTTCTTGATGACCAGCTTAATTCTGATATATAACATCAAATTATTGTAGCTTGTTGATTGGTATAAGAGAATAGAAGAATCTCATCTTTTTTCTATCATCTCCATTATTAGGCCTGTGAATTTTGGAAGCATATATGACCTTACGTTTTGAATCCAGTTCAAACTGTTAAATGACCGTTTCACCACAATAGCTTAAGTTATTATGTGAGGTTAATTTAATTGGTTTTATATATTCACTAACATACTCCCTCAAGTGAAAACCTTTTGAGCTTGAAATTTGCACAAGCTCACTCTATCTTGTGCGAAATAATAGATGAGTATTAGTTATCTTTTCAATTAGGGCACCAAGATGGGCAAGCGTGAACCTTGGAATATTCATCTGCATGCAATGCTCGGGAATTCATCGGAGCTTAGGGGTGCATATTTCACAGGTGTGGAATGTCCGACATTTTGTAATTAGCTAGATTAGTACCCCTTATGATGTTGTCATTAACTTTATTTTTTTTTCTTTTTAGGTTATTATACAAGTTTATTGAACTACTAACATTTGCTATATCGACGGTGACTTGGTAGTTTGATTTGCATGTAGGTACGATCCACTACATTGGACACATGGCTTCCAGACCAAGTTTCCTTTATGCAGTGTAAGAACCCTATCACTGTGCTTCAAGTGAACCCTTTTCTTAATAAAAAATGGGTTTCATCACTAACTCAATGCTTTATGAATAGCTATGGGAAATAAGAAGTCAAACAATTATTGGGAAGCACGACTTCCGACGAATGCAGATAAAGGCAACACTGAGAAATTCATTCGTGCCAAGTAAGAAGATCTTCAGTTGACACATTGACATGTTCATTCTATTTGCCTGTTAGTTATGATAGCACACAATCTTTCAGATATGTGGAGAAAAGATGGATTTCAAGAAGAAGAATACGACCAACTCATTCTGTTGGCGACACCAATTATAATAATGATGGTTTAGTAAACACTGACATCCCAATTCAAAGGAGGCATTCTGTAGGAGAAGATATCCTCATCAAAAGCATTACAGAACTTGGTCCAACTCGAACTAGAACCCGTGGGGTAATGTAGATATTATCTTCTAATTTGATATTGTTAGAATTTATAATGGACCTACAGGCCCACACGAGAAGGAAAGTTAGACTACATATAAGTCTAAGTGAAGTTCCATCCTAAAACCAATTGGTGATAGGTGGAGTAGCCCACTAGACTTATATGTTAGTTTTCTTTCCTCTCTTTCTCCAATGTGGGACAAACTCCCACTTTATATTTCAACAGATATTTCTTATGAAGTTCATATGTATTTGTTAGAATAGTAAACGTTTAGATTTGTCATGTTTCCGATCCTAAAATGAAGTTGCTCATCTGATCTATATTAGTAAAACTATGAACCAACTGATAAAGTTCTTGTCTCTGCATGCATCCAGCATAAAGTCTTAATGGCTTTCCCTTTTAATATAGGCTTCTTTAGATTTGAAGTATGATGTACTCACTTTAGCTCCACCAGTGGGAGAACTTGAAGCATCCATAAAGAAGGCTGACAGTGGTACAGATATCTTCCAGTTGTTGCACAGCAACGACCAAGGACAAGATATCCCCATGTCAATTCCTTCTAGCTGGGCAACATTTGACTGTAAGTATGTAGTATAATATTATGTATACCATATCATAATTTAAAGTAATTCATACTATTGAAGTGCCTAAATCTATAACAGGAATGCATAGTATGCAGTATTGAGCCAGTTAAAACATCGTGCAAGTGACCAGAGAAATGCGAGCTGGAGTGGATAATGCAAGTCTCATCGGAAAGGTTTGCTATATGGACACTCATCAGGGCCTCGAAAAGCGACATTAATTCAATTGAAAATCATTCTCGATCGTCTAACTAACATCGATAACGTCTGATTAAGATTTTTAATTATGTGAATGCGTAGTTTTACAAATATATTCTCATTTTAAAAACATACTTTTACCTCATAGGGTTTATATATTAGTTTATAATAAACTACCCACGATCATATGTATATTAATATATTAATGAAAATTTTGAAACAAAATATATTTTAATAGTTAATATATTAATGATATTAAAATATTAATTTGACAACTAAATAGATCGCCTGTTAAAAATGTAAAATGAATAAAATTTAATTTGATATGTCTATGAGATTTGAGCAAATCATAATACATATTAAATTTAGAAAAATGAGGGTAGCATAAATTGAATATTGCAATAGAGCAAGGAAGAAAATAAAAAATGGGAGAATTACCTAATTTGAAGGATCTGTGACCTTATTCTTAAAATCCAAGTATAATAATCACTTTATTTTCAAAAGTAGATAATAAATTACAAAAGTTAGATGAAACTAAGGTGATTGAAGCCTAAATTGTATTTAAAAAAAGCAATTAAGATTAGTGAACATGATAAAACAAGTACTTGTATGCAAGAATATATATATGTACTTGGATAAAAAAATTCAAAACTAATAATTCTGTAATAAATTACTGATTATGTAAAATATGCACAGATTTTGATCATAATATATAAATAAAAGGTTGTAACCTAATTTCTACACTTCAATTTTTTAAATCAGACAAAAATCCTTACCAAAAAAGCAAGTATTGATGCAAACTTATCACCGAATCTTTAAATACTTCAATTTTTCGATTTTGCATACATTGCAGAAATTATACGTCAAACAGATGAGTTCTTGTATTCTTTGGTACCAAGGAGGTAGGACCAACGTCTGTTGTGCTTTCATTAATGCAAATTCCTTCCTTATCAAGCAAAAGGATTAAGGGTGAAGAGATATAACTATGTTGGACATCTCTTTTTATGCCTTTCGTGTTGTTTTACTCCATGAACTCTTAGTTCAACTTGTCAACTAAATGTCAATTGTCACGTCAATTTTCTTATAACATGCTTTTTGAGTAATGTACCTTATGCCCCACTCAATTTCTTCTTTCATTTCAAAAGTTACATTTTCACTGTAAGCTTAATCTGTTAGATTAATTTAAAAATTATTAAGTACGACTCATATTACTCTATTTGATTTTAATATGAGGTGGGCTTAAAATAATAATTATTGGGCTTGTAAAGAAAATTAGAATCATTAAGGTTAACTAATAAAATCCTTCCCTCTCCTTTCAGTAAAGTAACATTAACATATATCAAATAAACGTACAAACGAAGTGCTATGCTCACTTGACCTTCCTTTTACACTTTTAAGTTGTCACCTATAAAAGCTAAAGAAGTTCCTAGAGATTCCCGCATCTCCTTGGATGACCCTTGACGTTTGAAAAAGAACAAACCTCTGGATAAACCTCCTGATAATCCACCTCCTTTGTTTCTAGCGGTCTCCTCTTCTCAACTCAGTAGGATGCCTAGTGTTCCTTTGATGTGTTGGAAAGACATAGTTCTCAATAGAGAACAGGCCAATGAGAGAGCATATACTGCGCAGGATAGGGCTCCAGTGGATCTTATGGCAGAAGGTATTGTTAAGAAAGATTTCAAGAATGGCAATCCACTTTTCCCTACTTTTCGAGTGGATCTAACCTATATGGCTAAATTGGAGGTTCCATGGTGGCAGTCAGTTGTTGTTAAACTTCTTGGCCATTCCATCACATTCAGAGTCCTCTATACTATGATTGAAAAGCTTTGGTCTCTGACTAGTGGTTTTGATGTTCTTGATCTTAGCCATGACTATTTTTTGGTCAAATTTGATCTGCGTAGTGACTTGGATAATGTCTTAGGGGGTGGTCCTTGGTTGATTTTTTATCACTATCTTATCGTCTGCCCTTGGTCTCCTAGATTCTCAGCGTCACATGCATTTGTCGATTCAACAATGGTTTAGGTGAGATTCCCCGAGATTTCTATTCAATATTATGATGAGGATTTATTATTTGCATTAGCATTTGGGCTTGGACGTCTAGTTAAGGTGGACAAGAACACCACTCTTGCTAATCGAGGGTGTTTTGCTAGGGTCTGTGTTGAGATTGAGTTAGATAAACCCTTGGTGGGCCAAATAGAGATTGATGGGCGTACATATAACTTGGAGTAAGAGGGTTTTCATACTATCTACTTTCACTGTGGCAAGTATGACCACAAGGATAGTTTTTGTCCAAGGTCTACGGTAGTTAAAGGTTAGGGCTATGATGATTTGCGACAAGACACCACTATGGCTGTAAAGGATGCTACTGTTGCGAATCTCCAAGATCGTGCTCCAAACAAGGCTAGTGCCAATCATGCTAAAACTTTGGGATTTGGTACTTGGATGATCGTTCAGAAAAAAAAACTTATGGAGCTAAACAATTAGAACCCTAAAAACCAGCGCCCTACTCATAACCGTTATGGTCCTTTGTTTGATGAAGAGTATGAAGCTGAGACGGAAGCTTTTGCTAAAGTGGGTCACAATAATGAAAATCAAATTGGGTTTACTTTTGAGGAGGGCTCCACTAGTGGGGCTAAGAAGAGTAGGAGGCCCGTCAAGAGGTTGGATGTTAATTCAAAAAATAAATCCATTTCTTCTAGTCCAAATAGTGAGGTAAGTAATAAAGATGTCCTATGTGCTACTCTTGCTTTTAAAGAGCCAGGCCAGAGTACTATCGCAGGACCCAATGCTAGTGCCTCTCAAAAATCAAGTCTAAAAACTACTAGCACTGTTACTATCTTACGTTGCTTTTCTGATGAAAGTATGGTGCAATTTGTTGCATCCTAGTTTTAACATGGTTTTTAGAATCCTCCTCTTCCCTAAGGACTTTTGAACCCCACAACCATTCTTCATAATAATGCTAATCCTCAATAAGCTCAAGTCTTCCGTAATGAAGAACCACCGGATCCTGGATAGGAAAATTTGCGTCAGCCTTCCCACTCTTCCAATACCGCTATTATGCAGCTAATGGATAGTGATGATGTTGCACAAGCCCCTACAATTGTTAGTGGGGATATGGATGTTGGTCCATGTTGGTCCAAGCAATTTTGGTTAATGTAGCTTCCTCACTCCTATTACCTATAATCTTTTTAATGATCAGTAACCTTAATACTATTTCCTGGAATTATCAGGGTGCAGCCCATTCTGATTTTATGATGTGCATAAAGGAACTTATCCGTATGCATAGACCTAATATTATGATCATAGTTGAACCATTTATTTCGGGTACTCAGGTGGACAGAGTCTCAAAATCGCTGGATTTAGATCATATTGCACGCGTGGATGCTACGAGATTTTCTTGTGGGATTTGGTTTCTTTACAAGGAGCTTCGTTGAAATTATAGATGCTTGTTTCACACCGACAGTTCCTTCACTTCCTTGTTTCTGATGACCATCTGAACATATGGTATTTAATTGTTGTTTATGCGAGTCCTCAAGCTAATGGGAGAGTTATTTTTCTGGTAAGAAATCGTTAGACTGTCTATGCTTATTGATCACCCGTGCATGGCTTCTCAGGTGATTTTAATGACTATGTATACCCAAGCGAAAAAAAGGGAGGGTTTTTTTTCTATCAACAGAGCAACGAAATTTCGGCAGAATTATAGCAGTTGTGACTTGTTGGACTTGGGTTTCAAGGCAACCCTTTCATATATTGTTAGCGACGTAATGGAATCTTTTTCTACCTTTGTTCGTTTGGATAGGGCGCTTTGCAATTATGAGTGGTGCGTTATATTCCCAGAAGCATCAATCCATCACTTACCTCGAACTCATTCAGATCATACTTTGATTCTTCTTATAATGTATGGTTTTATTCCTCCCGTTTCTTCAAGACCTTTTTTATTCCAAGATGCTTGGAACATGCACGATGATTTTCATGATGTAGTTGTAAATGCTTGGAAAAAACCTCGTTGTTCTTTGGATGAGGCCTTGACCTATGTTCAAGAAGCAACCTTGTGCTTCAATTCTTATCTTACAGACAGTTTATTTTTCTTACCAACTTGGAACACGAACTCATTCATGAATACATTGATATCCTGCAGTAAGAAGAGGTTTTTTGGTACCAAAAGTTACGACTCTAGTGGTTGCAACATGGTGACGGGAATACTAGTTTCTATCATGCTATGACTATTTTCATCATAAACAGAATAAAATTGAGTGCTTGCGACTTGCTGATGGTACTTAGATTGTTGATGATCAATCAATTCAGGCAGAGGTTCTCCAATTCTTTCATAACGTATTTTGTTCCACTGATGCTATTACTATGCCTTTTCCTCATATTCCCAATCATCCTATGCTTTCTCAGGAAGCTATTCAGGCTCTCTTGTCTCCTATTTCTATAGAGGAGGTGTTTACAATTGTTCAGTCCATGAAGTCTCATAAAGCTCTTAGCCTTGATGGCTTTCAGCCTGTGTTTTATAAGAAATTTTGACCTATTGTTGGAGATGCTATCTATCAGATGGTGAATCATGCCTTTCATACTGGAACTTGCCTAGAGGATATCACTAAGACTTTAATCTCTCTTATTCCAAAAGATGAGAATCCTATCTCTATGACTCATTTCTGTTCTATTAGCTTATGTAATATAAGTTATAAAATTCTCACAAAAGTGCTGGTCTAGAGAATTCACCCATTTTAGGACTCTATTATCAATCCAAATCAAGGTGCTTTTATCTCTGGGAGAACAGCAACTGAACATATAGTTCTAGCTAGGGAGCTGGTTTATACTATTCGCAGAACTAAGCAAAAAAGGGATACCTTGCTCTAAAAGTTGACTTAGCTAAAGCTTATGATAAGGTTGACTAGTCTTTCGTGAAGCAAACTTTAGAAGATTTTGGTTTTCCTAATATGACTGTCTCTCTTATTATGTCGTGTGTTTCTAGTTCACAACTCTCAATTTTGTGGAGTGGTTCTAGGCTTCCAGGATTTGCTCCTAAACGAGGTCTTCATCAAGGGGATCCACTTTCTTCTTACTTGTTTGTTCTTTGCTTGGAGAAATTGTCTCTTCTAATATCCCACAAAACCTCCAATAATCAATGGAAGCCAATTAAGATCTCTATTAATAGTCCAGAATTTTCTCATCTCTTTTTTGCGAATGATGTCTTATTATTTTCTCATGCATCTACGTGAGATTGTCGTGTTGTCTTGGACACCATGAGGCATTTTTGTGCATGCTTAGGCATGCTTATTAATGACAAAAATCCAAGTCCTTTATCTCTCCTAATGTGCCTCGTGCATATAAAGAGTCTTTGCGAAGACAATCTCAGTTGCATTTTACGTTAGATCACAACACTTATCTTGGTGTTCTTTTGCTCGGTAATAATAGTAAACATGATTTTCAGAGGATGCTAGACAAAATCCGATCTCGTCTATAAGGTTAGAAGTCTAAGCTATTGAACAAGGTAGGACGTCATACTCTTATACAGTCCACTCTCTCCACTATTCCTCTTTACTCCATACAAACATGCTGGGTTCCAGAAGGCCTCTGCTCCATCATTGATAAGGCCTGTAGGGATTTCCTTTGGCGATCTTCTAATCATGGTAAGGGCATACATTTATTGAATTGGGACATTGTGTGTAGTCCTAAAACTAAAGGTGACCTTACTATTCGTATGGCTTAGGATAATAATATTGTGATGATTGGTAAGTTGGTTTGGTCTCTAGTTTCTAACGAATCAAAGCTTTGGGTGGATATCTTTCATGGCAAATATCCTTGTGGCCCCTCCTTATTTGCTACACATTTGCCTCATAATTCATCTCCTTGTTGGAAAGCTATCCATATAACATCCCGTTTTCATGTTAAGGATTAGAACCCTAGATTTCAGTTATTGAGAATATAGCAATAAGAGAGTAGAAAAAAAAAGCATTTCATGCTTATGCATAATGTTAGCACTCATACATGTGCATTTGAATTTTTGCACACATCAAAATGATTGTACATCATTGACAATTTCCAGGTATAATTGATCTATAAATGTGATCATAATTGGAATTGTGAATTTATTTGTATTGAAAATTGATTTTTGAGAGTATAAGCATTGATTTAGAATTTTTGGTGAAGGATGAAAATTTTCTAAAATTTAAGGGTATTTTGGGACTAGGAAAATTGCTAAATGACAAAACGATTATTAAATGGTAGTAGAAATAAGAGTCAAATGACAATGAAATTTTTTTGTATATGACAGTAAGATTTAATTTCTTATGTCATTGAAAATTGGGAAACAATTGGAGTAGAAATTAGAGACAAAATGGACTAGTTATTAAAGTGGACCAAATGAAACCATGGGGAAGTGACATGTGTCACTTGCCACACCACATATATAAGTCACGAAATTCATTAAATGAAAGACCATATTTTGGTCTTTCACTTGCTAAACACGACACTCTCTTCTCTAAAGCCTCAAAGTTGAACCTTGCCTTCTTCCATCACTATCCACTTAAATACTTTGTTATCTTCTTCTTATTTCTAAAGAAACCTAACCTACTCCACCTCCATTTGTGATGATCGTGTATGTTGGAGAGCTAGGGTTTCATGGTGATTGAAGAAGCTTTAGGTAAATCAAGTACGTATAAGCATCCTCTTCTTGAATTGATGAATGAAACATGTTTTGATGATAGTTAAGAGTTAAATGTTTATAAAATGAGGATGGGTTCATGATGAAACATGGATGAGAAATGGGGATAGATTCATGTCTTGCTTTTGTGTTTTGATAGATAATAGATTAGGGAATGACATAATGTTGGATTAGGTGAGAGAATGGTGTTTAATGGGTGCTGGAAAAATGTTAGCTGTAACATTTTCCATCTAATTATGCTTCATTTCTTTAGCCATATCTTTTTCTCTAGTTATCCAAATGAGATGATTCTTGATTTGGAGTAAACTAGAGACATGTGGCTACATATTTTACATAGGAAAGTTGAATTCAAATTCTATTTAGAAAAGTCTCAAAATCTGACCTGAAGTTGAAAATTTGGGTATGCGTCTATGGAAGTTCGTCGTGACAAACTTGAAGGTTAGCTAAGATTTCTTTCGGGTAAAGTTTGCCGCGGCGAACTTGTGAAAATTTCGCTAGAATTCCTCTCAAAAGGAGTTCGTTGCGGCAAACTTCTCTCTACACTAAACATGTATCAATATTTTAGGCGTATCTTCTTCTGTAGTTATCCAAATGGACTGATTTTTTATTTTCTATAAAATAGTGACATAGGGCTACAAATGATATTAAGAAATCAAATTCTGAATCGGACTATAAGAATTTCAATTTCTGGGTGGAATTTGAGTATATGACACTGTCTCATAATAAAAGCAGTCCGAAAATATTTCGAGTATAACTTTCACACTACTGAACTAAATTGAATGATTTTGGTGTAATTAGAAACTTATGAGATAGAAGGACAATTTTCAAAGAGAAAGTGTTCCCAAATTAGATCATTTTCATTGTCTAAATGATCAAGAATGGTATACCCGAAAGTCAATGATTGGAGAAAAATCTGTAATGATTCGTTGGATTATGAAATTAGATTCTAATGATTTTATTGAGGAATAAAACATAAGTATAAATGATACTTATATGAGTTTTGGGAATACAAATGTTTACGGGATGTGAATGATAGAGCGATACTCGGGATTGTCATGAACATGCATTGTATATATTCTATATACACACGTGTGCATAGATGAATGCTTATAATAGTGCAAATATTAATGTGTGTGTGTGCATTGTGTGTATTGCATAATTTTGATGTGCAGGATAAACGCCTGGATTTAAATGTTTCCAGATCATTGAAGCTAGTGCTAATATGGAGCGTATTATGAGTAACCTAGATGGTTTCTCTCAATTAATTATTGATGCTGGACAATGAAAGTCCGAGATTTGATGCATGTAAGTGATATTGAAGTGCTACTTGTATATGAATTTGATGAAATACGTGATACATGATTTGATTGTTAAATGCTAGACTTAGTTTTGGAAGAAAAGTGTGAATAAGCATATGATTGCAACAGTGATACTCAACATTATGTTAAATGCCGGACCACAGTCCGAAGATGAATATGAAATTGAATGTGAGTATGAAAGTCATTTGGTGTGCTAGAAATCTAGAAGTGATTCAGCCCTCAATCATTTCCACTATTGCACAACATTAGTGGTTCCTTAAGATTCTCAATTATTGTCTTCTTGCTTATACTCCTTTGGGGGTCCATTACATCCAATGACAAGAGAAATGGATAGCTTAGTGTCCTCCTCAAGATGAGTTTGTGAAGCTAAATGTGGATGGAAGTTCACTTGGCAATCCTGGGGACACTGGTTTTGGTGGCTTCATTCGTGATGAGCATAGGCCCTGGCTTGTTGGTCTTTTGGGTTTTCTTGGTCATACTATGACTATCATTGTTGAACTGCAAGCTATTCGTCATGGTTTAATCCTAGCTTAGGATCGCGGTTACCTAAGATTATCGTGGAATCTGACTCTTTAGAAGCAGTTCATCTCATTACTCAGTCTTGCTCTTCCTCTCATCCTTACTTTGGTTTAATTAGGGATATTCAACACTTGTTTACTCATACTTGGCATTGCTCGTTAGCTTATGTGTTTCACGAAGGTAATCAGTGTGCTGATTTTTTGGCTCGACTAGGGTCGTTGAATTCTCAGCATCTGATTATTTGGGATAATCCGATCCTAGGGATGAGGCTTCTATTGTAGAATGATCAGCGTTCGATTTCCTTTTTCAGGCATTAGCCTTGGGTCCTTTGTATCCATATCATTTTCACCAAAATAAATAAATAAACGTACATTCTTGCATCATTGATAAAGAACAAAAAAAGGAAGAAGGCAAGAGTGGATAAAGATTTTGCGTAGAGAAGGTATTTGCGATCAAGAAGAGATTACACATATTGAGTATAGATCAAAGTTGGTATTTTGTTTCTTTTGTTTATAACATGAATTTTAGGGTTTGAAGGAGTTGAATCAATTATGTCAGAAATCATATTAATTATATCTTGAAATATTGTTTAGAATGTTAAAGTTTAAATTTACATGTAGTATCAGAGCAGATTATGACATTTTGATTTACATTATAGTTAACCCTAGAATTTATGGCAGCAATTAATATACAGTTACGGTTATACAAAATTCTGTATTGCTTCTACTGTAATCTCTCAATTTAAGCCATTTTGTTTCTCAATTTTTTGTGGCCTGTTGATTAGGTTTGTATTAATCGATTGAACGATCTCTTTATAATAAAAGTAGGGATTGCAAAGGCCATAGGGTTACTATCTTATGCATGTCTGTTTATTTTTTAATTGAGATGGGTTAAAGTGTTTTCTGTTTGAAGAAAACAAAAAGGTTCAAGAAAAGTCTTGTGGGACCCACAATCAAAAGCTTTAGTATTATGTTTGCATTACTTGTTTACCACAAATTCTGGAAACAACACAGTGAAAGAAAAGTCAATATTCATGGGGCCACTATAAGAAAGAGTTTAGCTTTATAATTGTAAAGAACGAATTATTTAGATTGAAAGTTTATGGAAAAGTGATTTCATATACATGGGTCTTCCAAAAGGTTTTGAATCTACAATCTGTAAAAGTCATTCTTCGCTTAATAATGGATAACATTAAAGTGTGGCACCTACCATTGTATTTGTAAAGCATAAGGGGGCGTTTGGTTTGAGCATGAGGTTAGTTATGGATATGGGTATAATAGTAGAAGGGGATGGGAATGAGTATGAAAAATAAAAAAAATGATGTTTGGTTTGTAACTTGGGTTTCTGTATTAATACCAGTAATGTTGTTTGGTTTGTTGCATTAATTTAAATGAAAGATAATATAATATCGTTTTTACCCTCAATAAAAAATGAAAATAATTTGCCCTTCATATGTTTATTGGGGCTATCTCTATATGTTTGTAAAAAAAACCAAACAATTTTCATCAATGGGAATGAAAATTGCAATCAAGGAATTTTATCGCAATTTTCGAGCATTAGATGAGGATAAGGAAGTAAAGAGATCGTAAGGAATTGAGAGGCGATAAAAAAGTAAAGAGGATGGTAGGACAAAGGTTGGTGATAAAAGAGTAAAAAAAACGTGATAAAAACTTATATTGGAATGAAAACTCGATACCCACCCTTCTTGGTGGGTTTAGTAGATTCTCAAATTTAATGAAATAAATCCATTCCCTTGGAATTGAAAACCCCAAAGCAAACACTATTTTTTACAATTATTCCATTCATTCATTCCCAAACCTTTGAACCAAACGCCCCCATAGAGATCTGAACATGGGCAGGGTACATTGTACGGTCCCAATTTTAGTAACCAATGTTTGATTTTATCAAATTAACATTTAAGAAGAAAGAAGAGTGAATCCGCTTAATTCGCATGATGACTTACGTATAAATGGATGTTGGTATTTGTGATTGAACGGAAAACAGCGTCACCGTCCAAAACAGCCAATTGCTATTAAACTTGAAGGCAACATTTGTGGTTCAAGAGAACTTTGGCCTACTGTAATAATATAAAGTGGTTGACAAGTCAGTTCCTCAACTAATTGAAAAGAATTCCATCAATTTTCTTTACCCTTAATCAAATTTTAAGATTCACTAAGATGCCTAACGATCCTTAGATGCCTGACAATCCTTCTGTTAGAGCACGACCAATTCTTTCAAACATATCTCCATAGATGCCTGACGATCCTTCTTATTCTTTCTTCTTGATATTATTCTATCCCTTTAACTATAATTTCTAGCTACTTAAACAATTGTTGCTGGCTGTTTTAATATTATGGAACAATTATAGAAAAATAAATTAAATTTTATTTAAAAGAATTGAGAATAAATAATGTCTGAGTAGCTATTATCAATTGGAAGTCTTTATCGTGATTTTGTAAAATTTTACGTAATTCAATAGAATCTCATATATGGTTCAACCATAAACAAGGAAATAGATAATTATATTTATTTAATCTATAATTATCATAATCATAATTAAAATGTGATTAGTAATTTAAAACTTTGATAAAGA
>JAOTIZ010000007.1:6074989-6091246 GCA_027123425.1 Erythroxylum panamense | reverse complement strand
ATAGGAGAAATGAGTTTGAGCATGGTGACTAATTTTATGTGGGCACGCCATTGAACAAATTGTGAGGAAAATTATTGGGATTTTATGGGAATGAAGATGAACCGGTGATGGTCAAGGTTTAAGACATCCGAAGTTGGGCTTCGCAAGTGAGGTCCAACAGATGTGATATCAGAGTAAGCTCAAGTTTCATGATCAAGCAAGAGTTGGATTTCGGAAGCAAGCGGGGTCCAACATTTGTGGTATCAGAGCAAGAACTCTTGGTTAAAGAGATTACAAGGAGCCAGGGTTAGTATTATGGTTTTCAAGGGTTGGGTTCCGGAAATCGATACCCAATACGAATTAAGTTCAACACTTGCATTCCTTTAATTCTCTCGTTACCTTCATACTCTTGCTTCAGAAAATCCCAGATTTCCTTGCCTGTTTTCAGAGTCATGATTCTGTTGAAGATAGTGGAGGAAACAGCTGCAAACAAAGTTGCTTTGGCTTATGACTTTCTCTACTTCTTTTCTTTATGGCTCTTGAGTT
This sequence comes from Erythroxylum panamense, assembly GCA_027123425.1. Lineage (NCBI taxonomy): Eukaryota > Viridiplantae > Streptophyta > Magnoliopsida > Malpighiales > Erythroxylaceae > Erythroxylum > Erythroxylum panamense. The sequence goes on along the minus strand of JAOTIZ010000007.1, from coordinate 6,090,721 downwards.
GTGCTATTTTCGGGTTCTTTTGTAAAGGAGGAACCACCTAGTCTTCTTCAACAACTTCCCAAAGATTGTTTGCTTCAAGGTAGGCTTGCATCCGAACAGCCCATGCTTGAAAATTTGTCCCATCTAATGTCGGTGATGCAAAAGCAGTGAATGGAGTTTCTGAGTCCATGAAAAATTGATTACGGGGTTTTGTGATTTGTGTAGGGTGGGTTATGGCTGTGTAGCTTGCTCGTAGGTCCCTTAAGAAGAAAAAAAAGGGAGCTCTGGTACCAATATGTAGGCTTGAGAAGGTAATTAAGCACTGGTCGTAAAAGGCTGGAAGGAGTTGTTTTTCATTAAACATCAGACCTGAATTTATACAGCAGTAGGAATTGTTAAAATTAATAAAATAAATTAAGCTTTGATTCTAGAATAATCTTAGAGGTTCTAGCTACAAGTCCCTTGGTTTTCCCACATGCGTGAAATGTGAAGAGTCTAGTGGAATTAATTTGAGTCTTTAGGAATTCAAGCTTTATGGTAGAGTTCTAGAGTATTCCTAGCTCTAGTATAAATAGATGTATGTTATAGCCATTTTTCAATCAAGCAAATACAAAGTGAGTTCCTCTCCTCTAAAGTTAGAGTGTTCTTGTTTTCTCTATTCTTTTGTTTGTTTTTTCCAACAAATAGGTCGTCTGCAAATATGAGATGAGTGGGCTTGGTTTTAGAGCACTTATGATGGAAGTTATAGTTTCCATTGTGAGTAGCGAATGATCTGAAAAGCCTAGAGATTCCCTCCATTGCAATGGTGAAGAGACAAGGGGATAAGAGGTCCCCTTGTCTTATTCCCCTTGCATTCTTGTAAGGCTTTGTAGGATTCCATTAACAAGGACACTAATTGACGATGATTGCACAGCATTCATGGGCCATATCACAAATAATTCCTGAAAATCCAATACTTCCAGGTAGATCCGAATGAAGCTCCTGTTGATTGTGTCGTACGCTTTGAAAAAATCAAATTTCATCATGCAACTTCTTATTCTTTTCCCTGAAGAATAGTCTTTCAACAGCTCTTGAAGTATTAATATATTATCCCCTATATTTTTCTCGGGAATGAATGCGTCTTGCGTAAGGTCTATGATCTCCTTTGGTACACATTTTAGGGCATCTGCAAGAAAGCTTTGCGATGACTTTATAAATCGTATTACCGTAAGAGATTGGCTTGAAATCGTCCATTGTCAGAGGGTGTTTCTTCTTTGGTGCTAGACAGACGTAGGTGCCGTTGACTTCTTGAAGCATCTTCCTGGAAGAGAAATATTCCAACACTATTTCGGTGAATTTTTGCCTTATAATGTCCTAGGTATATTGGAAAACCATGCAAAAATCCATGAGATCCTGGTGCTTTTGATGGATGCAATCAGTGATTGATTAATATCTGATCTAATTGAACCTGCTATAATTCTTTTCATATTCTCTGCAAGCTAATCTGCAGATCGTGATCTCATTAGTTGTGAAAATTACGTAGATATTGTTGTTGTTGTTGTTATTATCGTTGTATAGCACATATAGATAGCTTAGAAAACAACCATAAAAACTATATATAATGTGAGTGTATCCATGTAAATGTATACGGTGGAACTAATGAATTTGATATATTAATGATTTATAAGTGTATCTTATGTTTATTATATTAAAGTCGATAAATACAATACAATGTATTATGAATCCCATTTCAGTACGTACATTTTAATTTTTTACAAATTTATTTATTTAAAATATTATAAAATAATGAAAATGCATTAATATATTTATGCTTTATTTTTGTAAATGGATATATTAAGTACAATTTATATGATATCTTGATTTTCAAAATATATTTTTGGGAGTACATGTAAAGTATGAATTACTTTTATCTATATGTAACATATGCCAAAATTCGACAATAGCATTACTTCATAAATAAATAAATGTGTACATTTATACATAATTATTATGTATTAAAAATAAACAAAATTTATGTTGCATTTTGGATTTTATAAATAGTTCTGTTTAAAATAATTTATATTATGCCTCAATTTTTTTAAAAAAAAATCATTTTGAATAAGTACAAGCTATGAGCTATTTTCACAAAAATGAACAGGTATCAAAGCCTAGTTAAATAGGATCTTAGTAGCATGTATGTCACAAACACTTGATCTTTTGTGTATTTAGACAATTGAATAGGTCAAACAAATTAGTTGAAGTGCCTGTAAATTAACTAACAACATTGTTCTATTGTTTTACAAAGGAGTCTTTGCATTGACTTTTGACTATAATGTCCAAATTCAAACCCATAGATTAATGTTACCTAACGCAACATGGGCGTTGCTTATTCGTACACGACAAAAAGGACAAAGAAGGGTTTGTTAAGGAGAGTCCGGAAACAATGTAAAGGTACGTTTTGGAAGTTTCTTATGTATCGTTGGGAAGGGCGCGTTTCAAGTGCGAGGAAGCTCGGATTGTGCGCGTCCGTGTTTAACGCGGAGGTTTCATGAGGAACATTTGGTTTAATATACATACTACGTTCGTTGACGGGGTCCATAATGCTGCTTGTTGGTCATTCAGTCCACAATTTCACAACTTTTATCAAATGTCAAAAGTCTTTGTTGCTTGAAACGTACGAACTGAGGAATGAGTTTGCTGCCAATAGAGAGGATAAGGATCGCAATAATTCATTTGTTTAGTCTCGTCCTCAACTCATTTTAACAACTTTTTTTTATCTGAATTGATTTGGGTGGCCTGTACCATTTTAGATTTTATCCCCTTTAGTTAGGTTGTCTACGCGGATCTCGTCGCTCGAACCTGTGACTTCAGAGTTTTGTGGGGTGCATGACTCACGCTTCTCATCACTAGGCTACGTAACTCAGTGGTGAGAGGCGTGGGTCATGCACCTCACAAAACCCTGAAGTCACAGGTTTGAGCGACGAGATCCGCGTAGACAACCTAACCAAAGAGGATAAAACCTAAAATGATGCAGGCCCACCCAAACCATGAATAATTTTCTATTTTCAATTAATAGGAATATATATTTATTCAAATACAAACAAACTGACTCAAACAATATCTCTATGACTAAAATTTAAAAACTCACAAAATTTTAGACAGGTCTTTCATAATATTTTATAAGTCCTGAGTAAAATAAAAAGGTCCCTATTTTTACTTATTTTGGACTTTTATAAAAAATAAAAAAAATTATGAAGTTAAAAGCGAATCCTATTTTATTATTTTTTATAAGAATAAAAATATATCTTATTTTACTATTTATAAAAATAAGCTTGGAGCTCTATCCAAACTTTTCTAGTTCACTCCAGCATTTCCTACTTTTCCGACTATTAGTGAGCCATTTTTTAATATTAAGCAAACTTCTCTATAAGGTAATTATACAGATGCTCTTATTATACCTGTAGTTTCTAAAAAATGAAAACCACTATGTAACATCCGCATCAAGAATTTAAGTAAACTCTAAGGCGTAGGTGAGTTGGTAAGGGGCTCTCCTGACTTAAGTGAGGTCACAGATTTGAACTGTCCTCATGTATGCAGTCGTTTAAAACTTAGAGTCAGAGCTTTGTCTCTCGCAAGAGACCTACCCAACTCGAACGATGATTAATCTAAAAGTGAATGACTTAAAGGTATCTTCTTATAATTGAGACCCTCCTAAAATATCTCGTGGGCAATATCTTGACAATCATTTCCCAGTCCACCCTAAGTTTAGGTAGGCCCAAAGAGCAGTTTAGATGAATTTCGGCAGCCGACCACGAAAAAATTCAAAGCCCTCGTCAACGCGTTTGTCCTTTCAAATATTTCATTAGTGCGAACGCATAACGTTTCTTTCTCTCTTTGAAGCTTCTTATGGTTGCGTTATCAGTTATGGAATTATGAGGAATTTAATGGACTCGTCTACTAACTCTCAGCTTAAAAATAGCTTATTTTCAAAATGAAACAAATATGAGTTTTCCTTTGTATTTCCTCCTCATTTTTCATCTTTGCATCTATTTTGACGATGGAACAATAGCCATGAGTGACTAACTTCTAATATTCTGACTTGAGGGATTTAAAACTACAATTGTAACCATACAGAGATTTTATTCTAAACTTATATTTTATTTTACTTCAAGTATTTCCTAAATTGTGTTTTTATATTTCATAAATAGTCAATATTAATTCATTTAATAAATTAATTTAATGTTGATTTTTCTTTAATTATCTATGAATTAAGTCATTCATAATTATTATGAATGATTGGTATAAGTAGCAAATAAATTATTTATAAATTTGTACATTTAAATGATAAGAAATAAGAAAACTAAATTAAAAAATTATGGCTATCTCAATTATTTAAATTAAGGTTTAGTCGTTTTTACTAAATTTATTAATATCATTTAGTTGATATAGAATATTATATATCTAATCAATTTACGATAAAACTTTATTTTAAATGTTGAGTTTGAATCAATTCCTTTAGGAAAAATTAAAACTTATTATTTATATCCTAATAAGTTTTAGACTAACTGTTTAATTTGTAAAAATTATTTTTTTATATCGATGACAAAACTTAAAATTGAATGAGATATTTCCCTTAAATCAGAGTTAAGTATCATTTAGTTTCTAACTTTAATATTTACTTGATTTATCTTGATTCCTTGTTAAATTTAGTTTATTAGTTAATTAACCATAATATTTTATTTTTTATCAATTAAAATTAAGAAACCAATGTTTAGTTCTTTTGGGGTTCAACTTAGTTCCACAACCGCTGTAACAGTTTAGTAAATCATAAGGTTTCATCAATGTGATCAAAATTAAGTCCATCCCATAAAATATTTTTTAAGAGGATGACATTTAATGGAAATGAAGAAAATAGACCTAACTATTAGACCCGTCTTTAATTTTTCTATTCTATTTTTAGGCTTGATTTATGATATATCCGTCTTAGTTTTTAGGCTATCCTAGTACACACATACTAATTTATCTCCCTAAGAAATTTAAAACTAGAATAAGAAGCTAAGTCTATATTCCTTGTTCAATATGTAAAATGTATAAATTGGAGTTTTATATAGAGTTACAATTGTAACTGTGTTTATTATAATATTAAGGTTGTAGTTAAATTTGTTAACGTAATTGATTATATCTCTCATAATTATACCTAAATAAGCCACATTTATCATAATAGTGTACAACTTAATTTAGAAATTTTTGTAGAATTGAATATTAGGAGAGCATATTACCTATTTCTATTACTCTGTACCTATCTTATTTCATGAACATCCATCCATATAATCAAAGAGACCTATAAAAATTAAATAGATGGATGTATGCTTAGGAAATAAGGTAGGCATAGGAAAAATAACATAAACAAGTGATCTGAACCCTATCCTTGAGAGTTATAAGCACTTAATGATCAGAGCAAAGAAGCTGCCATAAAAGTGCTAAAGGTGGGTCCATATAGAGACTAAGTCCATGCCTTCAACAAACTCTAATTCAATTCTATAACAGTTAAGCTAATTGTTGTAATCAGTTGTAACAACTTAGATTATACAATTCATTTTCTCAATCTTACTATTGTAACTATATGCGATTTTATCTCTTATATTCTTGTAATCTCTTCTATAAATTGTAATCTCTTTAGCAATCAATAACACAATTTTTTACACAAATTCAATATCCTTATATGGTATCAGAGCTTCAAACACTCCAACGAGTTTTCTTTTCGATCCGACTATGTCTAGCTTAACAACACCATCTGTTGTGCAATTAAATGCACCAACCAATTTCCCTATCAAACATACTTTTACCAACTTTACTATTTGGAGAAGACAAATTCAGTCAATTTTTATTGGCTTCAATATGCTAGGATACATTGATGGTACTCTAGCCTCACCATCACAATTTCTTGATAGCAAGAAACAAACCTATAATCCAGCATACACTCTCTGCTATCGGTAAGATCAAATTCTTATTAATGCAATTCTTGGTAGCTCTTTAGAAAGCATTCAACCAATCATCTTCTCAGCCGCATCTTCCAAAGAAGCTTGGGAGAGGCTACTTCATAGCTATGCGAACTCTTCATGGTCCATAATCATCTCTCTCAAAGCCAAGCTTGCTCAGACTTCAAAGGGAACCAAACTAGTTGCCGAATTCCTTAATGAAATGTGATGCAGATGAACTAGCTCTCATTCAAAATCCAATAAGTGATGAAGATCTTATTGTCCACATCATCACACAACTTGGGGATGAATATAGCCCTATTATAGCAGCTCTCAAAGTTCGTGAATCTTTTATTGACTTTTTAGAGTTATTTGATAAGTTAATTGACTTTGAAAGAACATTGAAAGACAAAGGCTCGAGTTCTCCTCCTATAATGTTGCTATAAAACAAACTGCTCAAACTTAGCATTTCAACCGATCCACTCAAGGTTACAATTCCAATTCCCACAGGTCTCGTGGCAGCTATGGAGGAAATTATCCTTGACTTAATTATAATGACGATCGATCATATCGACAAGATTTATTTTGTTGTTTTTGTGAAATTACAAGACATGACACTCTTGATTGTGGGAAACTTGCCAGATTTTTAAAAGAGAATAACATTCATGTTACCAGTTCTAAGTCTTCCTAGAAACTTCCGAGTCCAGTAGCCAATGCTACCACGTCCATTAATTCTCCAACTATGTCACAACAACCTTGGTTGTTTGAGAGTGGAGCATCACATCATACAACATCAAATTTATCTGCTTTGCAGACTTACTCTGATTATGGGGGTCTAGGTCAGATATTTTTAGGTAATGGTAAAGGCTTTCCAATTTCTCATATTGGTCACACACAAATTCATACACCTTCCAAACCAATAACACTATCAAATGTCTTGAGTGTTCTAGATTTATAAACAAATTTGATTTTCATAACAAAATTATGTAAATCTAACCAAGTTTCTATTGAATTTTTCTCATCTCATTTTCTTGTGAAGGATTTTCGCACAAGAGCACCTCTAATGCGAGGAGAGAACAATAATGACGTTTATTGTGCAACTTTTCCATGTCAGCCTCAAGTCAATATTGCCACCAAAGCTTCTTTGTCCTCTTGGCGTCACAAACTTGGTCATCCTTCTAATAAAGTTCTTAGTTTGTTCTAAAGCATAATGGCTTAGTCTTTCCATCCATTTCAATTTTTTATTTTCATTATCCTTCTTGTTCTATTAATAAAAGTAAAAAACTACCTTTCTCTCACAATTCTCTGGTCAGTCAAAAGCCTTTGGAACTTATTTATACTGATTTGGGGTCTAACAAAAAATCTATTGATGGTTATGAACATTACATAATTTTTGTGGATCATTTTACTAAGTATATTTAGTTATATCCTATGAAGAAAAAATCTGACACCTCTATTTTATTCCCTCAATTTCAACGACTAGAAGAAAATTATTTTCAAACTAAAATTATTTCAGTTTTCTCTAATAGTGGAGGGGAGTACCAAAAGCTTATTCCCATTTTCAACTCTTGTTGGATTTCTCATTTCACAATATCTCCACACACACTTGAGCATAATGACATTGCTGAATAGCATCATCAACACGTTGTGGAGACTAGTCTTTCTTTGCTACACTCTCCCTCTTCCGCATCTAGCTCTACCATCTCTTTTCCACATATTTCTCCATCACCACCAAATTCATCATCTGTTTCCCCACGTCCAACTCGCATACGAAAGCCAAATTCCAAATACTATAATGATACCACCAAACACCCACTTTCTCCTCCCCTTGAACCTACCACTGTTACACAAGCAATGAAAGATCCTCTCTGGCTCAAAGCTATGGACGTTGAATTTAATGCTTTGTTACACAATGGCACTTAGGAATTGGTTCCTAAATCATCTCATGTTCCAATAAGATGCAAATGGTTTTGTATCAAATGGAAATGTTGTGGTTTATTGACAAGTACAAAACTTGTCTTGTGGTGAAGGGTTTTCTCCAACTAGCAGGAAGAGATTATTTTGAAACCTTCAGTCCTATTACAATACACATTGTTTTATGTCCTGCCTTATCTCAAAATTGGCCTTTATGTTAATTGGACGTAAACAATGCATTTTTGCATCGCACGTTGCATGAAGATGTCTATATGATGCAGCCTCTTAGTTATGTTCACCCTTAGTATTCAAATCACATATGCAAGCTTTGTAAAGCCTTATATGGTCTCAAACATGCTCCTCGGTCATGGTACAATGAACTCCAACATTTTCTACTTGCTTTTGGTTTTCGCAAATCACTTGCTGATGCGTCCTTATTTATTTATGATCACAATGGCATCACGCTTTTTTTTTTTGCTTATGTTGATGATATTAACCTTATGGGTAACAATTCTAAATTTCTTGACGGATTTGTTCGCAAGCTAGGCAATCAATTTTCAATTAAAGATTTGGGTTCCCTGCATCATTTTTTGGGTGTTAAGATTATTTCTACTCCATTGGATTTATTTCTTTCTCAACAACAACAACATATTACTGATTTACTGGATTGATTTAACATAGCTAGTGCTAAGCAAGTTGCCACCCCCATGAGTTCTTCTGAAACTTATTCTCTTGTTGATGGTTCTTCCCAAATTAAGGCTACTAACTACCGTCGCATTGTTGGATCTTTACTATATCTTGCCATTACTAGCCCTGATGTTTCATTTGCTGTTAACAAATTGTCTCAATTTATGCATGCACCAACTCAACGACATCTACAAGCTTTAAAGCATGCACTCAGATATTTAAAGGGTTCAATTTATCATGATTTATTTCTCAAGAGGGTTTCTTCTCAACATCTTACAACCTTCTTTGATTCCGACTGGGTGGTACCTTTGATAATGGTCGCTTAACTATGGCGTATGTGTTATACTTGGGCTCTAATATCATCTCTTGGCAGTCAACCCGTCAAAAGTCTATTTCTCGATCGTCTATAAAGGCTGAGTATAAGGCTCTTGCAAATGCAGCAACAAAAGTTACTTAAGTTCAAAATCTCTTCCATGAATTAGGTATACTTAGGTTCAAAATCTCCTTCATGAATTAGGTGTTTCTCTTCCAAAACCATCGAGCTTATTTTGAGACAATACAAGAGCAACATATTTATATACTAATCCAGTCTATCACTCACGAATAAAACACTTGGCACTTAACTATCATTTCGTTCGAGAACAGGTCTCTAATGGCTCCTTACGTGTACTACACATTAGCTCAAAGGATCAATTCACAGATATATTTACAAAAGCTCTTGGTCACAGTCCATTTCTTCATTTTCGTTCCAAGATTGGAGTCTCCAATAGATCCTCCATCTTACAGGGGCATGTACAGACTAAGTCCATGCCATCAACAAACTCTTATTCAAATCTACAATTGCTAAGCCAGTTGTTGTAATTAGTTGTAACAACTTAGATTATACAGATCATTTTCTCAATCTTACTGTTGTAACTATATGCTATTTTATCTCTTATATTCTTGTAATCTCTTCTATAAATTGTAACCAATTTGGCAATCAATAATACAATTTTTTACACAAATTCAATATCCTTATAGTCCACGGAGGAAGAAATTATATGGTCAATTACCAGTCTAACTAACAATTTCCCCTGGGAATTACAAGAGAAATTATTTGGTCAATTACCCGCTAACTAACAATTTCCCAAGCATAAATTCCCGTAAGGAGATTGAGACGTGAACCCAACCCAAAGTGGAACACGTGAAAGGGCAACTCTGTTCTGGCAGTGGCAGAAAGCATTAGGATTTTGGCCACCCGACTTGCTCACTTCACCACCTCTTTATTTTGCTTTGCCATCCTATCAAATCTTCATTTTCCCATTCATTTAATCGTTCATTCGTTCATTCCTTCTTCCTCTTTTCTCTCTCGATCAATATTGTTCTTCCTCTGTTTCACTATCCTATTTCTTCGCCATTTACCTTGTCTTCCCCTTCTCTTCCTAAAACCTCTCCCACTTCCCTTTCTCTTATAATTTTCTTCTTTATCTCTGTGATCCATCAAATTTGTCTCAAAGAATGGACAACAAAACGAAGAAGGTGTTGCTTACATCCAACGGAGACCAAGTTTCACAGAATATTGCTTTCCAATTAGCCAAACAAGGATGCAGGTCGAGTTTCAGTTGTAAAATTCATTTTCTTTCATGTCTGATAAACATTGTGCACCTACAGAACAGTTGAACGATTCCGTTTGAGTTTACGAGTCTTAAAGATTTAGGTGGATTCTTGAATCGGTTCGTGTGATCTCTTTTAAACACGTTGATCGTTTAATAAGGTTTCGGTATTTTAAGATTACTACTGTCGATTGACACGAACGTTTCCCAAGGAATCTTTCTGATGTATGGTCGTAGTTTTACGGATAAGGAGGAATCGGTGATCATTGCAGTTTATTTTCAACTGGGTGTTGGGTATTTTATGCATAAAAAAGATAACATGGTTAGTTACACAAAGGACATTTTTCTTTTGATTAGCAAATAAAATATCAACTTGAAAAGAAAAAGAAAAAAAAAAGAGCAACACGGTGGGGTTGTTGAGTACTCTGTTTTCTTAAAAACATTTTCTTTTTATGAAATCAGGCTGGTTTTGATGGGAAATGAGAACTGCCTAAGGATTCTCGCCGAGAAGATCACAAGTGCAATCGAGGATCTTATTCCAATAAAAGTGGTAGAAGTCGACATGGAAGATGACAGAGAGGAACACTTTAGTGATGCCGTGGATAAAGCCTGTAGGATTCTCGGGAAGCTCGATGCTTTTGTGCATTGCTATAGCTATGAAGGTAATTTCCTTGGATCAAACAGTCTATTTTTCATATCCCCCCTCTGCAGTGCTTCTTGTCAGCTTATGTTCTATATGGTTCCTGTGAACTTTGAGCTACAATTCATATATCAGATAACAATGGAAGAGATTGAGGCATTCTAACTTCTCGACGATATACAATAGAAGCAAGAAAATTTGTAGAAATTACCTAGGCAAACATCACTTACAATTACTTCTACTTTTAGTCCACAGCATGTCAATGCAATCTTTTATCGTTAGTAGTTAACTAAGATTACTTGGTAGAATTCAAGGAATGATTACCAGGTTTCATCCAAAGATAATCTGTGTCTTGAAGTCATCAAATGCATGACAGTATACATGGACAATTAGGCTCGTCATTTTGATCTTCAGCGTTTTGTAGTTGTTATGTTTCTAATGAAAAATAACTAGGAATTGTAACTCAAGAAGTGATGGAGAAATCTCACGGCACTTGGCTGCTTGAAACAGGAAAGATGCAAGACCCTTTACAATTAGCTGAAAAGGAGTTGAAGAAAATTGTAAAAATTAACTTTATGGCTCCATGGTTTCTCGTAAAGGCCGTTGGACAAAGATTGCAGGATTACGGTTCTGGAGGCTCCATCGTAATGGTCTCTTCTATAATTGGTGCTGAGAGAGGAATTTATCCAGGAGCTGCAGCGTATGGCTCATGTTCAGCAGGCATCCAGCAATTGGTTAGAGTAAGTACTAGTATTGTTACATTTTCACTCCTGTCTCCTACCGTACATCTGTTAGCAGAAGCTGCAACCAAAAGGTGCTTTTTCTTCATCAGTGCATGGAAATTGGGTTGAATTTATGGGCCATGTGTTTTTCGCTTCTTGTTGGGATCTCGTTATGGTCAAATTCCATAGTATTAGACAACTGAGTTTCCTTTAGGTTGGAAGAAATTATCTGATACTAATGCTAATATATCAGAGCAATTGAAAATTAAATATAAATATGGGGTTTGTTGATCCACAGTTCCAATTTAAGTGTTCTTCATTTTTGTGTTAAACTTTTTGTTTTCAGCACACAGCTATGGAGATCGGGAAATACAAGATCAGGATTAATGCGATAGCAAGAGGTTTGAACCTTGAAGATCAGTACCCTGTCTCAGTGGGGAAGGAGAGAGCAGCGAAGTTGGTCAACGAAGTAGTACCCCTTCAGAGATGGCTTGATGCTAAAACCGATTTGGCATCAACGGTCATCTATTTAATTAGTGATGGCTCGCGTTACCTGACCGGGACAACCATATTTGTCGACGGAGGACAGTCACTGACAAGGCCTCGGATGCGCTCATATATGTAGATGGATGTAACTGGTACTGGAGAGCAAGAAAGATAAAAGAGAGGGATCTCAGAAATGCTGGTTTTGCAGAGGACTGGAGCCAGTGTGACTGATAGTCCACAAACGAAGCTTTAGCAATTTACTTACCATCAGAGATATAAAAAGGTCTATATTTTGGCTCATTGTGCCATGGTTCAGGGTATTTTCAGACGGCAAGTACCATCTGGGCCGTTGCACATGTTGCCAATCTGCCTAGTAAAGTTTTGTCAACAAATCCTGCACCTTTAGTGCCGTGAGATTGCTTGTTAAACTTTAGGAATTAGAGAATTGAATTCACTTTTAATAATTGGACACTACAAAAAACCAAATTATCTTTTCAATTCTATTAATATGCTCGCCATGAAAAAATATATATGCTCACATGCGCGGAGAGTGGAAAATAAAATACGTAATAATAGAGTAGAGTAGGAATATATTACTAGCATAGAAAATAGAAGAAATGAAAATTAGGTACAATTTTTTATTAAGTCATTTGATTAAATATAACAATTTAATAATTAGATTACAAAAAGTAACAACAATAACAATAATGTCTCATTAAGAATCTTGTTGAGATGGAGGATTTGGGAAAGTCCAAAAGTATGCAACCTTATCAATAGTTATTTAAAGTTATTTTCGATAAACTCACAAAAAAAGGAATTTTTGTAAACAGTTGAAAGAAAAAATAATCAGACGCATAGATAAATAACTACAAACAGTTGAAAAAGAAAAGGAAAAGGAATACAAAATAAATAAATGAAATAACTAAAGGAGAAAATATTACAAACAAAAGCTTTTAAGCTAATTAAAAAATACAAGAATTGAAGAAAAATGTTTAAAATTCTAAAGAAGAGAAAGTTCTTTCTATGCAGGATCCTCTAACTATATCTTAGTTCACCAAAGTTTCCTATTGAGGGCTAAGTCTTCCGTAAACTCTAATAGAGCCATATCATTCATGATCACTTTGTTTTAATTCTTCTTGGCTCTTCTTCTTCTCTTCTTACAGTCCCTAAGTACAATCTTCTCACATCTTTTCATTAAAGCATTAGAATGTATTCTCTTAACTTGTTCAAACCACCTATGTTTTGTTTTGTCTTCTTTAATTTACTATTAATTTTAGTCACCCCTAACTTATATTTCATCACTACATTTATGATCTTATCTCTTCTTGTAAGAGCAATTCTAATGGGGCATCCTTATCTATGCCATTATTAACTTATGACTATGCACATGTTTAATGAGCCAACACTCTACCCTGTAGAGCATAATCGACCTAATTGTTAAACAGTAGAATTTATATTTGAGCTTGAGTGGTATCTTATTATCACATAAACCCCATGAGGCGCTCCTCTTGTCATCTTTACTCTAGTTTTAACACCTTCACACATATCCCTAATAACCTGTATATAGGTGACATGAACTCTCTTAGCTCCTAAACACCTCCACATGACTTCCCTCGTTTATTTCATCCACTCAAAGAATGTCATTAGCAAAAAAATATACCAAGGCATATCTCCTTGAATATTCTTGGTAAGCTCATCCATAATTGATATAAAATGGAAGTGGTTCAATGAGTATCCTTAGTGTAGCCTGATATTAATAAAAAAATGTTATGTATCTCCTCTGTTCATCCTTATTCTAGTCTTAACACCTTTACATATATCCCTAATAACCTGTATATAGGTAATATGAACTCCCTTAGCTTCTAAACACCTTTACATGACTTCTCTAAGTACCCTGCCTTCTCTAAATTAATGAAAACCATATGTAGTCACCTTTATCCACCCTATAATATTCCATTAATTATCTAAGAAGAAGTATGGCTTTTATTGTGGACCTCCCTAGCATGAAACCAAATTGGTTCTCTGAGATAGGTTTTTTCTCACTCTCTTCTCAATCACCCTCTCCTATAACCTCATTGTGTTTGGTGCCTTTATAGTTGTTATAACTTTGGATGTCTCCATTGTTCTTGTAGAGAGGGATTAGTTTGCTAAGTCTCCATTCATCCAACTAATAAGTGTAAATTACATCGTGTTTTAGGGCATAATTTGATATATGTTTAGTCGTGAATTCGATCACTTGGATATGTTTAGGCTAAAATTGTGTTAGCTTGTGATTTATTTATGTTTTAAGTGTTTTATGGGTTAGTATAAGTCTTTGAGCTTAAATATTACATTTTTTAGGTACCTTAATGTATTTGCTAGTGTTTCACGGTCAATATCGAATAATGGAGGAGTTTCGGAGGGGATATGGCAACACATGCCCACGATTGTGGCAGGTGGTCCACGATTGTGATAGAAGCTCCAGGTTTGGAAGGCTCAGATGTGAGTCATAATCGTAGCCTACAGGACCACGGTCGTGGCTTGTGTCGGGCAGACATGCGGATACTTACAAACTTCATATTTTGAGGGATTTTTTAAGACCTTTCAGACCCCATAAGAAAACCTAGGGTTACCCAAAATACAAAAGCGTATAAAAAGAACATAAAGAGGTTGAGAAAAGGGAGCTTCCGTACAACAACTGTCGAAACCCTAAAAGGAGAATATCGAGCAAGAGAAAGAAGAAGGAAGAGGAAGACGAAGCTGACTCGACGTGGTTCCTGAACCAGGAGGTTTTTCAACATCGCTGCCTTCCATCATCTATTCCAAGTTGTATTTCCTTTTCGTTTTGATTTTATTTATGTATAGAATTGAGATGGACAGTATGATGATATGATTTGGAATATTGACGATGTTTTAAACTCTCTTTCAGGATTTTATTTTGATTTAATGATAATTTAGTTGATTGTGTTTATTGGATGAATGTTGTGATTTGATTGCATTCTTGCATAATTCGGTAATAAACTAATAGGGTGAACTAAATAAAAAGTGATTAAATCAGATTAATGAGAGTTAGGCGATTTGATAGAAACTGTGTCAAATCATATTGGTAATTTTGTGGGGAGAGATCCCATGTGATGTTCCGATAGTTTATTAGAGTGCTTCAGATCTAATTAGGGTTTGGATAATTTGTGAATTGAGAGATTGCAAATTTCATAATCTAATTAGAGTTTATAATTTAGGATTTAATGGTTATAACTTGAGAGAGAGTAATCAGCCCTAGGATAGTTTAGAACTGACACTCCATTGACGCATAACTGGCTACGTTAGCATTAATGATAAGTAAAATCCTCTTTCTATTAAATTAGTAAATTCCTTAGGTTGATTTCTATTGTGATTGCATATTGCTCACTTGCTAATACTTTTGTGTTTAATTTCTAATTTGATTGGTTGAAATCAATTCTCATAATTAATTTCCGTTGCATCTTTTATTTTCCATTTTATAGTTTTTCTGGCCATAGATTTTAGGATTAGATTACTTTCCTTCCTCGTGGGATCAACATTGTTAACTACATTACGAACAGTGCACTTACGAAATATTGAGGGTTTATAAGATTAAAACTTATCTGTATCAATTCTACTAACTGCAGTTATTGGACCCCGAATCTTTTTGGTAAGCTAGGATTATTAAATAAGGATTTCTGAATGATTATTCATGAGTAAAGAAGTTAAGAATTCTTGAAATTGAAATGAAATGGAAGATATGGTTTAAATATGAG
>JAOTIZ010000007.1:6042175-6074889 GCA_027123425.1 Erythroxylum panamense | reverse complement strand
CGCAGGGGGTTAAAATCCACCGGTGCCTGGGTTCGCCGAGAGCCTGTGGCTCGGCCCAGACGTCGCGGACCCAACATGGATCTTTCACTTCGAACTCTATGCTCATATGACCTGGCCCATTCAGTAAAAAGTGTATAATGGCATTTTATAAAATCAAAATTAGTCACTTTTAAAACAAAAATTCCAACACTTGTTTTTCATCAAAATCGAAACTTTGGCAATGTGAAAACAAAAGTTCCAACACTGGTTTTTGGTAAATCTGACACTCAAAAAATTCCAGCACTTGTGATTCATAAAACCGAAACTTTGTTAAAACAAAAATTCCAGCACTTTGGTATTCATAAAACTGCAACTTTGTTAAAACAAAATTCCAGCACTTTGGTTTTCATAAAACCGAAACTTCGCCAATACACCAAAGGATACACCGAAACCATTACCTATTCTTCTTTTCGATCCATGGTTGCTCCATCTTCAATATTACAGAAATTTGTACATTACAAAATCAAATAAAACAGAAAAATGAAGCCAAGGAGGAAACATGGCAATGATAGGCTACCCTCCTTGTTACAAAAAAAACAAAGAAAACTTACAAAGTAAAACTATATTCTATGGACAACCAAAAGAGCAAAACATACATCATATAAATCTCTATCACATAAAAATATGCAACATACAAAATTTAATTGCCAACCTATGCATCATATGTAGGAACTGATATCATGCATAATAAAATGGCTCTGATACCAATTAACATATTGAAAACATAAGCATACTAGATTTGGATAAAACGGTAGATTTCAAAAACTTTTTCTGAAATTTTTCTTTGTTTTGTTTGTAACGAGGGTAGCCTATCATCGCCATGTTTCCTCCTTAGCTTCATTTTTCTGTTTTCTTTGATTTTGTAATGTACAAATTTCTGTAACATTGAAGATGGAGCAACCATGGATCGAAGAGAAGAATAGGTAATGGTTTCGGTGTATCCTTTGGTGTATTGGCAAGGTTTTGGTTTTAGACTATAGTGTTGCGATTTATATCCGTGTAAGTAAGGGAGTTTACTTCAAGGGAATGATAAGTTTTATATCATGATAGTAGTTGACTATCGATAATGGCACTATTATATGAATATGAAATCGCATATGTTTTAAAGGATAAAGTAAGTCACTTCTTTAATCTTAAAATGTATGCTTTAGCATTCTTTTATTACGAACCACAATCCTAATGAGTGGTAAACTCATGTGTGTTTCATTATAATTCTTGATATGACCGGAATGGATTTTTACAGAGTATCAATCTAGTGCTTACATGTTGGAATTATTAATTGAAACATGTATCACGGAATATTCACTTAAATAAAGAGTTTATAGTAATATCATCACTTCTAGATGCTTTATGGAGATTAGTGATTAATATTGGACCCCATTTCCGGAGCCCAGCATTCGGAGACATTTAACATCATCTCTGATACCACTCAAATGTTGGCCCCTATTTTCGAAGCCCAACAATCCAGAGTCATACAAAGCCCATTGTCCCATAAGGGTGACGTGCCCACAACAGTCAAACATCAACATATCATGCTTCTTCTACGACATAACAAAATCAAAATCATCATGTATTTTCAACAAGTCAAAATTCAAACAATTTAACACATATTCATACATAGGCAAGAATTTGCTCAATCACAAAATAACTGTAAATACATTACCCACATAACATGTAAAACATATTGCCCAAAGTGGCACTTTTTCAAAACTTAATTTTTCATATACATGAGATATGTCAAAATCATGAATTCATAAACATGTTTAAAAAATCACTTTTAAAGTCTTTTCATAAATCATCACACAACTTATATAACAACTTATTGCACTTTCTCAAATCATTCAAAAGCAATAAATGCAACATGTATGATGCAATTGAAAACATTAAACTTTCTTGATTCAAAGTGAACATTTAGTGGCTTATTTACTCTATTATAAACATGTACCCACATGATTTCCTTGCTTATAGGCTTGCTCAAAATGCCTCTTCTCTTGTTCCTCTTGCCTCTTTTGATCCCTTTATACAATAACAAAAATCCCACTCAACAGGGTTTTCCGTTGAAAATCCCTCAAAGCACAATCACTAAAATTGGTTTTAGCATACTTAAACCCAAGCATTTTCTAAACTCCATTAACTAAAATCCTTCCAAAAATTCAAAAGATTTAAAATGATCTTACCTTCATTCTTCAACAAATGAAGGGATCTTTAGATCAAAGGGAAGCTCTTCTCTTTCTCTTCCTTTTTCCTTTCTTGAACAACTCCAAAATCTCTTTTGAAGACTAAAAAAAGTTAAACCCTAGCTTTTTTTTCTCTTTTTTCTCTCCTTCTCTTCTTCTCTTTGTATTTCTCTCTCTTCTTCATGACACTCTTTTTTTCTCTTCAATTTTCGTTCTTCTCTCTTCTTAAAATGCAAGACAACACTTCTTCTTTCGATTACGCCCTTAATGATCCAAAAATGTCCCATTTGCCCTTCTATTTATGCCTTATGTCTGTAGTTTAATCCAAATCAAGAATCATCTCGTTCGGATAACTAGAGAAAAAGTTGTGGCTAAAAAACTGAAGCATACTCTGTGAACATTTTCCAGATCAACCACCCATTTTGTTTTACAATCTTTCCTTAACACAACTCATACCAAGATCACCTTTTCTACTTCATTTACTCCTCATTCTCAACTCCATTTTTCAACTCGATACAACCCAAAGAAATTGTAATCCATGATTAATCATGAACACCAATAACATAATATATACATATGCACATATTCTTCATCAACTTACTACACATACTCAACTTCATTTTTGCTTTCATTGTACTCCTAACTTTTACTTTAATTCTTCCCATTTCAAAATCTCTTATCAACCAAAAACACCAAAGCAAAATATGAATCTATCCACATTTCTCATTCACTACTTTACTCTTGCCTATCATTTCTTGGTTCAAGAATTTTTCATTTGTTTGTTCTTTACTCATGACTAATCGCCAAAATTTCTCATTCAATAGTTATAATTTCTAAGAAACATTCGGGATCCAACAATTAAACTGGCGCCAGTAGTTTGATGGACTAGCTACCCATCAAGTCTTAATACTAAAATGAGGTCTTGTGTGTTAATCACCATATAGAGTGAAGCGGGAGATCCATAAGGAAAAACCTATTAAGGGAAAAATAGTAATTTTACCTTTTATTATGCAGATGGCTATAATGAGGTTCATAATAGAGTTTGCAATTAGACATCTAATTTGAAACATGTGTTTTCATAATATTTAGTAATTCAAGAGTTCAGCTAATTGTCTTTAGTGGAATGACATTTGGTTAATAAGTTGGAATTAATTATAATGAGATTAAATGTAACATCCCACTCCCATCTGGCATATGCACGTGGCCCCTTCTGGTAACACGTGAACTTGCCCAACAGAAATGACATGTTAACTATCTCACTTTCACTTTATCACATGGCATCATAACTAAAATCATAAATCACATTTACTAACACCCAAAATTGCCTCATATCAAAAACCATAGTTACACTGTAGCATTTAGTTTAACATCATCAAAGAGCTTAAACAGCTGATCCTATACATTATGCTACATATTTGAGGACTAATAAAAGATAATATCTATAGTGTCTTCGATCCTAGCTGACAGACCTTTGAGCCATCCCTGAAAATGGACTGCACAAAATCTGCTTCAATGAAGTCTTATATGCTAGGTCCATCTCGCTCTCGGACCTATAAAAGTCAACGGTGCAATTTTGATGAGTTTTGCGAACTCAGTAGGGTAACCATCCTCAATGGTTCACTCATGTAGCAAAACACAATCATCATAAAATCACTCAGATCATACAGTCACATAATTCATTCAGTTACACAGTTCATATCAATCTATTATTTCATTACAGCTTTGCAAATCATTCAATGAATTCCAGTCATATATGGATGCAATATAAATGGGACTCACATTTGTTTTTACAGTGTTGTGACTATGTGCCTTTTCAGTCTCCCGTATTTGTTATGAACACCGGGCTCAGTATAGTGGGAGCATAGGCTCTACCACAAAGCTTTAAGCTCTCTCAGTAACAGTATCAATCAATCAGTATAACATCAGTCACAACGACCTTTATATTACAAGCATTGAAATGATATGCATGTCACAATTCAGTCATCAATTCAATCACTTTCATTTGCATATATTAACACAGTATAATAGTCACAGTATCAATAGTCATTGGACTAGGCTTGGCGTTCAACTTTTCAGTTGAGAATTAGAATTTTCAATTAGGCAGTTTCATTCACATATAAGTAGCATTTCCAATATTGTTTGTATGCATCAAACGCCTCGGACATGTATTGTCTGGAATTCAGTATACAATCAGTCAATGTAGTTCAGTAATATATATCAATACCTTGCAATAATATACAGAACAGAACAAATAAAGTGATACCATCTTATGTTACTTAGCATTGCTCCTTTAAACCTATTGCCTTGACGTTCCGACAATATCTAGAAGCGGTCGCTCTAATTGCTCGTCTCTACGCAATAAAAACAATTTCATATTACTAGAGAGCTTATGTAACAGAATAAACACATGTATCAATGTTTCATGTATCATGCAAGTTCAATGAAAAATTCTCAAGTATTTTTTTGTTGTACATATCATTTGTATTCCAATTGTGACAAAATTCAATCACTCACTCTCTATTTCATTTTTTTCTAAAAACATTCCATTCTGGTCAACTGTATATGATCAATAAGATCTAGAAAATGAAGAATTTAATTGACACTTCCTTCTAAAAAATTGTTCCTCTGTGTCTTAGGTTTCTAATGACACTAAGATCATTCAATTTGATTCAATATACTGAAAGTTATACTCTAAATATATCAGTCCATTCTTAAACTATAACAAAACTCTTACTTCAACTTCAGAACAGATTTTGAAATTCTTAAAACCAAAAATACAATTTGATTTCTTCAAAACAATCATAGCTTTATGTCTCTAGTTTCATTTGAATGAAGAATCACCTCATTTGGAACTCTACAGGTCATGATTTAATAAAATACCGAAGTATGCTCAGTAAAATATTCTAGTTCATTCTATTCCAAAACAATTCTCATACTTTCATTCAATCAATCTTTTACAAATCAATTTAGCAAGCTACCAAATTTTATGTAGAGGTAGAACAATGTGCTAGGAATCCATTGGTTCAAGTCTCATGTCATTTGGATATCGGGAGAAAAAGTTATAACAAAAATATCAAAGGATGTTTAGAAAATAACTTTCAGAAAAAATAATTGAAAGTTGCGATCGTGCTTAAACACACGGTGAAGAAGATTGCAAGTAACAAGGTCCCGACTTGCGATCTTCTTCACTGTGTTGAACAGCTTCTTTTTTTTTCCATTTTTCTTTCATTTCTAGATTTACACACTTCTAAATCAGTTATTATACATTTCTACACCCATTACAATTTCTAAACAAATCAGATTCAAACTTATTCTTCAAATATCAAAAATCCAAAACTTCATATATGCAAATTTTAGTTTCTGAATTTTGTTTCTCTCTCTACCTTCATTTGATACCTTACTTTTCACTTTTCTACTCTTTCATTTCATCAAAATCTTATCATTTATGCAACTCTAAGTCACGACCTCATCAAAACTTCATTTCATATCAGTAAACTCATTTAAATTCATGTAAATCTATTTCTAAAAATACTTAACAAATGCACGCATGAACAGTGAAATCACCATATTCAGATTTCTTTGAACCAAAACAAAGTATATATATTTCTACATCAACTTTCTAGCACTTTTGCATACCCAAAACAGAACCTATTTCATATCCCTATTTCACAAATCATTCATCTGATTCATTACCACCGAAACTGCACTTCTCTAACTACTTATGATAAATTCATATGCAAAATCAACAACAATATAACATCATCAATTTCACTTACTTAAACCAACAATAGTTCCAGCGATAAGAGTGAATCAATTTCTACACAAAAAGGTATTTGGTGATGGATAATAGGGAAGAGACTTTCGGTTCAGTGAAGAACAAAAGCTACAGTAGTCTCTTCATAACCAAAACATAATAATACGTGTAGTCTTTGCATGTCCTTCACATGTCACTATTCACGTGAGCCATTTACCATAATTTAACTGGTTATATTTCCTAGTACAAAAATACCCCAAATTTTAGAAATTCCTAAAATTCACTAAAAATTCCAAAATAATACTAATTGTACCAAAATAAATCTTTAACATCAATGTGTCACAATTCACATTTTAAATCACATTATTTAGCCAATTATACCCGAAAAATGTCAATGAATGCATGAACAATTATTTTAAATATGCCAACAGTAAATATTTACGTGTGTGTGAAAATACAATGATGCATGAGCATGCAGTACACTCTAATTGCTCTCAGTATGCTCAGTTCACAATTATGGGGTCTAGCCCTAAACATGGGATATTACAATTCTCCCATCCTTAAGAAATTTCATCCTCGAAATTCTTACCTGATTGATGAAACAGGTGGGGATATTGCTTTTTCATATGTTACTCATTTTCTCATGTTGCTTCTTTACTCGAATGATTATGCCATATAACTTTTACCATCGGAATTTCTCGATTCCTCAATTGTCTTATCTGATAACCAACTATCTAAACTAGCTTCTCAATATAGCTCAAGTTACTAATAACTTCAATATCCTGAGTTGGTAACACATGTGTTGGATCAGGCCTATATTTCCTGAGCATACTCACACAAAATATGTCATGTATCTGTGACATCGCAGTAGGTAAGGCTAAGCGATATGCCAAAGGTCCAATTCTCTCAGGAATTTCATAAGGATCAATGTATCTCGAGCTTAACTTGCTTTTTTTGCTAAACGTCAATAAGCCTCGTCAAGGCGACACTCTCATAAATACTTTGTCCCGGATACCATACTCTATATCCCGTTGATGTTGATCCATATAGCTTTTTTGTCTATCTTGAGTCATTTTTATTCAGATTCGGATCAGTTTCACCTTATCTACAGTATTTTAGATCAATTGGGGACCCTCAATCCTTCTCAAACCTTCTTCGTCGTAGTATAGTGGCGATCGACATTTTCTACCATTCAACACCTCATATGGAGCCAACCCGATACTGCTATGATAATGATTATTGTATGCGAATTCAATCAATGTTATGTACTGATCCCAAGCTTCTTGAAACTCCAATACTTATGCTCTAAGTATATCCTCAACAGTCTTGATAGTTCTCTCACTCAGTCCATCTGTTTGAGGATGGAATGCAGTACTGAAATTCAACTTTGTGCCCATAGCTAATTATAAACTCTTCCAGAATCTAGAGGTAAATTTGGGATCCCTATCCGATACGATAGACACTGGAACCCTATGCAGTCTCACAATCTCAATCACATATCTCCGAGCCAATTGGTCTAATGAATTGTTCTCCCGAACTGGTATGAAATGGACCGATTTCGTTAATCGGTCCATCACAACCCATATCGCATCATTTTACCTCGAAATCTTAGGCAATCCCATTATAAAATCCATAGTAATCCATTCCCATTTCTACTCTGGAATAGGCAACGAATGAAACTTTCTGACTGTAGCCTGATGCTTAGCTTTGACTTGCTGCCATGTTATACATTTAGAAACAAACTTTACTACTTGCTTTTTCATTCCAGGCCACCAGAAATGTTGTTTCAGTGTATTATACATCTTAGTCGTGCCAGGATGCATAGCATAGATAGTCATATGAGCTTCCTTTAGGATTTCCCTCCTGAGATTATTAACATTAGGCACATATATTCTTTGCTTTAACTACAATGTCTCATCTCTCAATTCAAAGTCAGAATATGCATTCACCTTAAATTTTTCAATCAGTTTCATCATTTTTGAATCATCACTTTTAACTCTTCTAATTTTGTCATGCAACATTGGTCTCAATTTTAATGTGGCTATTAGTGCTTCATTATGCTCGAGATTTAACTCTACATTTAAAGCTCTTAACTGAATTAGGCTTGGTAACCTCGATAATTGGATCTAAGCTGCACTGCTGTGTGACTTTCTACTCAAATCATCAGCCACAATATTTTCTTTCCTTGTATGATACTCAATCGTGCAGTCATAATCCTTTAATTACTCAATCCACCTTCTTTGTCTCATATTTAGTTCTTTCTGACTTAGCAGATATCTCAGACTTTTATGATCAGTATATATCTGAAATGTCTCTCTATATAAATAATGTTTCCAAATCTTTAGAGCAAAGACTACTACTGTAAGCTCTAAATCATGTGCCAGATAAATCATCTCATGAGACCTCAATTGTCTCGATACATATGCTATTACTTTACCATGATGCATCAGTAAACATCCTAAGCCTTGGTGTGAAGCATCACTGAACATAACATAACCTCTAGAACCAAATGGAATAGCTAACACCGATGATGTAATCAATCGATGTTTCAACTCCTTAAAACTTCTCTAACAGTTATCATTCTATCTGAATGTCACATTCTTCCTTAAAAGTTTAGTCAGAGGGGCTAAAATCAAAGAGAATCCCTTAATAAACCTCCAGTAATATCCAGCCAATCCAAGGAAACTCCAGATCTCTACTACATTCTTCAGAGTCTCCCATTTCATTACCGCCTATATCTTCATTAGGTCCACTCGAATACCATGCCCAATTACCATGTGACCGAGAAACACCACTTGATTCAGCCAAAATTCACATTTACTGAATTTGGCATACAATTTTTTTCTCTTATAATCTGCAGTATAATTCTTAAATGCTTTGCATGGTCCTCACTGCTTTTTGAATACGTCAAAATATCGTTGATGAATACAATTACAAACTGATCCAAATAGGACTGAAACACCTTATTCATCAACGCCATAAATGTAGTTGGAACATTTGTTAACCTAAACGACATTACTAAGAACTCGAAATGCCCATACCTGCTCCTGAAGGCACTCTTTTATACATCAGCCTCTGCTAGCTTTAGCTGATAATACCCAGACCTTAAGTCAAGTTTAGAAAACATTTAAGCTCCTTGCAGTTGATCAAACAAGTCATCAATTTTAGGCAACAGGTATTTGTTCTTCACTGTAACCTGATTAAGTTGCATATAGTCAATGCACAACCTCAAAGTGCTATCTTTCTTTTTTGCAAATAAAACTGGAGCTCCCCAGGGTGAAACACTGGGCCTAATGAATCCTTTCCCAATCAGCTCCTGTAACTGAGCCTTAAACTCCTTTAGTTCTATAGGTGCCATCCTATATAGAGGAATGGATATAGAAGCAACACCTGGAACTAAGTCAATCGTGAACTCCGTTTCCTAATTTGGGGGCAAACCAGGTAATTTAGTGGGAATCACGTCCAGGAATTCCTTCACCACAAGAATATCCTGTACACTCCGTTCAGCTCTAGTATCAATCACGTGGGCCAAATAAGCCTCACATCCACCATACATTAACTTTAAAGCACTCATAAATGAGATCAGTCTAGATGGCACTACTTATCTAATACCTCTGAACACTGCTCTCGGCTGATCAGGAGACTCTAAAATTACTTCCTTTGTGTAGTAGTTTATGATGGCCCTATGAGTAGTGAGCCAATCCATGCCTAAAATAATATCAATCTCCTTTAACTATAATACAATCAAGTCTACTTCTAACTCCGCTTGATCAATGCAAATCAAACACTTCTTACAAACTTCCCCAATAACGATGGTAGTACTTATTGGTGTACTCACCTCTAATCTACGTCTCAGTAACTCTCTATCACAGTGCAATCTAGATGCCATATGCGCTGTGATAAATGAACGCGTAGATCTAGGATCTAGCAATATATAAACCTCAAAAGTAAATAGTAATAACACTTCTGCAATGACGTCTGGAGACTCCTGAGCCTCTTGTCTCGTCATGGCATATACTCTGACCTGAGACTGCGGCTGATTGCTCCACACCTCAGTCCTCCTAGAAGCATTCCTAGAACTCATCCTGCCTTTGCTACGAACCCTCTGTCCAGTCCCACTAGCTCTGCACAGTAGGTTTTGTTGCCACACTTCCTCTCCTACTAGACTGCGCTCTAGACACTATAGCACAATCTCTAACTTGATGATCAAGTGAGCTGTATCGAAAGCAGGCTCCAGTCAACCTCCAGCATTCACCACTGTGCCTATTCCCACAATGGTCACAAGCTGGCAATTGACTTGATGCTACTTCTCTGTAATTCCTAGATTGTGCAAAACTACCTCTATGTCTGAATCCTGATTGCCTGGATATAGTCGATGTCCTGAAAGTTTGGTCCTAACGCTTTTTGAATCTTCTGCCAAAACCTCCCTGAGAATCATTGGGCCTCTTCTGTCTCAACTCTGCTCTATGCTCAGTCTGACTATCTTTTATCAATTGTTCAACATGGATTGAGCCTCTTTTGTCATTTTCTTCTCCGCTACCCATGACAAAATTTCATATTAACATTAAATGAAGATCTGTAATAGCATTCGTGTCTATGTCATTCCATTCGGTATCATCTGTGAAGTTTGTTAACCTTCTACTAATAGATGCAGTGTAATTATTCTTTGTAAGGATAGCTTTCATCTTCAACTTCTATAATGAGAAATTATTCCCATTGAAATTCTCAACATTAAATTTGGTTGCCATTGTCCTATCTCAAACTACATTAAGCTAAGAGTAATAGATCTAATTATTTCATGAACAATAATTGTATGCGTGAACAATGCCTATTACCTTAAAAATTGAAATAATAACTAATTTATTTTTTGATGTGGAAGATCTGCTTATAGTGGTAACCGTAGAGCATAAATTAAGTAGATTTAGGCACCCTAACCTAGAATTAATACCATTTATAGAAATAATTAGATAAATACAGTAAGATCGTAACTCAATTAAGATTGGAAGAAATAGGACACTTCAAAAAATTATTATAAGTGAAACAGAGGAATCATAACATCAATATTCTCTAACTATAAATTACAAATATTAATTTGTAAATCAAAACCTATGAGATGGAAATTCTTACAAATTCTACTATTGAATGTTTGAACTCGTTTCTTGATATATGAAACAAGTAGATGAATGGGCATTTATCAAACTATTTGTAAACTCATATTTTAATTAGTTAGAATTATTAAACATTCAAATATTTTTTCTACAAATCAATTATCTTTATCTAAATATTTTAAGAATAATTTCTAAATTATTTTAATAAAAATATTTTTTGGGACTCCAAGCAATAATACTCATAGAATCAATGGAATCACTCAACCAATAGCAAACTACTTATATAATAAAGACGATTGAAAGATAAATTGGGCATAGGATTTAAAATGAAAAAACCCTTCATTATAAAGGTAAAAACATGGGACAAGACAACTATTGTTGATCTCTTTAGCTCTCTCTTTTGTTATTACTCTTTCAAAACTTATAGAATTGAGTACAAATTCACACACACATAAACACACCAATACTAATCTCACTAATCCTAGAATTCAAACTTTAATAAAATTGTAGTTAAAAAATGTTATTTGGACTCTAAATGATATTA
This sequence comes from Erythroxylum panamense, assembly GCA_027123425.1. Taxonomy (NCBI): domain Eukaryota; kingdom Viridiplantae; phylum Streptophyta; class Magnoliopsida; order Malpighiales; family Erythroxylaceae; genus Erythroxylum; species Erythroxylum panamense. The sequence goes on along the minus strand of JAOTIZ010000007.1, from coordinate 6,063,267 downwards.
TCATGTGTTCCTATCTTATACAACTTTTGTCTCACATCTAACCTTTTAAACTTTAAACGGTAATATTTTTGAACCACACATGGTCTTCCATATGGCCATATATAGTGATCACGTCCCTAAAAAAATCAATGTTACTTTGATATACAGTCTCAGTGACTTACACAGTCGACAGACATGTCGTATTCTCCACTTACATGACTATGTCTAATATCCTCCACTTACACAACTATGTCTAACTCCATATAAGCGTGTACATCCTTAAGCATCGTCCTTTAACTCATACACAGTTACAAAAGATTACACATTCATCAACACAATTATGTCTACCATTGATATAGGTGTGGACTCTAAAAATAGTTTCTACCTCAAATCTACCCGATCATTGTTTCTTTTGGTCTACGAATACAAATAACACTTATAAAGCCTAAATTTAGTTAAACTAAATGAATAAAAATCTTTAAAATGGGCCTAGACTCACAATAATAATATCTAGATATTGTGAGTGATACATATGATGTGGCTTATGGGACTCATCTCCATCATATTGCACCTAATCATCATCATCCTAGGCTAACTCATGTCCTTTTCCTTCTTAACCTGTAGACTGATCAACGGAAGTTTTACTAGGGGTGAATACACAGTACCAAATGATAAACTGCGAAAAGTAGTATTGTCTTCTTTGATGCAATATACACCCATCTCATGATCATAGAAGATTACGTCTCTACTTATAAAAAAATTATGCTTCTTAGGGTTATAGAGCATATTATCAAACTCCTCATCTTTATATCCAAAAAATACACAAGGTGTTGGCCCCCGAATTTTTTTCTTTAGTTAAGCATGATTTAAATGAATTATGAGGTGTTGATAGATTTATTTTTGGAGTTTAAATTATTATGTCTATGTTAGTAGGATTTAATTCATTGAATTATTAAATTAAAAGTGGTAAGAATGCATGAGGGCAATTTTGGCATAACACTTAAGCATTTAAGATCTTAAAGCATTAAAGGAAGGGTAAAGTGGGCGTTTAGCATTCATTAAGGGTAGAATGGGAAGAGGAAAAATGTTGTCTTGCATTTGGGAAGAAAAAAATGTGAATTGAAGGGAAAGAAAAGTGAATTACGAAAACAAAGAAGAGAGGAAGAGAGGTTTCGGTTCTTTAAGAGAAAAGAAGGAAGTTTGAGTTAGGTTTCATCTTTTCTTAGCTTTTAAGAGTGAATTTGAGGTTGACCAAGAAGAGAAAAAGAAAGAGGAAGAGAAGAGCTATCATTTAAGCCAAGAATCTTGTTATTTGGTGAAGACTTAAGGTAAGTTCGATTTCTAATCTTTTGGATTTTTGAAAGGATTTTTATTCATGAAGCTTAGGAAATACATGGGTTTAAATATTATAGGATCAATTTTAGTGAATGTGTGTTCTTTAGGTTTTCAATTTGAATTCCTATTGAATGAGATTTTTGCAAATGTTGAAGGAAATCAAGAAAGGCAAAAGGAGCAAGAGGAGAGGCATCCTTAAGCAAATTTTAAGCAAGGAATTCAAAGTGGGTTATATTTTTATAATTGAGTAATAAGCCATTAATGTTTCTTTCAAGAAATGGAAATAAATGATTTTCAACTGCTTTATTCACGTGCATTTATTGTTTTTTTAAATGCTTTGAGAAAGTGCTACATGTGAGTATATGAATTATGTTATTGATTTATGAAATGAACGATGGAAATGATTTTGTAAAGAATATGAAAATAATTTTTGAAAATATATTATGTTTATGAAATCAAGTTTCAGAAAAGTGCCATATTTGGGCAACATGTTTACAAATTGTAAAGCGCATGATTATGTGGGTTTGGATTGGTCCATTCTGTATGCCAAGTGCACTTCGACTAAAGACTTGTCCCGCCTGCCCGCTAATGACATGGAGCTCCTTTGTGGACTCCCTTACATTTACGACTATACAAAACCACTATGTAGGATTGTGTTAGTTCGTTCTGTTCACGACTACAAAGGACCATTGCATGGGAATGTGTTAATTCGTTCTATTTATGGGCCTCCCAAACCTTTTTTATGTGCTTATGTGTTGATAAGTTTGTTGAATACATAATTTAGGTTACTTATAACTTGTTTGATAAATTAAGAATTGGGAAATATGTGTTTCATGATTCAATGTGAGTTTTACTATGGAAATGAATATTTCAATGATTTTTACTTATTACCGATTATAAAACTGTTACCCACGAGCTTTAAACTCACCCCCCCTTCCGTCCCATCTTCAGCAAGAGATTGAGTAACCAAGAGGCATGGCATCACTCAATATTTTCATCTTTTTGTATTTTGTAGTTTATGTAAAACCTAAGGCTTTAGCAGCATTTCAAGTTTTATTTGCTTATATTAATCTTGGTTATTTTGTATTTTGGCTTATGAAACCAAGGATGTATTGTGGCTTGAAATGCCTTTAAAACTTTGTAAAACTCTTATCTATTGATGTTAATGAAAAAATGATTGTGCTTTGCTCATGATTTCTCAAAGTTTGGATGTTGCATTTTTTTCAAGTTTTTCATAAGGTTAAAAGTATATTATTACTTTTGAGGAAAAACTCTATTGATCTAGGCTGAATTAGACAAAGTTATCTTCTTGAAAGTTGTAGATTATCTTTTTATCTTTCCAATGATATAAAGTATAAAATTTTTGGATATTGGAATTGAGAGATATGATTATTATAAGTTAGTAATGTTGCATGGGATGTACATACGGGACAGTTACATAAATTTGAAAATTTTTTGGAGGCAAAATTTTTTTGGGGGTCTTTATAGAAGTTGTAGATCTAAAAGTCTTCTTCAAAACAATTCAACAATGACCTTAATTCGACATCTTTAGTAAAAGTTATGTTCTTTTAAAGATAACAGGTCTAAGGAAAAAACAAGGAGAAGTCGCGATTGCTACTCATCGTGATCGCGACTCTGCGGAAATTTCGAAAAGTCGCGATCATGATCGCGATGCAAGTGTTCCCAGACTTGAACACCTTTGACTCTTTTGGCCATAACTTTGTCACCCGACCTCCAAATAACTTGATTTTTAAACCAATAGATTACTAACACATTTTTCTATCTCTACATAAAAATGTATAGCTTTTGGTATTGATTTGAAAGAGATTGATTGAATCAATATGAGGGTATCAATTGGAGGAGTATGAATTGGATATTTTACTAAACATTCTTAGGTATTTTGATGATATCTTGGTTCAAAATGAACTAGAGACATAGAAGAAGTCATTTTGAAATTCTGATCCAAAGATTTCAAAAATCTGTTCTGAAGTTGAAGGAATGAGTTTGATTTTGGTGACTGACTGGTGTGAGCATGCCACCCTTATGGGATGCATGTTCAGATGTCATTTAGGATGTCGGGCACACGTCTTATGAGGGTGGGGTTTTCCAACAATGTAGGTTTTGATAAAAAGGTTTAAAGACTGGGACAAAGGCAACCCTAGTGGCTAAGAAGAATGTCTTTTGTTTTGAAAGATGTATATTTAAGTTTTTAAGTTGTATCTGACAATAGGAGACATTTTGTATTTTGTTTAATGGTTTGTAATAACCTTATTATAGGATGGATTATGTTTAAGGCATGTATTTTGATAAGTTTATTATAAACAATGAATATTATAATCTGTTTACAACAACATTTAATGATATGTAATGTATGTTTGTTTGAGTTTCTGGGAATGCATGTAAGAAATGTTTAGTATGTTTTGGCATGTTTCGGTTCTGTTTTGTATAGCATCTGCATAGCTGTCTTTTCCTCTCTTGACTCTTCGCTGGTTGATTGCTCCTTTTCTTGCTATCGCGTGGAGCTTGAACTAGCTTGTCCCACCCTAGTATTAACATGAGATTTTGTGTTGATGTGTCGAAATTACATATTGTGGGACTTTAAGATCTTAGCTCTCGTTAGGTGATGAGTGTTAAGGAACTCAGGAAGATGTTCAGTTAGTCCATCATAATTGACACCATACTCAACCATAGCTATGCCCCATGCCTAGATTATTGTGTCTCTTTTTTGGAGTGGCAATAATAACGTTACAGATGTGGGTGGAGTTGCAAGCTTGGATGCTATGATCCATACACCATAATATGAAAAGTTCCTTCATTGAACACTTGTTACTTTTTATTTTGTCAAACACGGTTTGACTCATAAACTTATGTAACAACAAGTGTTCAGGACTATGAATCATATTATTATGGTAATTTTTGGCGTCAAAATTCTCTCGCCTAATTAGTTCGACCCAATAATGTATGGGATAGAAGTCATCGTGCTAGTCTACTATGGTCGATTATGAAAATCCACCAATTTCATCTAATGTCTCGTAGTTCAACTTATACGGTTGACCCTGCAACCGAAACTATAGAGTCTTAGGGTTACTAAGCTCATATTAGAGGGAGGTGAAGAATTATAGGGTAAGTTCTCGTATATAACATAATTAAATCGCATAAATTTTTCTCAGTGAATTCTTCCCCCTAAACTTTCAACCTGTTCTCTCAATCCAATCCAATAGTTTCTACTATGTCAAATCCGAATATCGAGGCATAACAATTCTTTTTAAACAAGGGTTTGGAAGTGTTTACCTTCCTCTTTCAAGTAAATCGGAAAGGGTGCTTTGTACTCCACAACCTAAAACTTGAACTTTGTCATTCGGTTGGGCGTGCTTGACTGTTTGTTTAATATGCGGTCCTATTGGAATGAGAGGTATGAAGAAGTTAGATAGAGATAAGGACTTTAAGGATAGTTGTAAAGAGAAGTGAGAGGAAATTGGCTTCTTGATTTTAGAGAGAGATTTAGAGAATGATAAGTGTAGGAAAAGTGAAGGTGATTGTAAATATATAGATTGGGGGGTAGGAGGGGTAAAATGGGAGAAAAATGCATAAGAATTGTGTGTTCCCCATTTGGCCCGCACTAGGCCATGATCGTGGCCCTAGAAATTCCTATATTCTTTCCCATTTTTGCTTCTTTTCCTCATTTCACTACCCAGGTCCATTCACACCTTATAATTGCGTCATCACCTCATTGTTTCCCTTACCAAACCATTCTCATCCATTATGAAAAAGAGAAAGGTAAGAATTCCTAAGTCATACCTATGCTTGATCTCCTCAAGGAGTTTAACTTATTTCAAAAGCACACATAATCAAAATTGAAAACCTAATATAATACGACGGATGAAACAACTAAAAGTTGAAAATCATAGGCCACCTCCCATGCAGTGCTTTGTTTACCATCGCTAGCTTGATGTTCTTTGTTTGCTCATGGTGGTTCAAATGGTTCATGTGATGGTAGTGCCACTATAACTTTCATGAACTGTATTCTACCGAACTATGCTTCTTACCACCTTTCTTTTTTCGAGTCTTTTGTTAGATTTATGGTCATTCTAATGAGTCCCTACAAGTATAATCTTGCTTAACTTCTTCACAAAATTCATTACTCTTTATAACATCCATAGATTTGAGAGAATTGCTTTTAACATTAGACATTTTAAATGATACCTTGTCATCCCCCACTCTCAGAGTCAATTCGCCTCTATCGATGTCTATGATAGAACGAGCAATGGATAAAAATGGTCTCCCTAGGATAATAGGTGTCTCCACATCTTCTTCTATGTCTAAGATTACAAAATTTGTGGGAAAAGTAAACTTGTCGACATTAACCAGAACATCCTTAACTACACCTTTAGGATGGTGGATTGATTTATCAACTATTTGAACATGCATCCTAGTGGGTTTTTTTTTACCTAACTCCATTATCTTACACAAGGTATAAGGCATCATACTTATACTAGCTCCTAGATCCGCAAACACCTTATCCATTCTGACACTACCAATAGTGCATGAGATGTAAAAATCTCCCAAATCATCTTATTTTTGTGGTAGTTCTATCACTTCAATAGAGTTCTTGTTACTTAACAATTGATTCTCTAAATTCTCTTTTATATATTCCTTAGGAGTGAGTTATGCTTTTAATTGCTCTATTATATCTAGAACTTCATTCAGTTATGCTTTCTTTGATTTCCTCATCACTCCAATAGGATATAGAATCAACGGATGATATTTTTTTATTTTAGTTAGGTTATATTTAACCTGTAGGAAACTTTCATTGGTCTTTCACCTTTCTTTTTCCCCACCGTCTTTAACTTGATTGGGCTTTTCTTCAGTAGCCTAGGTGATTACCATTATCCTTTCCTTTGGATTCGTCTTAGTATTGCTAGGAAGGGCTTCCTGCACTTCGTGTCGATAATACATCTGCTAATTGGCTCATTTGGACTTCTAAGTTGTGTATGGAGGAGGCATGGTTCTTTGTTACTTGTTTAAATTTTCCTACTAGCCTCTTGTCAACCTCCCACATTGTTTGACTAGAAGAAGTTTAGGTGATTCTTCCACCCAGGGTTATATGTGTTTAAGTTAGGGTTGTTCCCCCTCCTCAACCAAATTGCACTCTTATATAGTTGACTTGTTTCGATTCATGGTCTTTCCTCATAAAGCAATCAATTTTGTCGTGGTTATTTTATTCACACAACTCACATCTTTTCTAAATAACTTTCACCGGAGTTGAAGAAGAGAGGCTTTCATATTATTTAGTTGTCGGGTCAAGTTATCAATCATAGCTTGCATTTCCGTTATCGGGTCAACCGCTAAAGCTCCTTTTTTCTCGTGGAGGGTTTTAGGTTGTTTACTCCTATCCATTGTCCAAAGACAAATGTTACTGGCCATTTCCTTCGACAACTCCTTCGCTTCATCAACCGTCTTCTTCATTAAAGATTCACTAGATGCTTAATCAATGGTGCCTCGTGTGGATGGGTTAACACCATTATAGAAGGTTTGAAACAGGAATTCCTTTGGTAGGTTATGGTGTGGACATCTCCTTTGCAAATCCTTAAACCTTTCCTAGGCCTCATAAGGTGACTCTTCATTACTTTGTTGGAAATTTGTTATTTCCTTTATCAATTTCATAGTTTTAGTAGGAGGGAACTACTTATCCAGAAATGCATGCACCAACTGATCCCAAGTTGTGACATTTACGAGATTCAACGAACTAAAAAATGTGTACTAGTATCGGACTATTTCGCTTGATATCATCCAGTACCAGTGGTATTCAAATACTGGCTGGTAATTTTAAAAAAATGCAAGGATAGATCTTCTCCTTGCCATCAGTGACTCTCTAGTCTCTACTATCCTTCTCCCACTTTTACTTAATACATTCAATTTTTAAATTTTCAAAACAACTTTTATTGTAATTTTTATTTTTATTTTTAAAATAAAATAAATATTTTTATTACTAATAATAATTATACATTAAATAAATCTCAAAATAAATTATTTTTAATTAAATTTATTTTAATCTTTATATAATATTTATTATTACATTATTAATAAAAATTATTTTATTTTAAAATATATTTTATTTTTAAAATAAATAATTTAAAATTATTATTTGTAAAATAAGATTTATTTTAAATATATTTTCATTATTTATATATTTTTAAATTTAATTATATTTATTAATAATTGTTAAATTAATTTTATAAATTAAATTAAGTTATTTATAATTTTTGGTAATAACTAATTTTAATTAATTAAATATAAAATATAAATTAAATTATTTAAATTCTTATTAATAATTAATATATTAAATAATAGATATTTAATTGATATTAAATAAAACTTCTAGTTGCTTATCTACTCATTATGAATTCTTGTTATAAATTGTAATAGTTAGAGAATTAAGGATCTTTTTTTATTTGATGTTTTGATGTATTTATTATTTATTATGTGAAGAAATTGTAAATTTTTAAATATTTTGTATTGTTTTTAATTTTATATTTGTACGATGATTAAGTGATCTTTTTTATATTAATTGTGGTTATTACTTATATATGAAATATGTGAAAATTATTGTTAATAAAAACAAATAAATTGTTGTTATTTTAAATTTTATTATTGTGAGTTTTGGAGACATGGTTGGTATAAAATTATAAAGTATATAATACAATATACTAATAGATTATTTTATAATTTTTAAAAATTTTAGGAACTATTTTATGCATTTAAAAAATTACTCGAAATTGTATCTAGTATTATAGTACCATATCAAAACTCAGTTCGGTACCAAGTCTAATATGATATTCATAACATTGATTACAAAATAGAAATAAACAATTTTCATTTTCAATAATTTTAATTCCAATAATTTCTAACAATTTTCATAAAAAAAACATACATAAGCAATCAAATATGATGAAAAATACAACTAAAAAATTAAACACCAATTCAATGTTAGGTTGGATCAGGTTAGGTTTGGATCCAAATCTATTTCAAATTTGGCGATTCAAGAGACACTCCATGACTGTGACTGCTATGGTGGTGGGCTGGTAGCGTCGGGCTATTGCCGATAATGTGGTGGTGGTCGCAAAAGGGTCGGAGAGAAAGTAGCCACGACAATGAAAGAAGAGAGAGAGTGAGTATAAGAGAAAATAAAGAGAGTAGAATTAGCAGAAATGTGGGCATGTTTGTGTCAGACTATACATGGTTGATATTGTACTTATTAATTAAAATTTTATTTTAATTTCTAAAAAATAAAGTACGTTACTTTTAGAAAAGCTGGTGTTATGCTTTTTCTGTTAATTAATTAAAAAATAAGTTATTTCCCTATCCTCTTCCTTTTGCAATAATAATAAATAATGTGTTATTGCTGTCTGTCTGTCTATGACTATGACTATGACTATGATTCCTTCTTACCAAAAGCAGTGAATGAAAACTAAACGGGTGTGTGTGTGTGTGTGTTGTGTTGTGTCTAGGACTGACTAGACTTTTCAGGTCCACCTTATTCAATCAAAGACATACTTGAGCTTCTATCTTGTTCATGGATCCCAAGGTCCCCTCCAATCTATCACCGCCACAACCATCACCACCACCATCACATGTAGAGCAACAACCACAACCATTCTCCAACTTCTTCCCCCCACAAAGACAACCCAATATGGGAGACAACAAAAACGACAGACCGGCTGAAATCAAAGACTTCCAGATTGTTATTGCAGACAAAGAAGAGCAAAAGAAACACCTGGCACCTAAAAAAAGTTCTAACAAAGACAGGCATACCAAAGTTGAAGGTAGGGGTCGCAGAATTAGGATGCCTGCTCTTTGTGCCGCTAGAATCTTTCAATTGACCAGAGAATTGGGTCACAAATCTGACGGAGAAACCATTCAGTGGCTTTTACAACAAGCTGAACCTTCTGTTATTGCAGCTACTGGTAGTGGGACTATGCCTGCGTCTGCTTTAGCAGCTGCTGCTACTGGCTCTGTTTCGTCTCACCAGGCTACCTCTCTATCAGCTGGTTTGCATCACAAAATGGATGAATTGAGTGGGTCCAGTGCTATTAGGACCAGTTGGGCAATGTTAGGCGGCAATATGGGGAGAACACATCAAGGATTATGGCCCCAGATTGGGGGCTTCGGGTTCCAGACACCGTCTACCACTGGGCCATCAACTTCTAATTTGGCGAGTGAGAGTTCTAGTTATATTCCGAAAATTGGGTTTCCTGGGTTTGACTTGCCTGGAAATAACATGGGTACTATGAGTTTTACCTCTATGTTGGGTGCGACTAGCCAGCAGTTGCCTGGGTTGGAGCTTGGGTTATCGCAAGATGGCCATATTGGGATGTTGAACCCTCAGGCTTTGAGCCAGATTTATCAGCAGTTAGGGCACGATAGAGAGCAGCGGCAAAATACCAATAAAGATGATTCTGAAGGATCTGGACAGTAATAGATGGATGAAGGATTAAGCATTGTTGCTATAGAGACTTGAGAGTGGCCGAGTGACTTCTGTAATCAGTTTCTGTTGTCTAATTGGTTTTTGTTAATCGTCAGAGGAAAGTACTCAGGGAGATACCTGAGAGAATTCAGTAGAGGCTAGATTTCAGTTTGCCACTTGCTTCTCCTCACTTGCATCCATCAACCCCTTATATACAGGTGCTTTTGTGACTCTTTCTCGCTTTTTCTTTGTTCTTGACCCTGGTTTTTGGGAAGTTTGTTGGTCTATTAATACTTGTACTGGTTTTCCTCTGTGTGGAATCTGCAGGTGGATTTGTAAGCCGCTAACTTGCTCCGATTTGGGCATATCTTCATATTAGAGATTCAGATATGTGTAGATTATATGTAAGGCATCTTTAATTATCTATCCTTCTGTTGGCCTGGATGAAGAGGTGATCAATTTGTTTTGGGATTGGAAACAGAGTTCTACAACCCTACTTGTCCAATTTGTATCTTAGATGCGGTAAGACTTTTTAATCATCAAAAGGTAGGCGACTAGATGGGCAATTAATTATGATGTTAGGCTTTCTCTCACATGAATTCAACTTTCTGCCTTTGGCTTATGAAATGATATCTCAATTCCAGTACCCGTTGAAGCTTCAAAAGATTTTGTTTGCCTTTCCGCTCTTATTTGTCTCAGTTGCAATTTTCTCATATAACTTGATTCATTCCTAAAGAAGTCAAACTCCATTTATATATCTTACTCTTGGACTTTTGGGTTGATTTCTTTCAAAACTTGCACTCTTATAAATGTTCTGGAGAGTGCTGTAATTTCTCAATTGGTAGACAGCTTCCAATACATGCACTATAATCGTAATTGTTTTGTTTCATATGACAATGGCCTTGGAACTTTATGGAGCAAGCCATTTCTGTCATAAATTCACGAGATCAAAGTGTTTAACATAAGTAGCAGTTTACATTCCAAGCCTGTTTCTAAGGACTAGCATTCAGGTTGCGCAAAGTTTTCTGTATGCTTGCCATCTCATTGTGATAACTATCCATTCACTTGAGAAAAAAATTTCTCAAATCTGAAAGTAAGCTCAGTCAGAAATATGTTGATGTCGGCATTGCTTAACTCTGTTACTCTCAGTCTCTGCTGGCAATTTCTTTTGGCAAGTCATTTTGTCCATTTTTCTGAAGCAAGAAGTTTTCAAGATAGTTTCTTTGAATGAAATGGATGTCTCTGTCAAAGGAATACGAATTAATAGTTCCCTGCATTCTGGATGACAAGATTTCTGTTATGGCATAAGCTTATAATTTCCCATAGCATGATCTGACAGTGAGGACTAGAGAGAAGTAGTTTTTCGTTGATTACATTAAGCTAGATAATTGTTTTAGATGTCATTGTCAAGGAACAGTTAATGTGTAACATATGATGAATGGGTAGAAAAACCTTCCTTTTTGAACATGTTCTCCTTTAACAGGCTACTTTGCAATAAAACTATTAACTTATGAACTTTTATGTTTGATATGTTGTCAGAATGTTTTCTGTTCATATTTCAACTTTTAATATGATGTATAATTGTTGCCCATATGCTACATATATTTCTGGACTCGTTTCTGTTTCATTGATTTGCTTCAAGTCTTGCCTTTTGTGATAGTTTGCTGCCGTGATGGTTCAGATAGAACATGGAAAGTTAAAAGTCTGCACACATTTAATTTTCCCAGATGGTGGAACTGTACACTTTCTGTAATGGAATGCTTAAACGAAAAATAAATGCTAGGATAGAAATCTGAGGTCGAGAATTTTGAGATAAGGTGCGATTATTATGTTTTCAAATGTGTCAGCACATACCATCCATTAAGCAGGAGGCTTATATATCTGGATACAGTTTGTATGTTTCATGAGTTTTCAATAAGCAGCATCACTGTATCCATTGTTGACTTTGTCCTTTCAAGTCTTCCCGTGGTTGGCATTGATCTGTTGCAGAGTAGCTTTTCTATACTTATTTCTGCTTTCCTTTTTTTGGCAATTTGGTGCTGCGGTCCCTATAATTGAATATGACAAAAGGATATGCGCATATGCTTTCCTATATTTACCTAAACCCCTAGATGTCACCAGCTCTCTGAATTAACAACTAAAGTGTTCTTGTTCTCATACTCTGCCCAGCAATCTTGTTCTTGTATATGCAAGAAATATAAGCATATTTTCACTGCAGTTTAAACCCAACAAGATATAATAGGATTTCAGGGTAGAAACTTTATCCAAATTAAATTTTTGGTTTTCCTACGACTTTTCTTAAAAGCTCATGTGTTTGAATCTTGTATGAGATGTTGGTGGGAGCATATCAAATCTTTAACAAAATGAAATTACTTTTTAAATTGTCTATTGAAAGCATGATTGATGGTGTTCCTCGTTCTTTACTTTCATAATGGGGTAATGATTCCGTTCCCATATCGTCTATCCTTTTGAGGATACTTTTTGACCACTATATCCTTTCCAAAACCTATAGGTATTCTTATATTGTCCTATTTGAAAACTAATTAATAAATTGTTCATTTTAATTAATGATTGTAGCAAATTCATATAAAATAATCATAAATAAACACAATAATAACAAATGAAAGTAAGAAAAGAGGAGAAAATCGATTTATAGTAATAACATATATGGCGGTTTAAAACAATACTAGTTGTTTTAGACTTATAGAAGCTAGTTTTAAGAACAGATATTGGTCAAACTATTATACAACGCTGATTGATTAGTATAGTTACCTGTATGGTCTTTTAAACTCTCAAGGACATTGATCTACTAGTATATGTTAATTATGCCCATAAAACCTTTAAACCCTGATATTGGTTACTCAAAATCACTATATTAATCAAGCAAATTTCTTGAAATAAGTTTTTGAAAACTTATTAAGTTCTTTTGAAGATTAAAACACACTCTTTTGACAAAAATTGATCCAAAATAATGTTAAGAATTTCCAAAAAGGTTTTTGAAAGATTTAGGGGGGTTTTCTTTAAAACCTTCTACACTTTCTTCTTAATCATAACAAAGTATATGCAATATGAGCTTCATGTAATAATTATACAATGATTGAACCTATAGGTTATTGTAATGACCAGTATAAGGTTCTAAAAAGGATTACAATAAGTTGATAAATTTTGATGTCCTTGATTCCTCCTTGTTTTTGATTTGTCACTTGAATTCTCTTAAAGCTCTCTTAAGTGGCATACATGCTCTACTTTGCTCATCTTTTTCATCTTTAGAGTACTCAATTCATTTAATTGAATCTTTTGTTCCCTTTTCCCTTCTATTAAACTTCATTTTTGCTTATGTCATTCAATTCACTTTCTTCTTACCTAACTTGAGAGTTATTTCTTTCCTAATCCATTAATTGCTTGGATTTTTAGGAATTTACAATGTTTTTTTTTGTTTAGTTCCTTAAAGAACTTGAGAAGAAAGTAAAGAGTGGTAAAAGGTAAAAGAGTGTGAGATTAGCATCAAGAAAGCTAATCAAATAATGAAAATATGAGTTATTTGAAAAAAATTCCTTTACTAACTTCTTTTTGAGCTTTTAAATATGTCTAGAAAAGTGTATTAACACTGAACGAAGTGAAATACAATATGTATTCTTGTGTCAATTATGCAACAACAGTTTGAAAGGATGAATATGACATATGATAAAGTGAAAGACATGTTGAAGAAGCAAAACCATCAAATTAATGAATTCCAAAGGAAATCACCCCCATGAATTCCTAATTAGGGAAGAAATATTAGCGTAATCCAATTATCCCAATAGAAGTTGAGGAAGAGAGTGAAGATTTACATGTTGATGAATAATATCTAGAAATTAAGGTTAAAAGGTCTTATATAGACCTAGGAGAGTTATTGGGCATAATTGGGAGCCTAGAGTTCGAGATGGTGTGGATGGAATCTTAGCAGTAACCTCCTTTAAGAGTATAAATAATCTCAAAGCTTATTTGGAGTGGGAGACAAAGACATAATTAATCTTTGATTTTCATAATTATTATGAAGAGAAGAAGGTATAGATGATTTTAGTAAAGTTTATTGATTATATCATTATTTACTGGAATCAATTGGTGAATAATAAGAAGAGTCACGAGTGGCCCATATAAAGAGGAGATTTGTGCCAAATCATTATTATATAGATTTATATTACAGGTTGAAAAGTCTCTCTCAAGGAGGACGATCTTAAAGAGATAGAGATGGTCCTAATTTGAGCCAATGCATAAGAGAATATATAGGAGATTATAAAAGGTCTTTGAATATGTTAAATCAAGACATAGCTGATGTATTAGATTCACAACATTGTTCAAAGTTGAAAAAGATAACGCATATCAATGTGAATGTGGAGAGGCAGTCAAAACATAAAGGAGTATCAAAGGATCCTATTAGTAGTAGTAACTCTTATAGGCATAAGGTTAAAACAAAAAATGTAAAGAGAAGTGCTCCTCTTCCTCAGCCTTTCATGATCATTTATTTTCCCATTGCTTAGCTGCTCTCTACTTCTCTTCGTAAGTGGAGAGGGCTTTTCACTCATTCCTACTTTCTCATCCTGCCTAGTTATTTGTTGTTTTTGGAATGGTTTTTCATATTTCTTGTAAATAACTCTTTTGTTTTTCTCTTTTTGGCTAATGTTAGACCTTGCTCCTCTCCTTAAAAGCAGCAACAACCAGGAAATATCATTCTACCCACAAGCTCCTCCATCTTCTTCCTCTTCCTCTGGGAACTAGACCCCTGTAGTTCCCTTGGAGAATCAAAAGAACCTAGATGCCATTAAAAAGGAAACATGGTCGAAAGTTGTTGGTAAGGAGGCTTCTAGCTACATGCTAACTTATTTATTTCTTGGATACTTACAGAATGTTATCTCTCTTCCCTTGGATGTCTTGAAACATGGTGCAAACAAATGGAAGAACTCTCTGTTAGGGTACTTCATTTGTAAACGACCATCTCTTTTCTTGGTAAAAAAATGGATTGAGAAAAAATGGTTGAATATAGGATTAGACAAAGTCCCAATTAGCCAAGAGGGCTTCTTCTTCTTCACCACACAAATATTAGCTTCTAAGGTCCTAAAGCTTAGACCTTGGTTTTGTGTTAGGAAACCCTTGATTCTTTATACTTTAAAACTAGACATGGTTTTAGACAAAAGGAACATCAATTATGTGCTAGTATGGTTAAATTTCTATAATATTCCTTTAGAATATTAGAGCACCATTGGTCTGAGCTATATAACTAGCTTAATTGGAAAGTCACTAAACCTAGAAAAAACTACTACTCGAGTAGGGAAGATAGGTTATACTAAGGTATGCATTCAAGCTAAGATAACTAAACCACTTGTTTAAGTTCTCAAACTCAAAAGGCTAGATGAAATGGGTAATCTCTCCGAAATTGAAATCTCTATAACCTACCAATGGAAGCCTCAACTGAAAAGCAAAACTGAATGGAGTCTTACCAGTAGAATTCTCAATAATGGGAAGCTAATGGAATAACTTGATGAAAACCCAGATAAGCCAAAGGATGGAAATATTGAAGAATTGCAAGCTAATTTTAACATTGAAGAAATACACTCTGAGCAACAAAAGGAAAAAAATATAGAATATGGAAATTACAAAACTACACCTTGAGGAAGAAGCCGCTGAAATACTCCTTACCATTAAGACATATAAGCAAGTAATAATCACCAAAGGCAGTGTGATTGCAGACAAAGGAAAAGCCCATCACTACAAGAAAAGTAGAAATTAGCAATTAAAAATTACTGACAAAAACGAAACAGTTGCAAATTGCCTCCGAAAAAATAATTTACGTAGGTAAAATTGACGAGAAAAATATCGTTTAGTAGTAATGGTAATATCCGTCGATAACTATGGAGACAAATCATTCCGAAAAAAATTTCAACAGTGTAAAATGTCAATTGGTAAAAAAGACGGGAATTATTGGCCGAATAAAAAGTTGAGTTTACTGATGAAAATTTATTTACCGGTAAATTTCGTCGGTAAATTTTCAAAGTAAATGTCATCATCTACTTCGGCTTCAGAATTTTAAAGTAAACCAAGACTATGTCGTTTGGTTTAACTCACTAGAAAGCTCCTCCTCTTGTCTTCTTCTTCGTCTACTTCATCTCTTCCTTATTTTCTCGTGCAATTTTATTCTATCTGGTTTCTCTATCGTGGACTCCTCTTCTGCTCATCGATGTTTGTCTTCTCTAGCCACTATCATTGTGTTCTTCGATGAAGGTATTTTTGCAGCCACTGTTATCTGTTTTTTCGTATATTGTATGAAAGTTTGGGTATTTGATTACTTTCGTTTATTTGTTTATTCTGTGATTGGAAAACAATTTTAAGGTGTAAATGTTAGTAATGGAAGGGACAAATTGTAATTTTGGTTGCGATGTTGGGATGAATTTATGATGCTTGTAAAGTGTTTGAGGAAATGCCTATTATGTTAATGTTTATTGTACGAGAGTGTTCTACTTAATTTAAATTGATAGAAATCTATTCCTTTAAATGATGGGAGTGTTATAACTTTGATACAAATCTCAATAATGAAAAAATGAATCATTCCTACATTGAAAAAATG
Source organism: Erythroxylum panamense (assembly GCA_027123425.1). Classification (NCBI taxonomy): domain Eukaryota; kingdom Viridiplantae; phylum Streptophyta; class Magnoliopsida; order Malpighiales; family Erythroxylaceae; genus Erythroxylum; species Erythroxylum panamense. Next base: position 6,046,888 of record JAOTIZ010000007.1, on the reverse strand, counting down.
ATTTCAGTTCTTTTTTATAGTTTAGTGTAGTGTAGTGTAGTGGAGCTTATAAGAGAGTGGTATTTTGGCAATGTATTGGAAAACAAAAAAATAGCTTATTCAAAGTTAGGGTTTTGGTTTTAGCAAGTAGAGGAGGTATAAAAGAGAAGTATTTGGCCAATAAAACATCAAAAAGTTACTTTGAAACTATTTTTCATTATTCTTGATCAAGAGTTCACCATTCTTTGGAGATAGAGGAAGGAGTCAACAATTCTTTGGAGATTTTTAGGATTCAAGAACATGACTTCTTTATATTGTCTTCTTTATTGTTTTTGTGTTGATATTCTTTATGTGTTTATGAACTAACATTGATATAGATTTAGGTAGGAAGAACCTAGGATGTGATACACGTTTGAAGATTTGATTGCAGTTAGGTCGATATCAAATTGAAAAGATTCTTGCATATATTAAATGTAGGTCATATTATACAATCTTTGAGATCACATTCGCATATCATCAAACCTCACCACATCAAATTCTGCATTCAATAAGTGGGATGGAGACCCAAAGCCAATAGAACATCTAATTTGTGAAAATTCCAAGTTTAAATTAAGAAAATATCACATTATTCTTAATTTTACCTTGTAGCTTTATCAGTTATGTAAGAAACAAAACATAAAAATTATGTTTTAGTGATCAGGATAAGGTAAGTGGGTAGCAACTGGAGAAGGTCTAAGGAGTCAAATTTCACTTTCACTAATAAACCCAATTAAAAAGCATTAAAGTGAAATGAATTGATTACCACATTTTATATATTAATAACTCCATATAATGAAAGGTAACTTTATTACTGATCATCTAGTAGTAAGGCCCGCTTTCCCATTAATTACATTTTGCACTTTATACATTAAGATAGTGGAATTTAGTAAATCGTACAGATGCTAAAAGCAGTGTAGTGAATTTCGTACCGTTCCGGCCGAAACGCTCCGTACCGGCCGGAAACCGGTACCGGAACGGGCTTAAAGATTCCGGGTCTAAATTTCGGTGGGTACAGGCCGATTTCGGTCGGTACCGACCAGTACCGTAATACCGCAGTTTTCGGGACCGTTTCGTAAAAAAAAATATCCAGGGACCAATTTGCAAATAAAAAAAATTCAACCCTAATTTAATCTAACCTACCCCGACTCTCACTCTCTCATCGTCTTCTTCTCTCCTCGCCGACTCTCCCTCTCTCTTCGTCTCTCTCTTCCATCGTCCGGACTCCCGCGTGTGGCGTCTCCGGCCTGCCTCGCCTCGCCTCGCCTCGAGCCTTCAACCGTCGTCCACGCCCGAAGACGTCCACTGCACACCGTCTTCGCCTCACCGTGACCGCACACCGCACGCCGTCTTCACCTCCTCGCACACACCATCCGGCCTTCTCCCGCAGACCGCACACCGTCTTCGTCCTCCTCGCGCTCACCATCCGGCGTTCTCCACTGCACACCATCCGGCCTTCTCCTTCCTCCATCGGTGAAGACTAATTGATATTTGAAATTTGTTTAATTTTTCATGGCATTTTGAAATTTATGATTGTTTGATTTGTTGGTTGTTGATTATGGTGGATTTGAGGTGAAAAAATGGTATTACTGTTTTGGATTTGGGGGAAAGTTTGGTAGTGGCTTTCGGTGGGCACTGTCACCGAATGGATTTGGGCAAAAATAGGGAAGTGGATTTCGGTTGGATTGGAAATTGTTGGGGTTTGGATGTTGTTGATTTCGGTTGGAGTTGTAATTTTTGTGATTTGTTTTGTGAGTTATTAAATTAAACCGAAAGTGGAAGTTTGAAATTGGATTTTGGAAATGAATTTTAGCAAATTGCATTTTGGAATTGGAAATTGGAAGTGGATTGGAAATTAAATTTGGAATTAGAATTGAAATTGGAATTGAATTTTGGAATTGGATTGAAAATTAAATTTGGAATTGGAATTGGAATTGGAATTGAATTTTTGAATTGGATTGGAAATAAAATTTTGAATTGGGATTGGAAATTGGATTTGGAATTTGGAATTAGAAATGAATTAGAAATTAAAATTTGCAATTTGGAATTAGAAAGTGAATTGGAATTCAATATTGACTATTTTGCAATTTTTAAAAAGTTTAGGGACTATTTTATAAATTAAAAAATATCCTGAAACGGTACCCGATACCGACCGATACCGGTACAGTTCTGTTCCAGAGCCCAATCCGGTACCGAGCCCGGTACGGTATTCATAACATTGGAAGGAAGTGCATGACACTTCTGTGTTAGGATGAGGTTGGTACGACAAAAATAAAAGGAGCTGAATTGATAGAAGTCACCATTCAGAAAAATCAAATCATTCGAGAGAAGATGAAAGTCACCCAGGATCGTCAAAAGAGTTATGCAGATAATGGGTGACGACCGTTAGAGTTCGCAGTTGGTGACAAAGTTTTTCTTCCGTTATCATCATGGAAAGGTATCATTAGATTTTAGAGTTGAGGGAAGCTAAACCCTTGATATATCGAACCTTTCCGTATCCTAGAACGTGTCGGGACTGTGGCATATCGGTTGGAATTGCCACCGAACTTGGATAGGATTCATAATGTATTCCATGTCTCTATGCTTAAAAAGTACTTACCGGATCCATCTCATGTTTTGGAGACACCTCCCTTAGAGCTGAGAGAAGACCTGAATTTTGAGGTGAAACCTATGCAGATTTTGGATTGACAGACAAAGAAATTATGCAGCAATGAGGTACCCATAGTTAAGGTTCTTTGGAAGAGCGATAAGGTTGAGGAGATGACATGGGAGCTTGAGGATACTATGAGACATCAATACCCCAATTTATTTGTGTCCTCAACTTAGGAGTTTCGAGGACGAAACTCTCTTGAGGAGGAGGGGAGGACTTGTAACGCCGGACTTTCGGAGCCTTTTTGTTTTGTACTATATTTAAAGATACTACTGTATATTGATATATACATATGGTTGTATATGAGTTCAAAGATGTATTTAAATCATTTGGGTGTATATGTTAATAATTTATATTGTTGTTTGCCCTTACATAAACTTAGAATTTATCGACATGCGGAATCTTAGAGATTTCCGACATATGAGCTCTTAAGTGGATAAAACCGAGTCCATTGGATGGATATGACCATCGTGGTTAAATTAAATGAGTTGTAATGCTTTAGAGGTGATTAGACATGATTTATAGACTCATTGGACACTTAGAAAGCTTAATTGGAAAGTTGATGCACATAAGGGCTTATTTGCAAATTGTCAAAAGTTAAAGGACTTAAATGTAAATTTTCGTTTCTTGGAGGACCAATTTGTAATTTTCTTAAGTTAAAGGGATTAATTATAATTTTCAAAAGTTATAGGACCAAACTGAAAATAAATGTTTTGGTGATTCCCAAATTTTGGGCTTAATTGCAAATTTAGGAAAAATTTTGGAGGGTATAATGGTAATTTCACATAACTAAGGGCAAATTGGTAAATTCACCATTTTTAGTCAAAGACGAGTCAAATTCTAGACCCTTTTACATGGTGTGGCCATGCAACCCCTTTATTTAGACATTAAAACACTTAGTTTTAATTAAAAGAAAGATGAAGAGAGGAGAAGAAGGAGAGTGTTGGCTATACATAAAATTCCACCATCTTTTTGATTCTTCAAGTCAAACCAGGGTGTTCCAAGCTAATTTGGGGTCAAGGAACTCAAATATATCCTTAGATTTGAGAAATTCTCAAAGAATTTGAAGATATGACTAAAGGAAGGTATAGGTAAATTTTGTCTCATCTCTCTCTACACTATAATTTTGAGTTTGGTATTAAGATATGTTGTTCTCCATGCTTGAATATGCATGAAACATGGTCTAGAGGAATGAGATGTGACATGGAGAGGGTTATTTAAGTTAAAACCAAAATTTTCCCCTTTAGGTGAAAGTTGGTGAATTTTTGAATATCTTCTGAAATTGATGGTGAAAATGAATTCTAGGGTGTTAATTATACATGTATGATGTGAATTGATGATGAAGAAGGAACAAGATGTGTGTTGTTTAAGTTTAGGTTGAAATGGTGGGAGAAGAAGTGGATTAAGGTAATGAGTTGTGTAATTGATAAATGTAGCTTAAATGAAAGGAGTTGATTTGAATGGATTGGTGGAATGGGTCATTGGTTGGAAGTGTTTACTATATAACAAGATAGGAGCATGAATTACTAAGATAAACTCTTGAAAATGTGACTTGAAAGTCATGCACATTAGATGTTTGTTAAAATGCCTAAGTGAACTTGGCTTAGGATTTAATGTTTTGTAATGGTATGCATTGAAAAATGCTTTCATGTTTACTTATAGTGAACTTGAATTGTTGCTTAGATTGATGAGTAATGACCTAATGTGTTTGGATTAAGATGGGCATAATTATGCTTTGAAATGAGTAAGTATTGGATTAAAGGCATTAAATTCCTTAGAAAATGCAAAAGAAAAACTAATGTGGATAGTCAGGAAGTAACCATGTGAGGAGTTTAAGTGTTAAAACCTATAGCTCAAAAGGCATGATATTGTGTTCTATACACTTGTGTGATGGTATATAAATATAAAATTTATGTTAAGTAGTAATTTCATTGTATGTCTTTTATGTATAAAGGCTCAGGAGCTAGGAATCACTACAACAAAAATACACATTTCGCGTCGTCTTTGTATAAGACGTCGCGAAATGTAGGAGGCTTTCGCGACGTCTT
>JAOTIZ010000007.1:5989019-6009296 GCA_027123425.1 Erythroxylum panamense | reverse complement strand
TTATTTGAAATTTATATATTTTAAAAATGTTTTAAAATTTAATTATATTTATTAATAATTATTAAATTAAATTAAGATATTTATAATTTTAGTAATAATTAATTTTAGATAATTAAATATATAATATATTTAATTGATAATAAATTAAATAATATATGTTTTTGTTTCATATTTCAAGTCTACTTGGTTGTTTCCTTATTATGAATTCTTGTTGTAAATTGTAATAATTTGAGAGTTAAAGATATTTATTGTTTTTTTTATTGCATGTTTTGATGTAATTATTATTTATTGTATAATAAAAATTAAAATTGTAATATTTTAAACACTTTGTATTGTTTTTAATTTTATATTTATATGATAATAATTGTCTTTTTTCATATCAATTGTGATTATTATTTATTATTATAATTTTTGGAGATATGGTTAAAAATATACGGTACAACTGTATACAATATGACAATGAACTATTTTGTAATTTTTAAAAAAATTAATAACTATTTTATAAATTTAAAAAATTATACTAAATATTACCTGATATTAACAATATTAATATAATACTGTATCAAATCTAATTCACTGGTAAGTTTTTTACAACATTACTCGTTACATTAAATAGTCCAGTACCTGAATCTAAAAATAGATTATTTACTTTTACAAAGGAAAAAATTAAGGTATTGAAACCGTCTGGACGTCGTAAATATTTTACAGAACCATTGTTCTTTATAGGGTTTATGTAGGGCTTTGCTTCTGTCACCCAACTCCCAGAAACTACTTCCTTCACGCCAAGCTCATACTTTCATGGCGTTTCAACACTAGGCCCTCCTTTTCAACCTTCCGAATCGCTGTTTTACCCTCCAATTACTCGATAATCATTGCCCATCCCAATGCTGAAATTGCTCTTTTCTTCTGCATCGCGCCAGCTCCATAGCCACGTAGCCTCTCCGTGCCTTCGACTCTCAACCGAGTCATCAACGACTCCGTTGCTCAAAGCGCTGAGTTCGATAACTGGGTTGACTCAGAAGAACCGTAGGATTCCGGTTTCTTATCAAAAGGCGTTCTTTTGCTCGGATTCTTCAAATGATGGGACCGGCGAGGTGGTGGAGGTGGAGGTGAAGAGCGGTGAGCCTGAGTCAGATGGTGCAGACACCCGTAATATGTCGGCAATTGTTCCTACCAATCCTAAACCGGAAGATTGTCTGACAGTGAGTGCACTGAAAGTTTTGTTTGGGAATTTTCTTGTCTTGTGGGGAATGGAAAAAGTGGCGCGAAGTTTTATTTGTTGAGATAGCTTCATTATCAGGTGTGCCTGAGGCCAAGTGAGGCGGGGAAATTATGCTAATTTTTTCCCTCTTTCAGCTTTGTTTCGGGAAGAACCGATAAATGCGTTAATAAGTTACTATATGCTCCTATTGTTTTCAACTTGTACCTTTATTCCTCAAATTTGTATTCATTTCTTGTGATTTTTGTTTGTTACTTAATATTGATCTGATGGAATTATTTTTTATGTCAATTTATGTTCTCCTTGAACCAAGCTTGGGATGTTTTGACATGAGTGAAATCACTAGTTTAGTTTTACTAATTGAGATATTAACATTTGAGATGTTGCGAAAACATGCTTGGTATATTATTTTCTTCCAAGCATAATGGTGATTTCCTTCTTTTTGAAGCATAATGGACATGCGAAGGGTTTTACATCGTATTCTTCTACTGCATTTGTTAGTCTTAGTTTTAGTGGAGTTAGTGACAGCAAGTTTGACATGGTATTCCTTTTCTGAGTGCCTTTTTTGGTGAACATTATTGTGACCTATTGAAATCATGTGCAATCATCATTTCGGATAGACCAATGTTCTATTTGACTCTGTTACAGGTACTGGCGTTACCATTGCCACATAGACCTCTATTTCCGGGATTCTACATGCCAATTTATGTAAAGGTATAATAGGTTTTAGATTACTGAATTGCTTTTAAAATGCTTTAACTCATCCTCTGTAAGATTAATTGTATGCTATGCTAAAGGATACTGGGTCTGATAACTCTTCATGCTGCAGCACACATATATTACTATATCAAATGTCTAATATTTTGAACAGAACTGTACAGTATGCTCATTGAGGTGCAAAGTTATTTATATAAGGGTTAAAAATATTGTTCTCACCTTTATATTCAATTTTATCCCTGCCAACCTATGTTGTTGTGTGCTGCTGATTTCCTATGATGAAACAAACCTTTTTAGTATCTGTCATTTAAATGTAGGACCCAAAATTGTTCGCAGCTTTACAAGAAAACCTGAAAAGGCAAGCGCCATATGCTGGTGCTTTTCTTCTTAAAGATGAACCAGGGACTGATCCCAGTGTAGTATCTGGTTCTGAATCAGAGAAGAACATATATGACCTTAAGGGAAAAGAGTTGTTTAATCGGCTTCATGAAGTTGGAACGCTTGCCCAGGTATCTAATTTTGTTGTTCACCTTTTTTTTCTCTAGTTTTCAACACTTCAAAAGTTTTACATATCAGGAAATGATGTAGATATCTTAACAACATTACATTAATAATGTTATAAACCAGATTACCACTATCCAAGGAGACCAGGTTATCCTTATTGGCCATAGACGACTTAGAATAACAGAGATGGTGAGTGCGAATGATTTTGTTTTCCTCCATTCTGCTGCACATATAGAGTTCTTGAAGCTCGGATGAACATGGCTCTTCTACAGGTCAGTGAGGATCCACTTACTGTCAAAGTCGACCATTTGAAGGTGGAGTTTCATTTACCTCAGTTTTCCATATTTCCTATCTTTATGTCATATTTAGGCTCCTCATCTTTGGCTTACCTTTCTCTTCCTTTTAGGAGAAACCATATAACAAGGATGATAATATCATAAAGGCTACATCTTTTGAGGTCATAGCAACCTTGAGAGATGTTTTGAAAACTAGTTCCCTTTGGAGGGATCATGTTCAAACATACACTCAGGTTTGTTATTCTTCAAGTCTTTGGTAGTTCTACTTGTTGCTTCTTAATAGAGTTCTTTGGGAGCTTTTTATCACTTCTACTTTGGTTTCTTGCGTGTTGGTAATTACATGCTAATGACTATTGGCTTAATGATATGATCATGTTTGCTAGCTTGTGACTTGTTAATAGCCTTACCTTGCCAATATGTGTTGTATGTCCTAAAAACCTATGTTTGGATAATTTAGCTTTCAATTGAAATGGAGGTAAAATGGAAGAAGGTGGAAGAGGAAGAACCAAAGTTCTTTTCCTTTTTGATCTTAGACAAAAACTAAAGCCTAAAACAATCTTTACTTTATTCTTTTGATGTTTTGATTTCATAAATTTGACAATTAACTTGCTAAACCTAAGATTTTGTGTAAATATTTCTCCATGCCAAAATTTTAACTATGTAACTTGTTAGAATGTTTCAAGATGTACTTTAACTATCTCTTGATTCACCAAAACTAGGATTAGTTGTAGAATCTTGAATATGATGATTTTGTTTTGTCAATCAAGAAATATTGTTACCTATACGTATCAATCACTTATCCTTGAAATTGAACCGCACGAGTTATGCAACAAGCAGACAAATCAAATAAAAAAGATGTAACACTTGCAATCCTTGTATTCGTGGATGTAGGCCTTTATGATGAAATCACATATCTTATGCTCACCTCTCTCTTCCAAGCTCCTTTTTTTCCTTTAAATTTCATTCTCTAACATGATGTTCACCTTGTTTGTGTACCCCAAAGTAATCTTTGATGCGTGAAAGACCTTGCTATGTAAAGGTATCGATAATTCATTCTCACTAAACCTATCCCAAGTTAGACAAAAATTTATATTGGTTTTCTTTATTGATGAAACGGAGGCAATGATCTTGAAATTGACTTGACAAATGGCGGTTCAAGCAAATGCATTTCAATGAAGCTCTTATAAAGATAAACAATCATATGGAGAAGATTCCAACTAGACATGGGATAAAATGAATTATATAGATTTAGAGTACTATTTGTAACAATTTGAAGACCCACACTCCAATGTGAGGTGAAGTATTCCTTGGACTCAATCCCAAGCATGGGCACATAACAATTTGGTATCAGAGCAAGAGTTCATGGACGAAACAGGCCATTCAGCTACAGAGCAATCTTTGGTAGATTGGCAGATGGATCAGAGGATACGGGCGTTAGAGATGGGGCAACAAGAATTGAAGGCTCAATGTGCAGAGATGATCCGCATGCTTGCAAGGTTGGAAGGTGCAAAAGCGAGTTGAGTATTAGGCACCACCACCACCACCATGGGAGGAGAGGACCGATTGGGGCAGCAGGGCAAGAATGGTGCCTATATATACTAAGATGGAATTTCCAACCTATGATGGCTTGATGGATCCGTTGGTTTGGCTTCACAAGTGTGAATAGTTTTTCCTAGGCCAACAAACAGCGGAGGAGGAGAAGGTAAGATTGGCTGCCTTTCATTTAATGGGGGAGGCCCAATTGTGGCTCTTCCAACTTGAATAGGAAGAACCAGGGATGCATTGGTACTCTTTCAAAAACCATTGCAATATGAGATTTGACCCTTACCTTAGCAACAACCCTATAGGATAATTGGCAAACCTCAAACAGACAGGGAGCATAGAGGAATATCAACGCCAATTCCAAACATTGCTAGCCTGAACCATAGGGATTCCACAAGACCTACAAGTAAATTTATTCACTGCTGGGCTAGTAGAAGGGCCGCGAATCGAGGTGGAGATGCAATATCCTATTAATCTGGGGGCTGCAATGAACGTAGCAAGAGCATGTGAAAGAAAATTATAATGTATGCAGATGCAATACACCCAAGGGGCAAGAGGCAGCTGAAACACCACCTTATGGCCATCTTCGGAGCTGGACAGTAGTAGTAACAACACCAGTGCGAGTGCCGCTGCACTTTTAGGAAGTAAGATAAACTCAGGGGCTAAAACAACTTCCAGTATAGCAAGTACCCCACCTCTGATGGGAAGATGCTTAACCAGAGCGGATATGGTTGAAAGAAGAAAGAAGGGGTTGTGCTACAATTGCGATGAGTCTTATTCAGTGGGGCACAAATGTAAGAGACTTTTTTGGATTGAGTGGCATATTTTGAGGAAGAAGAGGAGGAGACATCTTTGCATACCATCACTGGCATAACTTGATTTTGAGCTTGAGGGCAATCTCGATGTCGAAGAGGGGAGTAATGATATGGATGAGTATTTTATTAGGAATCTATTAGAGGAATATGAGTGTTTTATCAGGAGTCTATTAGAGGAGTATTTTATTTTTAGTGGAAGCCTATTATTTCCCTATTATTTTTGCACTAGTTTCTGTTATAGTTATGTTAATAAAAATAGCTTGAATATGAGTCTTTCTAATAGTCCTAAAATAGCTTGCATAGGAGTCTTTTTAGGAGTCCTAGTTTAGGTGGAACTTTTATGTTTCTTTGTCTATATAAGGCTATTACGTTATGCAATAAAGTAAGGAAGAAGTTATCATAAAAATTAGCTAATTAAGAGTAAAGTAATTTGGCCAATCTCGGGAGACCTTGTCTTTGACAAGTGTTGCCAGTTTTTTGTCACCAAAAATAGGTTCTGCAAGGAAGGGAACTAATGTAAATGAGGGGAAAGAGATTAACTTTCTTGAGAATCGTCCTTGGACTCAATCCCAAGCACGGGCATAACACCCCTTCATTAAATTCCACCAATTGACGATGTTGAACATCATTTCGTCGTACCTTATCAAAGATGTCTCTCATGTGTTGTGCAAAACCTTTAGCTTTAACACTAACTCATATTGTTTGTGGTAAAGGAACCAAATTGATAGGCTTCCTTGGTTGAACTCCTAAAAATATCTCAAAAGGGCTCTTACCAGTAGATCTATTTATGGAACTGTTGTATGCAAATTTTGCCATAGGAAGAATTAGGGCCCAAATTTTCACATTTATCTCCAATCAAATATCTTAACAAGTACCCTAAGCTTTTATTGACCACTTCTATTTGTCCATCAGTTTAGGCATGAAAAGAACTTGAAAATTGAAGCTTAGTTTTTAACTTGTTTTTCTTAGAGTTCTTCAAAAATAACTCACAAACTTTATGTCACGATTAGAAACGATATTTAAAGGTAATCCATAGAGATGTAAAACCTCTTTGAAGAGCAAGATGGACAACATTATAAGTCTTAATTCCCAAAACAAAATCCATACTTATGTCCTTCTGTTAGACCCTTAAGTTCTAATATGGAATCGTGCAAGCATTAGTGAGCCTTTACCGATGTTTGACACTTAGGACGACAAAACAAGGCAAAGACTTATGAGTAGATAAAGAAAACAAGCATTGTCGATTAGTTGGCATGTATTGGTGCAAATTGGTGGAAATCTTCGACAAGATGCAAGATATATATGTGAGACCAAAAGATAACTTGAGATGAAGACATGTGATAGCTCTAAGGACTTAATGTGTGCTCAAATAGACAGACCATGATTAATAGACTTGACATGGGTAAACAGTAGACCAAACCAGTGTACTACAAAGGGCTTTGGGCTTGGATGACTTATCTTCAACAGATGGAGATCGTGGGGAGATCTTGGATGATATGGTGAATAAGATCACAATAGATATATATCAGCTCTGAAGATAAAAACCATATGGAAAAATCATCTAAAGATAGTAGAGTTATTAATGGATATGGATATATCTTTCCTAATGAAATATAATCTCTTTATCTTGTTTGTTGTGATGTAGTTAAATCCTATTAGATAGAGACCCATTTGGATGGAGGTGTCATTCAGTTGGTTAGTATGATATAATTTGATAAGGATAAGAGGTGATCTAATTAGTTCACGTAAAATAGGAATTCTGAATTGTAAAGTCAAAGGTGCCTATAAATAGCTTATTTGGGCCTTGCTCCAAATAAAGATAGAGAGGAAGGAAACGCATTGAGAGAAAGCATTTCCTTACATACTTTTGGGAAAGTAATAAAAGTTAGTTTTTGCTGTAACTTTTGTTTGTTTATTGTTGTATATGATTATTTAATACTTTTGTCGTATTCTTGCAAGAGTGTGAGTTAAAACACTTTGAGGGGCTTAAGGAGTTCGAGAACAAGGTTTTATTGGTCAACGATCATGTAAAAAAGTTGAGTATGCTTAAATAGGCCTAATTGAAATTGTCGTGCAAAGGAATTGTCGCAACTTTCGTATAAGTTCAGTGTTTAGGAAAACCTTTGTAACACCTGCCATGGTTCATGAGGCACAGGTAGTGGCGTGTGTGTGAAAATCATAGAATAGTTAACTGAGGGCTTGATAATAACTCAAGACCCTTGTAGCCTTTATATAGAACCAATTACATAAGAAAAAGATCTTAGGAATAAAGAGAAAATCTCACAATAAAGAGATCATACTTTTCCTAATATAGATATTTCCTAATTTCTGTCTAAATATAAATCTTTTCTAACGCTTCTTCCCAAGTTGTAGCATACATATCATAAGCTCCAAACATGTTACATATAGGTTTCAATTGAGATCTTCTGAGTAGACATATGGTATGTCAATCAATCCTTGAAGCTTTTCACGAACATAGTGACAATCCACCTTAGTATGTTGGTTCTCTCATGAAAGTCTGGATTTGCTCGAAACCAAGTTTCCCAAGAAGATGCTTCATCCAAATCAACTCACATGTAGGATATGCCATTGCAAACTTAGCATTCGAACGTACAACAACTGAATGATTTTTACTTTTCTATGACACCATGTTTGCACCCAAAAATATACAATAGCCTTTAAGAGCCTACCCAATCTGCATCTATATACTCTTGAATATGAATCTGTCCATTGATTTTGGTAAAGAAGGCCTTGCCTTTCAAATATTTCAAAATTCTAATGACTGCATACCAATGACTATTTCGTGGAGATTCCATAAGCTAACTCACTACACTTGTAACAAATGAGATATCTGGATGAGTAACAGTCAAATAATTCAGTTTACCACGTCTTCGATACCTGCTTAGATCTTCCAACTGCTCTCCTTTATCAACATCAAGTTTTACATTTAGTTCCATGGGGCGATCAATTGGCCTTGTTTCCAGCAGACCTATTTCCTTTGGAAGATTAACGACATACTTTCTTTGAGATAGACAAATACCCATCTTCGATAACCACTGTACTAAAGCACCCAAACCAAGCTCTCAGTGATTGTTTTAGACCATACAAAGATTTGTTAAGACGACACACTAGATTAGTCTCTTCTTGAGCCTGGTGGTTCCTCCATAAAAATAGTCTCTTGAAGATCACCATGAAGGAAAGCATTTTTCACATTAAGTTGATGAAGAGGCCAATTATGAGTGGCTGCCAATGTAATGAAAACATGAAGAGATATCAATTTGGCTACAAGAGGAAAAGGTTTCAATGTAATCCATACCATACACTATGTATAACCTTTAGCTACCAAGCGAGTTTTTAAACTATTAATCATACCATCAGAATTGACCTTAACATTGAACACCCGACGAAAATCCCCAATTGTTTGACCATGTGGAAGAGTAAGTAATTCCCATGTATTATTTGCTTGCAAAGCCAACATCTAGTCTTCCATGGCATGTTTCCATCCAGGATAATCCAAAGCTTTTGAAACAAACTTAGTTACAGGTATAGAAGACAAGAGGAAAAATTACCTGACTTGGTGTCAAAAGAATAGAATAATAAAAGGATTCTTGAAAGAAAGGAGATTAAGGGAAGGAAGAGATTTGGATTCCTATGAATCATAAGATAATTAAATTAATATCTTTCGTTGAATAGTCATTAGTTGTTAACGAGCATAAATCATTTCGAGTCTAATTGAGGTGAAGGTGAAATTGACAAAATTATGATGTCTCATATAGTATAAAAATGAGCAATTACTATAAACTTCAATGAGTCCCTTCTTTTTATTAAAAAAATTTCACCAAATTGAGACTATTCTTTTAACATTTCAAATTAGTTTTTCAATTAGATCTTAAAAATCTTTGCTTAATGAAGATCAGAGTTGTACAAACAAATTTAAAAGATTAAGTTTTGGTAATCGACAAATTTATATTGGATTGAGTTTCTATTGTAAGACAAGGCGTATTAAATATGTTTACAACAAAGGCTTAGGCCCATTTGCACTTAATTTAAACCCAATAAGTGGATACAAAAGTAGCATATGACGGCTATAATGAGTTATTAGAAACAAAGTTTGAAATAGGGTGAGATGTGCAAGACCTTCTTCCTTTACAGAGAGCAATGGGCCAATCAAGATCATTATATGATGGAGTTGAAGATGGAGAAGACAATGGTGACGAGCATGAATCGTTTGGTCATACTTCATGATGAGTGCATCGAGTATAAACCTACAAATCAAGACGAGATAGGCATTCCAAAGGAGTAAGATTAGTGTCAGGAGCAACATAATTAGGAGTTGTTTGGGAAGGAACAAAAGGAATTGGTAGACACTAATCAGTTTTAGTAGAGACAGACTAATCATCAGAAAAAGGCGGTGTGTCTTCAAAGAACGTAACATTAGTCGGCATGAAAAACTAATTCAACGAACGGTTGAAACATTTATATCCTTTTTGCAAACAAATTACCTGAGAAAAATGTACTTTATAGCTTTTGGATTTAATTTATCTGTGTTAGGTTGAAGTTGATGAGCAAAACAAACACAACCAAATACCCTAGGATTAATGGAAAAGGGTCTTGATAGGGAAAGATAATTGAGAATTGAGTTCTACCCATTAGCACAGAAGATGATATTCGATTGATAAGAAAACATGCAGTGAGTGTAGCATCTCCCCAGAAACTTTTGGGTACATTTATGCGGATTAACAGGGTATGAGCTGTTTCAACAATATGTTGGATTTTTTGCTCAAATACCCCATTTTGTTAAGGAGTGTGTGGGCGGGAAGATTGATGTTGAATACCTTGTTTCAAGTAGCTAGAGAATGAGCTTGAAAAATATTCTTTAGCATTATCACTACGAAGAATATTGATTCGGGTATTAAACTGATTTTAAATTTTAGTACAAAAAGAACAAAATATAGAAAATTGTTTTGAACGATTTTTCGTTAGATTTAACCAAGTTATTTGAGAGAAATCATCAATAAAAATTGCAAAATACTGAAATTCCAACTTGGACTTGACACGACTCAGACCCCAAATATCTGTATGGATTAACATAGAAGGTTTTTCATCTCTTTTATTGACTCGAGAGAAAAACAAACTACGATCGAAGCTTACACGACTCACAATTTAAAGTAGAATTAGAATCTAACCACGTCACTACTTTCATGAGATTTTTCAATGATGGATGGCCCAATTGTCTATGGATATCAATGGGAGAGACTAAAACTGGGCATGTAATGGATGATTGCAACTTGCCAAAATAGTACATTTCATTTGATTCACGCCCTACTCCAATCGTCATCTTGGTCTTCAAATCCTAAGTAATGACATTATCAAGGTAGAAACATACAGAAAAATTTAGTTGTTTAGTCAAATTTGCATAGACATAAGATTGAAAGGAAAGTTCGGTACAAATGATGTAGATGGTAATGGAAGAGAAGAACAAGGATGAGAGGATCCAACACCTTTAATGGTGGCAGTAGATCCATTAGCAATATTATGTTTATCATTATGAGAGGCAGCTAAAGGAACGATATGTTTAAAGTTGGTTATTTTACCTTAAATATGATTAGTGACACTAGAATTTATTACCTATGGCTGTTTTCTAAGGATAGATGAAAACAGACGGTTGGGTTACCTTGATGAGCCACAAATGCCATAGAAGAAGACAATATCTGCTGAGTTGACTAATACTGCAAGTATTAGTATACTCATCATGAGATAAAGTAACAAATGATTGTGAAGTTTTAGCTGAAGAATGTTCTTCAAGAGATGCAATATAAGTAGCTTGCAAATAAGGATATTTATCCCAATAAGACTTTTCATCATGTCCGCTTTTATCACAGCATGTGCAATGGAGTCGAGAGCCCCTGCCACAACCTGCCCTACCACCACGACCACCATGTCCTCCTCAACTTCCTCCATGACTTCCTTTGACTTTTGAACCAGATTGTGCTGCAAGTGCTGACCTATCAGAGTTATGCTTTTGTGGATTTGCCTTAGTCATAGAGCAAGAGAACCTATAATATACTTCAACCACGGATGGAAAGTCTACTCCTACCAAGATTTGTGCTCACATAGGCTTAAACTTGGATTTCAATCTAGCAAAAAATGTCATAGTCACCAAATTCTCTCTTTGAATTTGCACCTCCTTAATATCAGATGTGATCTGTAGTAGAGAATTCAACTCCTCATCTGTAGTAATTGTGCATCATCAGCTTGCCAATTTTTCAGTATTTTTTCATTAGTTGGGGGATCAGATGTAAGATGGCACAACTTTCTCTGAGCTCTAAAAAACAGTTCTGCATTCTTAGACCAGAAAGATTAGTTATTAATGTTCAAACATTGTTTATTGATTCGCAAAGTTGAGGAACCCATTGTTGGAACTCTTGTCAATGGTTTACTACTAGAATTTGACATCCCCAAGGTATATTTGACAGATTTCAGATTGTTTATTCTTTTGAAAGGCTGACTACACATATATATAGAATTCTTAACACTCTTATTCTTGTAGGAAAGAGTTCCTAACAAATTTAAATCCTATTTAAATAAAAATTCTATAAGTTATAAACAATTAGGATAATGTATGTAAAATAGAATAACATATAACCACTACTTCCTATCTAAGAAGGAATCCTAACATAATCTAAATTTCAGCCCTTATTTTATGTTATTGACTTAATTTCCAATCCTCGTGTCACTAAATTAAGGTTTGTGGTTGACTAATTTTTTCTCTTTTATTTCTTCTATATACTTTAAGCTCTTTTGCATTAGTAGGTCTTTATATCTGAACTATGTAAATGTGTGTTTATGTTGGTCTTCTTTATTTTTGTTTCATATTTCAATAGAAATCAATGGCCTCTATAAGACTGATTGTTAGGGAATCTATTCCTTAATGTGTGCAGCATATAGGCGACTTTAATTTTCCAAGGTTAGCAGATTTTGGGGCAGCAATATCTGGTGCAAACAAATTGCAATGTCAAAAAGTTCTTGAAGAGCTAGATGTAAGTTGTAGCAACATTTTTATGTGATGCATGCTTTAAGCTGTTCTTCCTATGATCCTTTGGGTTGTTAAAAATAAGCTTTTGCAGTATCTTGTTTGATATTGTACATTGATGAGATAGGTGTATAAACGTTTGAAGCTCACACTAGAGTTGGTGAAAAAAGAAATGGAAATTACCAAGATTCAGGTATCCTTGTTACTTCTATTAGAAAAATGAGCATTGTCAATGTATTGAATTTCATTGTTTATTTATTTATCTTTTTATATAATTAGGAATCAATTGCAAAAGCAATTGAAGAAAAGATAAGTGGAGAGCAACGCCGCTACTTATTGAATGAGCAGTTGAAGGCTATAAAGAAGGTAATTGGACCCTGTTTTCAATTGTCATTTTATGTTTAGGTTTCCATTCCCATTTGAAATCTAAATCACAAATGAAATTAGAATCTAACTAGTCCAAGTTGATGAAGATTTCATGTGAATGCTAAAGTTTGCATTGGTAATGAATTGAGGTTAAATATCACTTGTTCAGGAACTAGGGCTGGAGACAGATGACAAGACGGCTCTTTCTGGTTAGACTCTGCTTTGATTAGCTTGTCTTTGACTCAGACTATTGCTAATTGGATCTTATTGACTACAAGACATGTTTGTTTTGGTAACACTGAGTTGTTTATGGAAGATTGATAGAAATGATGAAGTTTTAGCATACTAAATTTCCAAGAAATACATTAACTATATTGGAATATAAAACAGTTTTGATGCTCCCCAATTCTTGGGTGAGGTGACCTTTTGATTAATAATATCAATTCCATACCTAAAAAAGTGTAATCTACGCATTAGAGAGTTAGATTAAACCAAAATTTGAAGTTAATAACCAATTATCCATAGTCTTGAATTATTAGTTATCTGTAAATGAAAATAATATGTTATAACAGTGATTTTGGTTTCCCTTTAATTGAGTTTGAATTAATGTTTGAAACTTTGTACTTCCTAATGAAAATAACTTATAAGGTTAAATTCATTGAACCGCTTTTGGTTTGGTACATTATCAATGTACTCCCTCAACCAAAATTAGAGAGATTAATAGTTTTTAAAGTCAGGGGATAGATTGATAATATGTTAAATCACAGAGGGGGTCAGTGAATGTAACTCTTAACTTATAACTATAGTTGTATTGACTAACCACCTCAAAGACATTAGTAGCCGTACTGTGTGATTGAAAGCACCAAGTATGAGATGGTTTCTCGAGGAAAGAGGACTTGGCAATTGAAATGTATAGATGTACCAAGGACTTAGACTTGAGGGTTAGAATGCTTGTTGCCTATTTAATTTGCTTTATCTAGCTGATTTAAATTGCTGCTTTATCATGTCTAATTTCTATTGTGCTCCTGCATTCCCTTTGACTGAAGGAATCATTACAAGTCTGACTTTGTTGTGTGTACTATCAATATTTTATATCCCCTTGCTCAGCAAAGTTTAGGGAAAGGATTGAGCCAAGGAAGGAGAAAATCCCATCTCAAGTGTTGCAAATTATGGAAGAAGAGCTCACCAAATTGCAGCTTTTAGAGGCTAGTTCAAGTGAATTTAATGTAACTCGAAACTATTTGGATTGGTTGACTGCTTTGCCTTGGGGAGATTACAGGTATGTGTCTTCTGTTGTTATCCTTCTGTTTGGTTGCGTTCACCCTGTTCTGTTATTGTATCTCTTCGTTATTCCTTGTTTTCCCCCTCAGCTCTCTATTCCTTCCTCTGAAGTTTCCCATCCTTGAATTTCCAGTAGTAGGACTTGTCCTACATGTGGTCTATTGCATATCTTAGCAGAATCCATTTGATAAAGCTGCTATGATAATGGAAAATTATCTCATAATAGTCTGTGCTATGTCAGTTCTTGAGATAACCAGATCACTGCCGGTGTAACTTTCTCATTTAATTTTTTTCTTTAATTTTCTGCAGTGATGAAAATTTTGACGTCTTTCGAGCTAAAAACATTCTAGATGAAGACCATTATGGATTGACTGATGTTAAGGAGAGGATATTGGAATTTATTGCTGTTGGAAAACTGAGAGGAATATCACAAGGTTTGTTGGATGTCTTGAAGATGTGAATGATGATTGCATTTTCTCTTTGCATCCATCTACTTACATCATTGTTGACCCACGCAAAAAAAGTTCTCATTTCCATTAATTTATTACAGGTAAAATCATTTGTCTTTCGGGCCCGCCTGGAGTTGGCAAAACTAGCATTGGTCGTTCAATTGCACGTGCTTTGAATCGGAAGTTTTTTCGGTTTTCTGTAGGAGGATTATCAGATGTTGCTGAAATTAAGGTATTAAAGCATTTTTTGTAAAAAATGAATTAAGTAGTCATATGAAACAATATACGCTCATTGCTCACGGAGTCAAGTCACATGTAGGGGCATCGTAGAACCTATATTGGTGCAATGCCAGGAAAGATGGTCCAATGCCTCAAAAATGTGGGAACTGCTAATCCTCTTGTTCTGATCGATGAGATTGACAAGGTACATATTGGAACTTTTAGTTTCTTATTCTAAAAGTATTTTCTTTCCCAGCTATTTTCTTTCAACTTAGGGTACGGGGAAAGAAAAAGAAAATTCTGTTGCAGTTCTGAATGGTTTATTTGATTTATAATTCTTGCGTCTAAACCTTCGTTGATTTAGCATGGTTTTGCTAATGTTATTTCTCTCTCGCTCATGCAACAAATTTGTATGCCTGTCATTCTAGCAGTGATTTTCTTTTTTATAATTATGCTGCACATAATGTCAGCTGGGAAGAGGACATGCTGGTGATCCTGCAAGTGCTTTGTTGGAGCTTCTTGATCCAGAGCAAAATGCAAATTTTCTGGACCACTATCTCGATGTTCCAATTGATCTATCAAAGGTTTGCTAAGATGTTGACTTCCTGGCAATGCTAATTATTATGTCTTTGGTTACATGGTTTTGTTTTAGATTTATCTTTTATTATATGACTTGAAGATTCATCCTTTGGACATTTTATTGCAGGTTCTTTTTATTTGCACAGCAAATGTTGTGGACATGATACCTGGGCCCCTATTAGACAGAATGGAGGTGGTTGCTATTGCTGGTTATATCACTGACGAGAAATTGCACATTGCAAGAGATTATCTGGAGAAGTCTACACGTGAAGCATGTGGAATTAAGCCTGAACAGGTCAGTCACTTCTTTGTAGCACTCTGTCTCCTACCTACCTATTTTATTCCACCACCTTGCTCACAAGTGTGAGGAATAACAATGAATATAAATAGTGAGAAACTGTCCTGTAGTCTGTGACATGATCTTGTATGGATGTTTGTTCTGTAACTGCAGATAGGACCTACTTGTTGCTTGTGATAGTGATGGATATATCTCTCCGTGATAGAACATTGACAATGTAATCCATTCCAGGTTGAAGTGACTGAAGCTGCTCTTCTTGCACTTGTAGAGAATTACTGTCGAGAAGCAGGAGTTAGGAACCTTCAAAAGCACATAGAAAAAATTTATCGCAAGGTTCTTTCTTTTCTAAACATTTGTGTGCTGTGCGTCAATTTAATTTATCAGGGTATAGGTAGGGAGATATTCCATTGGTTCAAGGATTGTGCATTTTGCTTAGATTTTGTATCCAAGAAAATGAAAGTTTCACAGGTATAAACATGCATAAAATAGGACATTTGAGGTGGATTGATTCTTAATTTGTATGATTGCACAGATAGCATTGAAACTTGTTCGACAAGGAGTGATAAGTGAATCTTCAGCTTCAGGAGATCATGTTGGCAAACAAAATGAAGAAAAAGCAGTTGTAATCTCCGGAGAATCAGTGGAGGACAGTAGCAGTGACAAAATTGAGGAAACTTCTGTAGAAGCTGAGGTTGTACAGATGGATCACCCGTCTGATCAAAGCCAGGGTCCAATAGACGAACCTGGTGATTCTAAGGTATGTTAAAATATTTTCATAACTGGTGTTTGGAGTTTCTTTCATCAAGGTAGAATATTCTCTTCCCGTTTCTATAATTTTTGAAATGATTGTCTAAAAACGTGGAAGCTTTCAGGAATTTGACATGGTCTTTAGTTAAAATTAAGTATAATGTTTTTGGAACAAAGATGAAGTGATTGCATGATTGCATCTTTGGGAACTTTGTGAAACCAGTTAAAACAATTTTCACCGTTGTTGGATTAGCAATCTTCAAAGTGTGAAATATATGATTAACACTTTTACATGTTTGATAAAAATATTTAAAATTTTGACAGGGTGCAAAAGAACCTGAGGAGATTGAGGGGAGTGAAGCAACTAATGCAGTTGAAAAGGTTTTGGTTGACACACCAAACCTAGCTGATTTTGTTGGGAAACCAGTTTTCCATGCAGAGCGCATTTATGAACAGACTCCTGTGGGAGTTGTGATGGGTCTTGCTTGGACTGCAATGGGGGGTTCCACCTTGTATATAGAGACCACTCATATCGAGCAAGGAGAGGGTAAAGGTTCGCTACATCTTACCGGTCAACTTGGAGAAGTTATGAAAGAAAGTGCCGAAATAGCTCACACTGTTTCCAGAGCGATATTGCTTGAAAAGGATCCTGAGAACCCCTTCTTTGCCAATTCCAAGTTACATCTCCATGTTCCTGCAGGGGCTACTCCAAAGGATGGGCCCAGTGCTGGTTGCACCATGATTACTTCCTTGCTCTCCTTAGCCATGAGGATGCCTGTGAGGAAAGATCTAGCAATGACTGGGGAAGTTACACTAACTGGGAAAATCCTTCCCATTGGCGGGGTACATAAAACTATTTGTTCAACCTCTATTGTTCTCATCTTTAGTAACAAAACCATTTATTTAGCACCTTCTAACTCAGTGCTTATGTGTGATATTTCGTCTCTTACCATTTGCAAAACACGAGAAGGATTTCATCTTTCTTCTTTTGATAGACTTATTGTTTCTGTGAAGCGACTTGCATTGCTGGCCATATATATATATATCACTTAGAATGCTTCATAATTAGAATATCTTAAAAATCATTCTCTCGTCTTAGTTGTAATGCTTGGTCATTTCTTTAGATTTGCATTTCAAAAACTTACAAATGCTTGTCTTTGTTAAACACAGGTGAAGGAGAAAACAATAGCAGCAAGGAGGAGCGAGGTGAAGACTATCATATTTCCCTCAGCTAACAAGAGGGATTATGATGAGCTTGCACCAAATGTCAAAGAAGGCCTTGAAGTCCACTTTGTTGATGATTACAGTCAGATATTTAATTTAGCCTTTGACTATGACAAGAGTCAAGACAAATGAGCCACCTTCTTCCTCGTGCTTTCTTGAGATATTCTTTGCGACTATCACCTGCAGCCAGTCCAGTTTTGTACTATGATCAGTTAGATCTATTTAGGTCTCAACAATACACCTGAAGTTAATTGTTTTATTGGGCACCACCTGAATACCAAGGAGATGATAACACCATTGTTTCTTCATTTATTTCATTAATATATACAAAAACTACCCATTTGTAAGAAATGTAATTTCCATTTTAAGGTCATTAAATATAAGTTCTCATGCTTGCAAAACAACGACGTATATTTTAGTGGCTTCAGCTTGTGTTTTACCCTCATCCTTGGATTGACAATTTGCAAGTTACTGGTACAGCCCTTATCTTGTCTTTTTCCTATTTGTTTTTGGTTCAACACCAACTCCAAGCTATTCAATCATCAAGTGAAGTAGGGATTTGGCAATGATCATTTCAGTGCAAAAATGGACTATATTTTAACAGTTCCTTTGAAGCTAAACAACTAGAGCTTTTGGTTCTTCGGATTCAGGTTCAGAGGTCTAGAATTTTAGTCCGCGGAAGGGAAGAAAAAGATATATCAGCTGCATACTTGCATCACAGGCACGCCTGTGAAGAATAAACTGTAGTTTATTGATCGTCCTACCACAATGAGTCTCTTGTTTTACAAGATTGTTCAATGTACTAAAGGCAAAAAATCCAAGGCCATATTGATAAACAGAAGAGACTCCACAGGCTTACTTTCTGTGTGGAAAGCAAACTGCAGATCCCATACGATTAACAATCATTGGGGCGGTTGTCAAGTGGGTTGTTGGTGATTTGAAAGTTGACTCCTTGGCTTTGGTAGCCACCGCACCACCGCCCAGTGGCTTGACATGGATTGGAGAGACATCTTATCCATTATAACTTGGAGGAGGCTGCAAAACAGTTTTTGATATTAACGATCACTCAGCTTTGAGTACGTGTCATACTTATTTCTTTTGATTAAGACCACAACATTCCACTTGACTTGGATGACATAATATTATTACAAGTTGTTGCTTTAATTTGATAGATTTCCAAATTCACATACTGTACTAATTCACGAGTGAAATATAGGTATAGTTAAGAAGAAAAAGATGAGTATTTAACATCCAATGGATGCAAAAGAAGATGTTTAAGCTAGGAAAAGACATGGAAATTCATTTTGCAAGTACCCAAAAAGGGGAATGCAAGATTGAAGATCCCACCAAGATTGCATACATCGTATCAATCTCAAAGACCCATGTGAGTTTTTCATCCCATAAGTAGATACCCAATCATGAAATTCCCACTAGTCAGTCACCTCATTACATTGTAGAAGAAATGGATAAAGACTTGAGATGAAATGATCAAAAGCAAGATTTGGAGGGACCATATTGGGTCACAATTCCACCAAAGAAAATTTAATACCCAAGAGAATAGGTCAATCAAAGCCATATGTACACCTTGTCATGAAATGGCGGCTTTCAACCATCACCATCTCGACTTTGTGCTTTCTCATAAGAAAAGTATGATTAGGTCACTCTCATTTTTTTAGTCAAAAAGCATGGAGGATACTTTTTTTTTTTGATTACATTAGGTATCTTGGCTTAGCTAAAGTAATCATAAGTCTCTACGACCCCATCTTAAGAGCCTAGAGGATATAAATCTGGAATTCCATGATCTCTCAGGTACTTACGTAGCCTGTACACTTTTGCGCACAAAGAGTCTTCACACACTCTAGATTGTTCAGCTTCCCACAAAATGGTAGCTAAGTACGAAGTGAGACCAGTAATATGTAAGCCACCTTCGTTTATCTACACACATAGGCTAGACCGCTAATGATAATTTTAGATTTTGCCTGAACTAAACTGATTTTCTTTAGTTTAGTAACCAACCGTGGCTTTTTCCACTTTTGATATGGACATTTGCACAGAACGGGAAATGGGCACATGCACATATTTGATGTCAGTGGATTTGGACTTTTCCATTCAAAATGCTTTTTGTACGTGTTATTTCGTATGCAGAGAATTAGCCTATGCCACATCATCTAACACTTGTCAATCTCACGTCCTAATTCCTAAAAGAGGTGTGCAGTGACCTTTTGGTAAAAAGCCATTCAACTAAATTAATATGTATATTATGTGTCATTGGATATATCAAGAGACATGTACATTTACTATTTTGTTCGGGAAGATTGTCTTTTTTTTATTAAATTATTTGTAAATGTTCAAGTTAACTATATACAGATTGTCTTACTAATAAAAATTATTATCAAGGCAGTTATAAGGATATAAAATATCTTTAAAATATAATCAACCTTATTTTAGGATTACAAGAATTCTATGTGTGGGTGAATAATTATTCACCATTTAAGTTGGACATAACATTCTTAAAAATTTGAGCTACTTATCCTTTTGGTAAGTACATTAGCATTTGTAGTAAAAAGTACGTGAATCAAAACACTTTCTAGTTTTTCTTTTATGAATTATTTGTCAACTTTGATGTGCATCATTTGATCATATTATACTAGGTTATAAGTTATACCAATCATATATTTATTAGCTCATTGGTCTTATTGGGTCATTCCCACGTAATCTTTAATTCTTTTAAGATCATTTTCAACTTCAATAGTTTTCACACATATTGAGTCAATGATTGAAATTATGCCTCCATACCAGATTGTGTTACCTTATTTTACTTCTTACTTTTCCATGTCACACGATTCCTACTAAGAAAGGTGTAATATACTGCAGTTGATCTGTTGGACCCCGATCTTTGAGTGACATTGAGAAATATTAAGTGAAATAAAATGAGTGGTTTCATATATGTATTGTGAAATAAAAAGTAATTATGCTTTGAGGAAATTC